>JAVIAB010000126.1:74397130-74997130 GCA_032433765.1 Megaustenia siamemsis | reverse complement strand
GTCCCATGTTACAAAGGTTAGTTTGCTGTCTGTCCCATGTTACAAAGGTTAGTTTGATGTCTGTCCCATGTTACAAAGGTTAGTTTGCTGTCTGTCCCATGTTACAAAGGTTAGTTTGATGTCTGTCCCATGTTACAAAGGTTAGTTTGATGTCTGTCCCATGTTACAAAGGTTAGTTTGATGTCTGTCCCATGTTACAAAGGTTAGTTTGCTGTCTGTCCCATGTTACAAAGGTTAGTTTGATGTCTGTCCCATGTTACAAAGGTTAGTTTGATGTCTGTCCCATGTTACAAAGGTTAGTTTGATGTCTGTCCCATGTTACAAAGGTTAGTTTGATGTCTCGCTGATGGCCGAGGAGACTTCCCACATCATAAGGAAACAAAAAACTAATTTGTGGAAAATTGGAAAATTTATTTTAAAAATACTGGGCCCCCCCCCTTTCTACGGTGCTGTCATAATTTGTATGACACATGGAAAAAAAGAGATCAAAGAAAACAAATCTAACACTCAGGGGTTACTAGAAGTAGTCATTACAAAGATGTAGGGAGGGATGGGGAATGTTTGCACATAACAAACTGTCAAGTTTCAAGAATTTGTTTTTTGAGACAGTAATTTTTACAAAAGAATTTTGAGACAGTCATTTTTACAACAGAATTTTGAGACAGTCATTTTTACAACAGAATTTTGAGACAGTCATTTTTACAACAGAATTTTGAGACAGTCATTTTTACAACAGAATTTTGAGACAGTCATTTTTACAACAGAATTTTGAGACAGTCATTTTTACAAAAGAATTTTGAGACAGTAATGTTTACAACAGAATTTTGAGAAAGTCATTTTTACAACAGAATTTTGAGACAGTCATTTTTACAACAGAATTTTGAGACAGTCATTTTTACAACAGAATTTTGAGACAGTCATTTTTACAAAAGAATTTTGAGAAAGTCATTTTTACAACAGAATTTTGAGAAAGTCATTTTTACAACAGAATTTCGAGACAGTCATTTTTACAACAGAATTTCGAGACAGTCATTTTTACAACAGAATTTGAGACAGTCATTTTTACAAAAGAATTTTGAGAAAGTCATTTTTACAACAGAATTTTGAGAAAGTCATTTTTACAACAGAATTTTGAGAAAGTCATTTTTACAACAGAATTTCGAGACAGTCATTTTTACAACAGAATTTTGAGACAGTCATTTTTACAACAGAATTTTGAGACAGTAATGTTTACAACAGAATTTTGAGACAGTAATGTTTACAACAGAATTTCGAGACAGTCATTTTTACAACAGAATTTCAAGACAATCATTTTTACAACAGAATTTTGAGACAGTAATGTTTACAACAGAATTTTGAGAAAGTCATTTTTACAACAGAATTTCGAGACAGTCATTTTTACAACAGAATTTCGAGACAATCATTTTTACAACAGAATTTTGAGACAATCATTTTTACAACAGAATTTCGAGACAATCATTTTTACAACAGAATTTCGAGACAATCATTTTTACAACAGAATTTCGAGACAATCATTTTTACAACAGAATCGTAATGTAGGGCTAAATCTTCATCATCGAGTGCCGTCTTCACAACAAAGGTTGGCTACCATGGAGCGCCATTCTGCTCTGTCTCTTGCTCTGATGGTACAGGTGGCGGTGCCGTCTTCACAACGAAGGTTGGCTACCATGGAGCGCCATTCTGCCCTGTCTCTTGCTCTGATGGTACAGGTTGTCATGGGCTGATTTGTCCATCTTTTGATGTTGCTCGTCCATGTTAGTCTTGGTCTGCCTCTGCCTCTTTGACCTTGTATTTTCCCCTCCAGGATTACTTTTAGTAGGCTGTTGTGTCTTTTAACATGGCCCAAAAATCGCATTTGTTTTTGTTTGAATTGTGCTTAGTAGTTCTCTTTTCATTTTTAGTTGTTTTAAGACTTCATCGTTTGTTTTCTTTTCCTTCCATCCAATTCTACCTATTCTTCTATATATCCACATTTCAAAGGCTTCAATTCTCTGTTCTGTTTTCTTGTCTAATGTCCATGTTTCTGCACCATATAGGAATATTGAGAAGATGTAACATTTTGCTATTCTTAGTTTTAGCACTGGTGTTATTTGTTTTGATGTTAGTATGTTCTTCATGACATTAAAATTACTTTTTGCCATTCCTATTCTTTTGTTTATTTCAGTTGTACATTTTCCATCACTGGTTATAGTATGTCCCAGGTAGTTGTAGTTCTGAACTGTCTGCAGGTCTATTCCTTCTATTTTGATATCCACTTGTGGATTTTGAGTATCTTCTTTGTTTATGATCATAGTTTTAGTTTTTTTTATATTCATATCTAGTCCATATTTTTTGCTTGTCATCTATCTATCTTTCGTTGGCCTGAAGTATTGTCTATATCTGCAATGTCGTTTCCTGTATAAATTTTACTGTCTTTTGTAATTCTTGCAGTGGCCCATATAGTTTTGTCTGTAGTGTTGTATCTATGGGCCAATGGATTTTCCTCAGTCTACTATATTCAGTGGGTGTCCGGTTAGCGCAATCGATAGGCGGTTGGCTTACCACGGCAACAGCCGGGGTTCGTACCCTGGCGAGGACACCTGGGTTTTACTAATTCCCTAAAAATTAGTAGGAGCCGCGATAGCTCAGTGGTTAGTGAACTGGACTACTACGGACAAGGGGTAGGGTTCGATCCCAACCGACGGCTCCGGGTTCACCCAGCCTTAAATGGGTACCGGATTTTTTCTGGGAAAGTAAAAGCAGCACGGGCGTAATACCGACCACATTACCCCAAAAATCATGTGCTGAAGGTCTGTAAAATATAGGGTCACTAACACCATATTTCCCTATACGCCACTTGGCGTGACGGGGGGTACTTTACTTTTTTTTTACTTTACTATATTCAGTGCAGTCTTGAAGTATGTGTTCAGCAGTCTGGGGTGCCTGTCCACATGTACAAGTAGTTGAGGTGCCGATCTTGAATTTTGTATACATGTGACTATGGAGTCGATTGTATCCTGTTCTGAGGCGTATAATGATAACTTGTTTGCTTATCATGTTTATTACATTAAGCAATTGTTGTAGATCTTTAGGATTTTCTGCTAGTAGAACAGTATCATCAGCATATCTTAGGTTATTGATTATCTTTCCATTAATGTTTAGGCCTGGCATCTCTATGATGTTTTTAAAATTTGCTCAGTGTATAGATTGAACAAGCTTGGTGATAGGATGCATCCCTGTCTTACTCCTCTTTTTATATCAATGGGTGTAGAGTTTTTTGTTATATTTTATTATTGCTGTTTGCTCCCAGTATAGATTGCATATTAGTCGTATATCCATGTCATCTAGATGTATCTCTTTTAGGCATTCTATAATTTGTTTGCGATGTACTCTATCAAAAGCTTTGGTGTAGTCTATGAAGCAGGCATATATTGGTTTGTTTACTTCTGTGTACTTTTCGATTAATGTTCTCATGCAGAATATGACTTCTTTTGTCCCGCTATTTTTCCTAAGTCCAAATTGCTGCTCATCTAATTCAGTATTGATTTTATTCTGAATCCTTCCTTGTATAACTTTTAGCAAGATTTTTGTAACATGGCTCATTAGGCTTATTGTTCTAAAGTCACTGCATTCAACTGCACCATTCTTTTTAGGCAATGCAATGAAAGTTGATGTTTTAGTTCATTTGGTATGTATCCTGTGTGGTATATGTCGTTGCATATGTCTGTAATCACTTCAATGCCAAAATCTTCTAGTGCCTGTATCATCTCTATCTGTATGCTGTCAGGTCCTGCTGCTTTTCCCTTGTTCATTGTTTTTATAGCTTTTTCCACTTCAGATTTTCAGATTTTATAGCCTGATGTACATTTTATAACTGGTTTCTTGTCCCTATGATCCTGAAATAGTTCTGTTATATATTCCTGCCATCTATCTATAATATCCTTATTGTCTATTAGCATTTTTCCTTTTTTTTCTGCAATGCAACCACCATCTGTGGCTTTTTTATTTTATTAGTCATTCTCTTTATTTCTGTGTGCATTCCTCTTAAGTCTTGTTTACTTTCCATAGTTTCTATTTCTATACATTTTTGGCTTAGCCAGTCTTCTTTTGCCTTTTTGCACATTTTGTGTATCTCATCTATTTTATTGTATTGGGCAGTGTTCTTCGCTTGTCTCCTTTCTTTAATTTTTTCTAAGATGGTGTTAGTTATCAATTTTTGTTTTTTGTTCTTTTCTCTTTTGGGTAAGGTGTCGCAGGCTTTTTGTATGCTTTTCTTTATGCATTGCCATTTGGTTGTTACTTTTTCATCAGGATTTTCTCTTCTGTATTGTTCAATTCCTTCTTCTAGCAGCTTCTGGTATGTGTTCTTTACTTGTAATGTATAGGTATCTTTAATATCTTTTTGATTTAAAGCTGTTATGTCGAGTGGTTGTGATTTGTTAGAATTAGAGCTAGATATGCTAAGAGTAGATAAACAGATGAGTGATAAGTACAGCATGATAGTACAAAATAGATATAATGCTATTGAGAAAATACAGGACATCCAGGAGCAGAAAGAAATGGATGACAGAAGAAATATTACAACTAATGGACAAAAGAAGAAAACATAAGAAAGAGGAACGGACATACAAAATATTGCACAAAGAGATCCAAAACAAGTGCAGTGAAGCAAAGGAAGGATGGTTAAAACAGAAATGTGAAGAAATGGAAAAACAACAAAAGAAAGACTCAAAATTTATGCACAATCAGTTAAATGAATTAACAGGAAGAAAAGAAGTACAAGTTTCAGGATGTGTGAAATCAAAGGAAGGAAATATAATAATGGGACAGGAGAAGACAATGGAAAGATGGACAGAATATATCAGTCAACTCTATGATGATGAAAGACCAAAATTAAACAATTCAAATGAAGACACAGGACCACCAATAATGCAGAGTGTAGGACGCAATTCAACACATGAAAAGAGGCAAAGATCCAGGTCCCAACAATATAACAATCGAAGAGATAAATGCATTAGGAGAGCTGGGAGTACAAGTCATAACAAAACTACTCAATGACATATATAACACTGGACACATACCCGAAGATCTACTAAAATCTATCTTTGTAGCCACACCGAAGAAGTCAGGCGCCACTGATTGTGAAGACCATCGCACTATTAGTCTCATGAGCCATATGACTAAAATATTATTAAGAATCATCATGTGACGTGTAAGGAACAAAATAAAACCAGAAATAAGTGAGGAACAATGTGGATTTGTGGAAGGAAAGGGCACCAATAATGCAATATACATCTTAAGAACATTGATAGAAAGATCTATAGAGGTAAAGAAAGATCTATATATGTGCTTTATAGACTACACAAAAGCATTTGACAAAGTAAAGCATGTGGAAATAATCAATATGCTGGAGAAATTGAACATTGATGGCAAGGATCTGCGAATCATAAAAAACATGTACTGGCAACAAACAGCAGCTATACGAATTAACAACCAAACAGGACAATTTCAATTTATAAAACAAGGAGTCAGACAAGGCTGTGTTCTGTCACTGGATTTGTTTTCACTTTACAGCGAATATATTATGAGATCAATAGTAGACAAAAAAGGAATTGAAGTCAACGGTCACAACATAAATAATTTACGATATGCGGATGACACAGTCTTAATAGCAGAGACAGAGAATGAACTACAAGAAATGATAGACATAATAGTAAAAGAAAGCAACAAGAAAGGTCTCAGTTTGAATAGTAAGAAAACAGAAGTAATGGTTATATCGAAGAAACAATCACCACCATCATGCAGCATATAGAACCAATTCTGACCTATGGAAGCGAATCATGGACAGAAGACAAACAAATGAAAAGACGATTAGAGGCCACAGAAATGGGATTTCTGAGAAGAATGTTGAAAGTTCCCTGGACAGCTAAAAAGACCAATGAGGAAGTTCTCAAAGAGGCCAACACAAAAAGGGAGCTCTTAAAAAAAACATCAGAAAGAAGCAATCAACATTTTTGGACACATCATGAGAAGAGGAAAGTTGGAATACTTGGTTACAACTGGCAAAATAAAAGGAAAGAGAGATCGCGGACGACAAAGAGAGAAAATACTGGATAGCTTGGTGTCATGGCATGGAAAACAGTCAACAACAGAACTTGATACAATGCACTGTAGATAGAAGATTGTGGAGGGACATGATCGCCTACGCCAACCGGTATGGCACATGATGATGATGATATCTAGTGGATTTGTTGATGAATTAGACTTTTGTTTGTTTCTCTTTAGTTTGATTTAATTTTAATCATTACAGGATTGTGATCTGAATTAAAATCTGCTCCTGGGTAGGTTTTGGCTTTCTTTACGCTGTTACTGAACCTTTCTTTTATCACTATGTCATCTATTTGATTCCTCTTCTTGTCTCCAGGGTTTTCCATGTGTATAGTTTCCTTTTCTCTTGCTCAAAGTAGGTGTTACATATTATCAGCCTGTTTTCTTCACAGAATTGTATTAATCTTTCTCCTCTATCATTTCTTTTTCCTAAACCATGATTTCCTATAATGGTCTTATATCTACCTTTTCCTACTTTAGCGTTCATGTCACCCATTACAATCAAGATGTCTGAAGATTTCACTTGCTTCATAACTTTATTTAGGTCTTCATAGTATGCCTCTATTTGTTCATCTGTGTAGTCTTGAGTAGGTGCATATGTCTGTATTATTGCTATGTCGAATGGTTTTGCTTTCAACTTGAGTAGTATAATCCTATCACTGTATGTCCAGTGGGTACTTATATATTTTTGTAGCTCTCTTTTTATCAGTGTTCCTACCACCCTTTGATGTTCTGTTGTGTTTCCTGAGTATATAAATGTACATTTTTCATCCTCTATGTACCCACATTCTTTCCATCTTGTCTCTGATATGCCTAAAATATCTATATTTATTCGTTCTGCTTCTTGAATCAGATTTTCCAATTTCCCTTCTTGATATAGAGTCCTAACATTCCAAGTACTTATTTTAAGATCTTTCCTTCGACATAAGTTCGAATTCCTCTCCATGGCTTCCTCTGGACTAGTACATGATGAGGCTCCAATCTCTTTCACGGTGGTCTGCCATATTCGCCTTTCATGTTCTGAATATGCCTCATGTGTACCACACACTTTGCTGTTTTCGCTTTCTGGGTCTTTGATCATTTCTAATTCATCCGCCCCGTCACAGACTTTTCACATATGGGTTGAACATACCCGGTTTGCCAGCGACATTTTTGTTGAACCATGTGCTTGCCTATTGAACCACGAACACACGACACAAAGAAGAATAAATCATATTCCACTTAAATATCGCTAATCACAGTTCATCCACACGTCAGAAGTAAAACATACACCAAACGGGAAATAGCAACACATAATTTCACAACTAGACTGTCGCATAAATTATTTAAATATATCAGCAATTGCCGAATTATAAAAAACGACTACATGCAGCCGCCATGACACCGGAAACAATCCGGGGCTAAATCTAAATAAAATAATTTGCTAAACTGTGAATAATTGTCAGGTAGCCCGTTTTTGAGAAATTTGAGGATGGCAGTCCACTTGCTGTAGTCCTGAGACTCAAACACTGGGCCTGCCGAAGACAGAGTGGGTCAGTGTTGATCCTCGCACACAGAAAATGTAAGACACACACGCACACAGGAGAAAAACACAAAAATGAATGTCAGTTGATTGAGACCAAGGCAGCACTGATTGCCAGAACTTGCTGGCCACACACTGGCTGTAAACACAAGTACTTCAACAAGTGATGGATTTCTGTATTTTTATAGAATCTTAATTTGTAAGATAGTACTCAAAGTGAATTATCACAAAATATATTATTGGTAACATAACAGTGTACTTGTACTTTATTTTGGTGATGTTTTGTTGAAAGTGTGTGATGTTTTTTATGTGGAATATTGAAAATGTGTGATGTTATGTTTTATGTGAAATATTAAAAGTGTGTGATGTTATGTTGAAAGTGTGTGATGTTATGTTTTATGTAGAAAGTTGAAAGTGTGTGTTATGTTTTATGTAGAATATTGAAAGTGTGTTATGTTTTATGTAGAATATTGAAAGTGTGTTATGTTTTATGTAGAATGTTGAAAGTGTGTGTTATGTTTTATGTAGAATGTTGAAAGTGTGTGTTGTTATGTTTTATGTAGAATGTTGAAAGTGTGTTATGTTTTATGTAGAATATTGAAAGTGTGTTATGTTTTATGTAGAATGTTGAAAGTGTGTGATGTTATGTTTTATGTAGAATGTTGAAAGTGTGTGTTGTTATGTTTTATGTAGAATGTTGAAAGTGTGTGTTGTTATGTTTTATGTAGAATATTGAAAGTGTGTTATGTTTTATGTAGAATATTGAAAGTGTGTTATGTTTTATGTAGAATGTTGAAAGTGTGTGAGGTTATGTTTTATGTAGAATGTTGAAAGTGTGTTATGTTTTATGTAGAATGTTGAAAGTGTGTTATGTTTTATGTAGAATGTTGAAAGTGTGTGTTGTTATGTTTTATGTAGAATGTTGAAAGTGTGTGTTGTATGTTTTATGTAGAATATTGAAAGTGTGTTATGTTTTATGTAGAATGTTGAAATGTGTGTTATTATGTTTTATGTACAATGTTGAAAGTGTGTGTTGTTATGTTTATGTAGAATGTTGAAAGTATGTGATGTTATGTTTTATGTAGAATGTTGAAAGTGTGTGTTGTATGTTTTATGTAGAATATTGAAAGTGTGTTATGTTTATGTAGAATGTTGAAAGTGTGTGTTGTTATTTTTTTGTAGAATGTTGAAAGTGTGTGTTGTTATGTTTTATGTAGAATGTTGAAAGTGTGTGATGTTATGTTTTATGTAGAATGTTGAAAGTGTGTGTTATTATTTTTATGTAGAATGTTGAAAGTGTGTGTTGTTATGTTTTATGTAGAATGTTGAAAGTATGTGATGTTATGTTTTATGTAGAATGTTGAAAGTGTGTGTTGTATGTTTGTGTAGAATATTGAAAGTGTGTTATGTTTTATGTAGAATGTTGAAAGTGTGTGTTGTTATTTTTTTATGTAGAATGTTGAAAGTGTGTGTTGTTATGTTTTATGTAGAATGTTGAAAGTGTGTGTATGTTTTATGTAGAATGTTCATACAGGCTCTAGAAGAGTTTGGCATCGAAGTGATCACAGACATATGCAATGACATATACCATACAGGATACATACCAAACGATCTAAAAACATCAACTTTCATTGCATTGCCTAAAAAGAATGGTGCAGTTGAATGCAGTGACTTTAGAACAATAAGCCTAATGAGCCATGTTACAAAAATCTTGCTAAAAGTTATACAAGGAAGGATTCAGAATAAAATCAATACTGAATTAGATGAGCAGCAATTTAGATTCAGGAAAAACAGTGGGACAAAAGAAGCCATATTTAGCATGAGAACATTGATTGAAAAGTACACAGAAGTAAACAAACCAATATATGCCTGCTTTATAGACTACACCAAAGCTTTCGATAGAATACACCATAACCAACTTATAGACTGTCTAAAGGATATAAATCTAGAAGACACAGACATACGACTAATATGTAATTTGTACTGGAGCAAACAGCAATAATAAAATATAACAAGGAGAACTCTACACCCATGGACATAAAAAGAGGAGTAAGACAAGGATGCATCCTATCACCAAGCTTATTCAATCTATACACTGAGCAACTCTTTAATACATCAATGAGATGCCATGCCTTAACTTTAATGGAAGATAATCAATAACCTAAGATATACTGATGACACTGTTCTACTAGCAGAAAATCCTAAAGATCTACAACAATTGCTTAATGTGATAAACATAACAAGCAAAAAATATGGACTAGAAATGAATATTAAAAAGACTAAAACTAGATCATAAACAAAGAAAATTCTCAAGACCTACAATTAAATGCCTCAGTTGAAGGAATACATCTGGAGACAGTCCAGAGTTACAACTACCTGGGTCATACTATAACCAGTGATGGGAAATTTAAAATTTAAATAAACAAAAGAATAGGTATGGCAAAAAGTAATTTTAATGCCATGAAAAATATACTAACATCAAAACAAATATCAGCAGGGCTGAAACTAAGAATGGCAAAATGTTACATCTTCTCAATATTCCTGTATGGTGCAGGAACATGGACATTAGACAAGAAAACAGAACAGAAAATTGAAGCCTTTGAAATGTGGATTTATAGAAGAATAGGCAGAATTGGATGGAAACAAAAGATAACAAACGATGAAGTTTTAAAACAGCTGAAAATAAAAAGAGAATTACTAAATACAATTAAGACAAGACAAATGAAATTTTTGGGTCATGTTAAAAGACCCAACAGCCTACTAAAAGTAATATTGGAAGGGAAAATACAAGGTAAAAGAGGCAGAGGCAGACCAAGACTAACATGGACGAGTAACATCAAAAGATGGACAAGTCAATCTATGACAGCCTGCACCATCAAAGCAAGAAACAGAGTAGAATGGCGATCCATGGTAGCCAATCTTCGTTGCAGAGAAGGCACTCAATGATGGTGAATACCTTGTTCAATTATCGAACAAAGCATATCTAATATGTTATATGTTAGATAAACATGTAGATTGATTTTTAAAACCATGACAGATGTCCATTGCATTGATAAAAAGCGTCTGTACTGATAGAGTTCTCATTTCTCTTTGTTAGAGCAAAGAGAAAAGATACCAGACAGTTTAAGAGAATGGCTTGGCAGAAAGTCAACAACAGAAATGATAAATAACTGTCGAGATCGAAAGTTGTGGAGAGACATGATCGATCACCTACTCAGGCCCGGTACATGATGACTGAGTTAAGGGCTATAACCACATGTGTAACTTGACAGCTTATCTCCAACATGATTTATCTACCCTAGGCGTGTCGGTGCTAAGGAAATGTAACCTGGTTCTAGAGCAGAGCAACCACTTGCACCAGCCACCTCCAACAATGGTCTGTCAGGTTAGTCAGGGGAATATGAATGGAATATTTGACCAAACTACTGACGTATCATGATTGCTTGCTACCAACCATCTGTCAAAACACCAAAGGTCATATATCATGGCACAGAAAAGAAATATTCTGTCTCTAACCCTGGAGACAGTAACTATAAGGGGAGTACATGTAAGGTACGAGAAGTGCTGTGTTAGTGCCAGCACATTTAGGCTAGTGTAGTCATGCCAGGTTGCCCTGCTTTCACCACGAGAAGTGCCGTGCTAGTGCCAGCACATTTATGGCTAGTGTAGTCCTGTCAGGTTGCCCTGCTTTCACCACGAGAAGTGCTGTGTTAGTGCCAGCACATCTAGTGTAGTCCTGTCAGGTTGCCCTGCTTTCACCACGAGAAGTGCTGTGTTAGTGCCAGCACATCTAGTGTAGTCCTGCCAGGTTGCCCTGCTTTCACCGAGAAAGTCTTTGGCACCAACTCTCAGAGACGGCCATGACAGTCTCTGCAAAAAGATGTCATCATCATTGGCTACCAACCCAAACCATATGCTTACAAGGAGAGTTCACTAACTGCTTCACCATCAAGGTTTGGGTGTGCTGATGTCTCTACGAAGTTAAAGAATCAAATATTTGTTGTGGCCTGGCTGTTCTAGAGGTTTGGTGTTGTCACCTGGGCAAGAAGGTCTCTGGTTTGATTCCAACCACAGGCGCTGACCACAAAAAATTGAATCTGTGGTTTCTTCATAATGTTATATTCCCCGGGTCTCTGTGTAGTGAAATCCGATGTCTGGCCTTCTCGGATAACAGCAGGGGTTTCATGTGTACACTGTGCACGTTACAGAGCCCTTGGCAGTTGTAAAGAATAGGCCACAAATAGCGGAAGTTAAGGTTCTCCATGATTAACGATATGCTCCTAGTTCTTGGTTCTTTCTTAGTCCAAGGTTGAGCCTTCCCTAGTAATTGTTCTCGGTAGAACAATTCTCTTGGTCTGCCTTGTTTTTTTTTTTTTTACCAGATGGTTTCCATATGAATGCCTGACGGGGAGCCTTCATTCATTCTCAGCACATGACCAGTGTATTTCCAATGCTGCCTTCTTATAAAGCTCAACACGTATTCCTGTTTAGTGCTGACTTCCCTACTTTCTATTCTAACCGAAGACTTGAGGACGATGTACAAACCTTGGTTATTTAAACACGTCCCCAAAACACAGGGATCGGAACAAATAGAAAATGCTAGAAATTGTTGCATGAAATCAAGTCCAGGTGTGATCATAAACGAAAGTGTCGGTACTTATGCCATAAGGTGATGGTAGAGCTGACCACAGCGGTAATTGCTGTAGCATGGTGGCAGGTCTGTCTACTAGACGAATATATGCTGGTCTGTCTACTCGACAACAACACGCTGGTCCGTCTACTCGACAACAACACGCTGGTCTGTCTACTCGACACAACACGCTGGTCTGTCTACTCAACAACAACACGCTGGTCTATCTACTCGACAACAACACGCTGGTCCGTCTACTCGACAACAACACGCTGGTCCGTCTACTCGACAACAACACGCTGGTCCGTCTACTCGACAACAACACGCTGGTCCGTCTACTCGACAACAACACGCTGGTCCGTCTACTCGACAACAACACGCTGGTCTGTCTACTCGACAACACGCTGGTCCGTCTACTCGACAACAACACGCTGGTCCGTCTACTCGACAACACGCTGGTCCTGTCTCTACTCGACAACAACACGTTGGTCCGTCTAATCGACAACAACACGCTGGTCCGTCTACTCGACAACAACACGCTGGTCCGTCAACTCGACAACAACACGCTGGTCCGTCTACTCGACAACAACACGCTGGTCCGTCAACTCGACAACAACACGCTGGTCCGTCACTCGACAACAACACGCTGGTCCGTCTACTCGACAACAACACGCTGGTCCGTCAACTCGACAACAACACGCTGGTCCGTCTACTCGACAACAACACGCTGGTCCGTCTACTCGACAACAACACGCTGGTCCGTCTACTCGAGAACAACACGCTGGTCCGTCTACTCGACAACAACACGCTGGTCTATGTACTCGACAACAACACGCTGGTCTGTCAACTCGACAATAACACGCTGGTCCGTCTACTCGAGAACAACACGCTGGTCCGTCTACTCGACAACAACACGCTGGTCCGTCTACTCGACAACAACCGCTGGTCCGTCTACTCGACAACACGCTGGTCCGTCTACTCGACAACAACACGCTGGTCTGTCAACTCGACAACAACACGCTGGTCCGTCTACTCGACAACAACACGCTGGTCCGTCTACTCGACAACAACACGCTGGTCTATGTACTCGACAACAACACGCTGGTCCGTCTACTCGACAACAACACGCTGGTCCGTCAACTCGACAACAACACGCTGGTCTATGTACTCGACAACAACACGCTGTCCCGTCAACTCGACAACAACACGCTGGTCTATGTACTCGACAACAACACGCTGGTCTATGTACTCGACAACAACACGCTGGTCCGTCTACTCGACAACAACACGCTGGTCCGTCAACTCGACAACAACACGCTGGTCTATGTACTCGACAACAACACGCTGGTCTGTCTACTCGACAACAACACGCTGGTCTATGTACTCGACAACAACACGCTGGTCTGTCAACTCGACAACAACACGCTGGTCTATGTACTCGACAACAACACGTTGGTCCCGTCTAATCGACAACAACACGCTGGTCCGTCTACTCGACAACAACACGCTGGTCCGTCACTCGACAACAACACGCTGGTCCGTCTACTCGACAACAACACGCTGTCCGTCAACTCGACAACAACACGCTGGTCCGTCAACTCGACAACAACACGCTGCCTGTCAACTTGACAACAACACGCTGGTCCGTCAACTCGACAACAACACGCTGGTCCGTCTACTCGACAACAACACGCTGGTCCGTCTACTCGACAACAACACGCTGGTCCGTCTACTCGAGAACAACACGCTGGTCCGTCTACTCGACAACAACACGCTGGTCTATGTACTCGACAACAACACGCTGGTCTGTCAACTCGACAATAACACGCTGGTCGCGTCTACTCGAGAACAACACGCTGGTCCGTCTACTCGACAACAACACGCTGGTCCGTCTACTCGACAACAACACGCTGGTCCGTCTACTCGACAACACGCTGGTCTGTCTACTCGACAACAACACGCTGGTCTGTCAACTCGACAACAACACGCTGGTCCGTCTACTCGACAACACACGCTAGTCCGTCTACTCGACAACAACACGCTGGTCTATGTACTCGACAACAACACGCTGGTCCGTCTACTCGACAACAACACGCTGGTCCGTCAACTCGACAACAACACGCTGGTCTATGTACTCGACAACAACACGCTGGTCCGTCAACTCGACAACAACACGCTGGTCTATGTACTCGACAACAACACGCTGGTCTATGTACTCGACAACAACACGCTGGTCCGTCTACTCGACAACAACACGCTGGTCCGTCAACTCGACAACAACACGCTGGTCTATGTACTCGACAACAACACGCTGGTCTGTCTACTCGACAACAACACGCTGGTCTATGTACTCGACAACAACACGCTGGTCTGTCAACTCGACAACAACACACGCTGTCTATGTACTCGACAACAACACGCTGGTCCGTCTACTCGACAACAACACGCTGGTCTATGTACTCGACAACATACGCTGGTCCGTCAACTCGACAACAACACGGTCTATGTACTCGACAACAACACGCTGGTCTATGTACTCGACAACAACACGCTGGTCTATGTACTCGACAACAACACGCTGGTCTATGTACTCGACAACAACACGCTGGTCTATGTACTCGACAACAACACGCTGGTCTATGTACTCGACAACAACACGCTGGTCTGTCAACTCGACAACAACACGCTGGTCTATGTACTCGACAACAACACGCTGGTCTGTCAACTCGACAACAACACGCTGGTCTGTCAACTCGACAACAACACACTGGTCCGTCTACTCGACAACAACACGCTGGTCCGTCTACTCGACAACAACACGCTGGTCCGTCTACTCGACAACAACACGCTGGTCTGTCTACTCGACAACACGCTGGTCCGTCTACTCGACAACAACACGCTGGTCCGTCTACTCGACAACACGCTGGTCCGTCTACTCGACAACAACACGTTGGTCCGTCTAATCGACAACAACACGCTGGTCCGTCTACTCGACAACAATACGCTGGTCCGTCAACTCGAACAACACACGCTGGTCTATGTACTCGACAACAACACGCTGTCTATGTACTCGACAACAACACGCTGGTCTATGTACTCGACAACAACACGCTGGTCTATGTACTCGACAACAACACGCTGGTCCGTCTACTCGACAACAACACGCTGGTCTATGTACTCGACAACAACACGCTGGTCTATGTACTCGACAACAACACGCTGGTCTATGTACTCGACAACAACACGCTGGTCTATGTACTCGACAACAACACGCTGGTCTATGTACTCGACAACAACACGCTGGTCTATGTACTCGACAACAACACGCTGGTCCGTCTACTCGACAACAACACGCTGGTCCGTCAACTCGACAACAACACGCTGGTCTATGTACTCGACAACAACACGCTGGTCCGTCAACTCGACAACAACACGCTGGTCTATGTACTCGACAACAACACGCTGGTCTATGTACTCGACAACAACACGCTGGTCCGTCTACTCGACAACAACACGCTGGGTCCGTCAACTCGACAACAACACGCTGGTCTATGTACTCGACAACAACACGCTGGTCTGTCTACTCGACAACAACACGCTGGTCTATGTACTCGACAACAACACGCTGGTCTGTCAACTCGACAACAACACGCTGGTCTATGTACTCGACAACAACACGCTGGTCCGTCTACTCGACAACAACACGCTGGTCTATGTACTCGACAACAACACGCTGGTCTGTCTACTCGACAACAACACGCTGGTCTATGTACTCGACAACAACACGCTGGTCTGTCAACTCGACAACAACACGCTGGTCTATGTACTCGACAACAACACGCTGGTCCGTCTACTCGACAACAACACGCTGGTCTATGTACTCGACAACAATACGCTGGTCCGTCAACTCGACAACAACACGCTGGTCTATATACTCGACAACAACACGCTGGTCTGTCAACTCGACAACAACACGCTGGTCTGTCAACTCGACAACAACACACTGGTCCGTCTACTCGACAACAACACGCTGGTCCGTCTACTCGACAACAACACGCTGGTCCGTCTACTCGACAACAACACGCTGGTCTGTCTACTCGACAACACGCTGGTCCGTCTACTCGACAACAACACGCTGGTCCGTCTACTCGACAACACGCTGGTCCGTCTACTCGACAACAACACGTTGGTCCGTCTAATCGACAACAACACGCTGGTCCGTCTACTCGACAACAACACGCTGGTCCGTCAACTCGACAACAACACGCTGGTCTATGTACTCGACAACAACACGCTGGTCTGTCTACTCGACAACAACACGCTGCTCACTCGACAACAACAACACGCTGGTCTGTCAACTCGACAACAACACGCTGGTCTATGTACTCGACAACAACACGTTGGTCCGTCTAATCGACAACAACACGCTGGTCCGTCTACTCGACAACAACACGCTGGTCCGTCAACTCGACAACAACACGCTGGTCCGTCTACTCGACAACAACACGCTGGTCCGTCAACTCGACAACAACACGCTGGTCCGTCAACTCGACAACAACACGCTGGTCCGTCAACTTGACAACAACACGCTGTCCGTCAACTCGACAACAACACGCTGGTCCGTCTACTCGACAACAACACGCTGGTCCGTCTACTCGACAACAACACGCTGGTCCGTCTACTCGAGAACAACACGCTGGTCCGTCTACTCGACAACAACACGCTGGTCTATGTACTCGACAACAACACGCTGGTCTGTCAACTCGACATAACACGCTGGTCCGTCTACTCGAGAACAACACGCTGGTCCGTCTACTCGACAACAACACGCTGGTCCGTCTACTCGACAACAACACGCTGGTCCGTCTACTCGACAACACGCTGGTCTGTCTACTCGACAACAACACGCTGGTCTGTCAACTCGACAACAACACGCTGGTCCGTCTACTCGACAACAACACGCTAGTCCGTCTACTCGACAACAACACGCTGGTCTATGTACTCGACAACAACACGCTGGTCCGTCTACTCGACAACAACACGCTGGTCCGTCAACTCGACAACAACACGCTGGTCTATGTACTCGACAACAACACGCTGGTCCGTCAACTCGACAACAACACGCTGGTCTATGTACTCGACAACAACACGCTGGTCTATGTACTCGACAACAACACGCTGGTCCGTCTACTCGACAACAACACGCTGGTCCGTCAACTCGACAACAACACGCTGGTCTATGTACTCGACAACAACACGCTGGTCTGTCTACTCGACAACAACACGCTGGTCTATGTACTCGACAACAACACGCTGGTCTGTCAACTCGACAACAACACGCTGGTCTATGTACTCGACAACAACACGCTGGTCCGTCTACTCGACAACAACACGCTGGTCTATGTACTCGACAACAATACGCTGGTCCGTCAACTCGACAACAACACGCTGGTCTATGTACTCGACAACAACACGCTGGTCTATGTACTCGACAACAACACGCTGGTCTATGTACTCGACAACAACACGCTGGTCTATGTACTCGACAACAACACGCTGGTCTATGTACTCGACAACAACACGCTGGTCTATGTACTCGACAACAACACGCTGGTCTGTCAACTCGACAACAACACGCTGGTCTATGTACTCGACAACAACACGCTGGTCTGTCAACTCGACAACAACACGCTGGTCTGTCACTCGACAACAACACACTGGTCCGTCTACTCGACAACAACACGCTGGTCCGTCTACTCGACAACAACACGCTGGTCCGTCTACTCGACAACAACACGCTGGTCTGTCTACTCGACAACACGCTGGTCCGTCTACTCGACAACAACACGCTGGTCCGTCTACTCGACAACACGCTGGTCCGTCTACTCGACAACAACACGTTGGTCCGTCTAATCGACAACAACACGCTGGTCCGTCTACTCGACAACAATACGCTGGTCCGTCAACTCGACAACAACACGCTGGTCTATGTACTCGACAACAACACGCTGGTCTATGTACTCGACAACAACACGCTGGTCTATGTACTCGACAACAACACGCTGGTCTATGTACTCGACAACAACACGCTGGTCCGTCTACTCGACAACAACACGCTGGTCTATGTACTCGACAACAACACGCTGGTCTATGTACTCGACAACACACGCTGGTCTATGTACTCGACAACAACACGCTGGTCTATGTACTCGACAACAACACGCTGGTCTATGTACTCGACAACAACACGCTGGTCTATGTACTCGACAACAACACGCTGGTCCGTCTACTCGACAACAACACGCTGGTCCGTCAACTCGACAACAACACGCTGGTCTATGTACTCGACAACAACACGCTGGTCCGTCAACTCGACAACAACACGCTGGTCTATGTACTCGACAACAACACGCTGGTCTATGTACTCGACAACAACACGCTGGTCTATGTACTCGACAACAACACGCTGGTCCGTCTACTCGACAACAACACGCTGGTCCGTCAACTCGACAACAACACGCTGGTCTATGTACTCGACAACAACACGCTGGTCTGTCTACTCGACAACAACACGCTGGTCTATGTACTCGACAACACACGCTGGTCTGTCAACTCGACAACAACACGCTGGTCTATGTACTCGACAACAACACGTTGGTCCGTCTAATCGACAACAACACGCTGGTCCGTCTACTCGACAACAACACGCTGGTCCGTCAACTCGACAACAACACGCTGGTCCGTCTACTCGACAACAACACGCTGGTCCGTCAACTCGACAACAACACGCTGGTCCGTCAACTCGACAACAACACGCTGGTCCGTCAACTTGACAACAACACGCTGGTCCGTCAACTCGACAACAACACGCTGGTCCGTCTACTCGACAACAACACGCTGGTCCGTCTACTCGACAACAACACGCTGGTCCGTCTACTCGAGAACAACACGCTGGTCCGTCTACTCGACAACAACACGCTGGTCTATGTACTCGACAACAACACGCTGGTCTGTCAACTCGACAATAACACGCTGGTCCGTCTACTCGAGAACAACACGCTGGTCCGTCTACTCGACAACAACACGCTGGTCCGTCTACTCGACAACAACACGCTGGTCCGTCTACTCGACAACACGCTGGTCTGTCTACTCGACAACAACACGCTGGTCTGTCAACTCGACAACAACACGCTGGTCCGTCTACTCGACAACAACACGCTAGTCCGTCTACTCGACAACAACACGCTGGTCTATGTACTCGACAACAACACGCTGGTCCGTCTACTCGACAACAACACGCTGGTCCGTCAACTCGACAACAACACGCTGGTCTATGTACTCGACAACAACACGCTGGTCCGTCAACTCGACAACAACACGCTGGTCTATGTACTCGACAACAACACGCTGGTCTATGTACTCGACAACAACACGCTGGTCCGTCTACTCGACAACAACACGCTGGTCCGTCAACTCGACAACAACACGCTGGTCTATGTACTCGACAACAACACGCTGGTCTGTCTACTCGACAACAACACGCTGGTCTATGTACTCGACAACAACACGCTGGTCTGTCAACTCGACAACAACACGCTGGTCTATGTACTCGACAACAACACGCTGGTCCGTCTACTCGACAACAACACGCTGGTCTATGTACTCGACAACAATACGCTGGTCCGTCAACTCGACAACAACACGCTGGTCTATGTACTCGACAACAACACGCTGGTCTATGTACTCGACAACAACACGCTGGTCTATGTACTCGACAACAACACGCTGGTCTATGTACTCGACAACAACACGCTGGTCTATGTACTCGACAACAACACGCTGGTCTATGTACTCGACAACAACACGCTGGTCTGTCAACTCGACAACAACACGCTGGTCTATGTACTCGACAACAACACGCTGGTCTGTCAACTCGACAACAACACGCTGGTCTGTCAACTCGACAACAACACACTGGTCCGTCTACTCGACAACAACACGCTGGTCCGTCTACTCGACAACAACACGCTGGTCCGTCTACTCGACAACAACACGCTGGTCTGTCTACTCGACAACACGCTGGTCCGTCTACTCGACAACAACACGCTGGTCCGTCTACTCGACAACACGCTGGTCCGTCTACTCGACAACAACACGTTGGTCCGTCTAATCGACAACAACACGCTGGTCCGTCTACTCGACAACAATACGCTGGTCCGTCAACTCGACAACAACACACGCTGGTCTATGTACTCGACAACAACACGCTGGTCTATGTACTCGACAACAACACGCTGGTCTATGTACTCGACAACAACACGCTGGTCTATGTACTCGACAACAACACGCTGGTCCGTCTACTCGACAACAACCGCTGGTCTATGTACTCGACAACAACACGCTGGTCTATGTACTCGACAACAACACGCTGGTCTATGTACTCGACAACAACACGCTGGTCTATGTACTCGACAACAACACGCTGGTCTATGTACTCGACAACAACACGCTGGTCTATGTACTCGACACAACACGCTGGTCCGTCTACTCGACAACAACACGCTGGTCCGTCAACTCGACAACAACACGCTGGTCTATGTACTCGACAACAACACGCTGGTCCGTCAACTCGACAACAACACGCTGGTCTATGTACTCGACAACAACACGCTGGTCTATGTACTCGACAACAACACGCTGGTCCGTCTACTCGACAACAACACGCTGGTCCGTCAACTCGACAACAACACGCTGGTCTATGTACTCGACAACACCGCTGGTCTGTCTACTCGACAACAACACGCTGGTCTATGTACTCGACAACACACGCTGGTCTGTCAACTCGACAACAACACGCTGGTCTATGTACTGACGACAACAACGCTGGTCCGTCTACTCGACAACAACACGCTGGTCTATGTACTCGACAACAACACGCTGGTCTGTCTACTCGACAACAACACGCTGGTCTATGTACTCGACAACAACACGCTGGTCTGTCAACTCGACAACAACACGCTGGTCTATGTACTCGACAACAACACGCTGGTCCGTCTACTCGACAACAACACGCTGGTCTATGTACTCGACAACAATACGCTGGTCCGTCAACTCGACAACAACACGCTGGTCCGTCAACTCGACAACAACACGCTGGTCTGTCAACTCGACAACAACACGCTGGTCTGTCAACTCGACAACAACACACTGGTCCGTCTACTCGACAACAACACGCTGGTCCGTCTACTCGACAACAACACGCTGGTCCGTCTACTCGACAACAACACGCTGGTCTGTCTACTCGACAACACGCTGGTCCGTCTACTCGACAACAACACGCTGGTCCGTCTACTCGACAACACGCTGGTCCGTCTACTCGACAACAACACGTTGGTCCGTCTAATCGACAACAACACGCTGGTCCGTCTACTCGACAACAACACGCTGGTCCGTCAACTCGACAACAACACGCTGGTCCGTCTACTCGACAACAACACGCTGGTCCGTCAACTCGACAACAACACGCTGGTCCGTCAACTCGACAACAACACGCTGGTCCGTCAACTTGACAACACCACGCTGGTCCGTCTACTCGACAACAACACGCTGGTCCGTCTACTCGACAACAACACGCTGGTCCGTCTACTCGAGAACAACACGCTGGTCCGTCTACTCGACAACAACACGCTGGTCTATGTACTCGACAACAACACGCTGGTCTGTCAACTCGACAATAACACGCTGGTCCGTCTACTCGAGAACAACACGCTGGTCCGTCTACTCGACAACAACACGCTGGTCCGTCTACTCGACAACAACACGCTGGTCCGTCTACTCGACAACAACACGCTGGTCCGTCTACTCGACAACAACACGCTGGTCTGTCAACTCGACAACAACACGCTGGTCCGTCTACTCGACAACAACACGCTAGTCCGTCTACTCGACAACAACACGCTGGTCTATGTACTCGACAACAACACGCTGGTCCGTCTACTCGACAACAACACGCTGGTCCGTCAACTCGACAACAACACGCTGGTCTATGTACTCGACAACAACACGCTGGTCCGTCAACTCGACAACAACACGCTGGTCTATGTACTCGACAACAACACGCTGGTCTATGTACTCGACAACAACACGCTGGTCCGTCTACTCGACAACAACACGCTGGTCCGTCACTCGACAACAACACGCTGGTCTATGTACTCGACAACAACACGCTGGTCTGTCTACTCGACAACAACACGCTGGTCTATGTACTCGACAACAACACGCTGGTCTGTCAACTCGACAACAACACGCTGGTCTATGTACTCGACAACAACACGCTGGTCTATGTACTCGACAACAACACGCTGGTCCGTCTACTCGACAACAACACGCTGGTCTATGTACTCGACAACAACACGCTGGTCTATGTACTCGACAACAACACGCTGGTCTATGTACTCGACAACACACGCTGGTCCGTCTACTCGACAACAACACGCTGGTCTATGTACTCGACAACAATACGCTGGTCCGTCAACTCGACAACAACACGCTGGTCTATGTACTCGACAACAACACGCTGGTCTATGTACTCGACAACAACACGCTGGTCTATGTACTCGACAACAACACGCTGGTCTATGTACTCGACAACAACACGCTGGTCCGTCTACTCGACAACAACACGCTGGTCCGTCAACTCGACAACAACACGCTGGTCTATGTACTCGACAACAACACGCTGGTCTGTCTACTCGACAACAACACGCTGGTCTATGTACTCGACAACAACACGCTGGTCTGTCAACTCGACAACAACACGCTGGTCTATGTACTCGACAACAACACGCTGGTCCGTCTACTCGACAACAACACGCTGGTCCGTCAACTCGACAACAACACGCTGGTCTATGTACTCGACAACAACACGCTGGTCTGTCTACTCGACAACAACACGCTGGTCTATGTACTCGACAACAACACGCTGGTCTGTCAACTCGACAACAACACGCTGGTCTATGTACTCGACAACAACACGCTGGTCCGTCTACTCGACAACAACACGCTGGTCTATGTACTCGACAACAATACGCTGGTCCGTCAACTCGACAACAACACGCTGGTCTATGTACTCGACAACAACACGCTGGTCTATGTACTCGACAACAACACGCTGGTCTATGTACTCGACAACAACACGCTGGTCTATGTACTCGACAACAACACGCTGGTCTATGTACTCGACAACAACACGCTGGTCTATGTACTCGACAACAACACGCTGGTCTGTCAACTCGACAACAACACGCTGGTCTATGTACTCGACAACAACACGCTGGTCTGTCAACTCGACAACAACACGCTGTCTGTCAACTCGACAACAACACACTGGTCCGTCTACTCGACAACAACACGCTGGTCCGTCTACTCGACAACAACACGCTGGTCCGTCTACTCGACAACAACACGCTGGTCTGTCTACTCGACAACACGCTGGTCCGTCTACTCGACAACAACACGCTGGTCCGTCTACTCGACAACACGCTGGTCCGTCTACTCGACAACAACACGTTGGTCCGTCTAATCGACAACAACACGCTGGTCCGTCTACTCGACAACAACACGCTGGTCCGTCAACTCGACAACAACACGCTGGTCCGTCTACTCGACAACAACACGCTGGTCCGTCAACTCGACAACAACACGCTGGTCCGTCAACTCGACAACAACACGCTGGTCCGTCAACTTGACAACAACACGCTGGTCCGTCAACTCGACAACAACACGCTGGTCCGTCTACTCGACAACAACACGCTGGTCCGTCTACTCGACAACAACACGCTGGTCCGTCTACTCGAGAACAACACGCTGGTCCGTCTACTCGACAACAACACGCTGGTCTATGTACTCGACAACAACACGCTGGTCTGTCAACTCGACAATAACACGCTGGTCCGTCTACTCGAGAACAACACGCTGGTCCGTCTACTCGACAACAACACGCTGGTCCGTCTACTCGACAACAACACGCTGGTCCGTCTACTCGACAACACGCTGGTCTGTCTACTCGACAACAACACGCTGGTCTGTCAACTCGACAACAACACGCTGGTCCGTCTACTCGACAACAACACGCTGGTCCGTCTACTCGACAACAACACGCTGGTCTATGTACTCGACAACAACACGCTGGTCCGTCTACTCGACAACAACACGCTGGTCTATGTACTCGACAACAACACGCTGGTCTATGTACTCGACAACAACACGCTGGTCCGTCAACTCGACAACAACACGCTGGTCTATGTACTCGACAACAACACGCTGGTCTATGTACTCGACAACAACACGCTGGTCCGTCTACTCGACAACAACACGCTGGTCCGTCAACTCGACAACAACACGCTGGTCTATGTACTCGACAACAACACGCTGGTCTGTCTACTCGACAACAACACGCTGGTCTATGTACTCGACAACAACACGCTGGTCTGTCAACTCGACAACAACACGCTGGTCTATGTACTCGACAACAACACGCTGGTCCGTCTACTCGACAACAACACGCTGGTCTATGTACTCGACAACAATACGCTGGTCCGTCAACTCGACAACAACACGCTGGTCTATGTACTCGACAACAACACGCTGGTCTATGTACTCGACAACAACACGCTGGTCTATGTACTCGACACAACACGCTGGTCTATGTACTCGACAACAACACGCTGGTCCGTCTACTCGACAACAACACGCTGGTCTATGTACTCGACAACAACACGCTGGTCTATGTACTCGACAACAACACGCTGGTCTATGTACTCGACAACAACACGCTGGTCTATGTACTCGACAACAACACGCTGGTCTATGTACTCGACAACAACACGCTGGTCTATGTACTCGACAACAACACGCTGGTCCGTCTACTCGACAACAACACGCTGGTCTGTCAACTCGACAACAACACGCTGGTCTATGTACTCGACAACAACACGCTGGTCTATGTACTCGACAACAATACGCTGGTCCGTCAACTCGACAACAACACGCTGGTCTATGTACTCGACAACAACACGCTGGTCTATGTACTCGACAACAACACGCTGGGTCTATGTACTCGACAACAACACGCTGGTCCGTCTACTCGACAACAACACGCTGGTCTATGTACTCGACAACAACACGCTGGTCTATGTACTCGACAACAACACGCTGGTCCGTCTACTCGACAACAACACGCTGGTCTATGTACTCGACAACAACACGCTGGTCTGTCACTCGACAACAACACGCTGGTCTATGTACTCGACAACAACACGCTGGTCTGTCAACTCGACAACACACGCTGGTCTGTCAACTCGACAACAACACACTGGTCCGTCTACTCGACAACACACGCTGGTCTACATTCAAGCAAAACTTTGGCCTGCCGGTTTCGATCCGTCGACGCCTGCTGGCATAGGCGACCATGATGTAACTTCCGGCCGCCCGAGGTGCCATGTTGTCATCGCTGTTCGCAGACGTTTTCTATTTCTGCAGCAACCATCAACGCCTGATTGTCTACCCCCAATGAAAGGCAAGTCTTTGTCACGTTCGTGTTGCTTCATCAAATTACAAAATATCACTGTTCTGTTTTTACTGGAGTTGACCCGCTGATGTGTTAACTTTAAGTGGATGAGTCAATGGCCGCTAGCATGACGAGCCGTCGTGTACTAGTCGTGAACAAGTCGGCATCATCAATCGTTATTATAATATTATTGAAATGATTATTGCTAGAATTAAGTTCTTAAATTTGAGAATTATTTCTTCAAACATGTTAACCTTTGTTATGGGTAGAGTTAATAGTTTATATTATCATTTACAGTACAGCCTGAACCGAGCTCATTCATTCACATCATTAAGTTAAGTATTAAGTTTTATTAACTGTCATAGCAGCTTGTCTTGTTGTGTGCTCCATCTTTCTTTGACTTGATTTCTGTAATTTTAAATAAACATTAGGACGGCAGTGCTGTGGGCACAGAGTTCGTGAACCGTGAAGGTTGATGACAGTGGGTGTTCAGTGACATGTTAGGAAACCTTGACCAAACACTTCTCAGTTCTCAGCTCCAGAGTGCTGTAGATTAAGATTGAGTATGAGTAACTCAGTTTATTAAACATGAACACACACACAAATGAAATATCTCAGTTTATATTTCTTGGCTGATATCACTGCACATATTTGTAGAATTATTTTAGAATGAATTATCACCCACAAAAATGAATCCCAAATAATGATTTTGTGTTCTTCATCACAATCACATAACTCTGGCCTCGATGAATGGGGCACTACTGACACTAACATATCTCTTATCTTACGTTCGGCCAAAGTATTGTCTATATCTGCAATGTCGTTTCCTGTATGAATTTTACTGTCTTTTGTAATTCTTGCAGTGGCCATATAGTTTTGTCTGTAGTGTTGTATCTATGGGCCAATGGGTTTTCCTCAGTCTACTATATTCAGTGAGTCTTGAAGTATGTGTTCAGCAGTCTGGGGTGCCTGTCCACATGTACAAGTAGTTGATGTGCCGATCTTGAATTTTGTATACATGTGACTATGGAGTCGATTGTGTCCTGTTCTGAGACGTATAATGATAACTTGTTCATATCTATTCATATTATGAAAGGCATCCTGATTTGGGGCTTGTGGTCCTCTGATTGGTTTGATTATCTGTTTCTTATGATGGTATGTAACCGGTGTATCTAGTTGTGTGCCTGTTGAACCTTCCTTTGCCAACTGATCTGCTTTCTCATTTCCTGGTATTCCACAGTGAGATGGGATCCACTGCAGGGCAACCCTGTGGTGCTTGCAGAGTTCAGTCAATGTCTGCAGATGTGGTAATTTTCTCGATTGTAGTGCCTGGAGTACTGATCTTGCATCTGTCAAAAACACTACAGGCTGTGGGCTAAGATTAGTGTTCAGCAGTTTTTCTATTGCCAACTTTATTGCTTGTATTTCTGCATCATAATTGTGACAATATTTCCCTGTTGCTATTTTTTTCATATCCCTAGTGTTATTTGGGTACTCTATATATGCACATGCCCCCCCATTCTTTACTGCATTCTGTGCTGATCCATCTGTGTACATACGAATCCATGGGTCTTGTGGGTATTCTTCATCCAGGAAACTGAGAGTTATTGTCAACTATTCCTTTCACTTCTGTCACTAACAGATTTCACCAACCTTCTCTATTCCTCTCTAGTCTCTATCTTTGGTCATTCTTTGGGATTGTGCAAAGTTATCGGCTGTCCATTCTTTGGGATTGTGCAAAGTCATTGGCTGTCCATTCTTTGGGATTGTGCAAAGTCAAGGGCTGTCCATTCTTTGGATTTTGTGCAAAGTCAAGGGCTGTCCATTCTTTGGATTTTGTGCAAAGTCAAGGGCTGTCCATTCTTTGGATTTTGTGCAAAGTCATCGGCTGTCCATTCTTTGAGATTGTGCAAAGTCAAGGGCTGTCCATTCTTTGGGATTGTAGAAAGTCAAGGGCTGTCCATTCTTTGGGATTGTGCAAAGTCATCGGCTGTCCATTCTTTGGGATTGTGCAAAGTCAAGGGCTGTCCATTCTTTGGATTTTGTGCAAAGTCAAGGGCTGTCCATTCTTTGGATTTTGTGCAAAGTCATCGGCTGTCCATTCTTTGGATTTTGTGCAAAGTCATCGGCTGTCCATTCTTTGGGATTGTGCAAAGTCATCGACTGTCCATTCTTTGGATTTTATTTTCTCATCTTTTCCTTTGTCTCCCCCTCCTCCTTGTGAGCCTTTTCCCTGTCAGGGTGCACTGCTGCCTTGCAGAATGGTCTTTGCCAGGACTGTTGATCATCAGGATACAATAGTCAAACCATTTCATTTTGCATTTCTTCACAATAGTCAAACCATTTCATTTTGCATTTCTTCACAATAGTCAAACCATTTCATTTTGCATTTCTTCACAATAGTCAAACCATTTCATTTTGCATTTCTTCACAATAGTCAAACCATTTCATTTTGCATTTCTTCACAATAGTCAAACCATTTCTTTTGCATTTCTTCACAATAGTCAAACCATTTCATTTTGCATTTCTTCACAATAGTCAAACCATTTCATTTTGCATTTCTTCACAATAGTCAAACCATTTCATTTTGCATTTCTTCACAATAGTCAAACCATTTCATTTTGCATTTCTTCACAATAGTCAAACCATTTCATTTTGCATTTCTTCACAATAGTCAAACCATTTCATTTTGCATTTCTTCACAATAGTCAAACCATTTCATTTTGCATTTCTTCACAATAGTCAAACCATTTCATTTTGCATTTCTTCACAATAGTCAAACCATTTCATTTTGCATTTCTTCACAATAGTCAAACCATTTCATTTTGCATTTCTTCACAATAGTCAAACCATTTCATTTTGCATTTCTTCACAATAGTCAAACCATTTCATTTTGCATTTCTTCACAATAGTCAAACCATTTCATTTTGCATTTCTTCACAATAGTCAAACCATTTCATTTTGCATTTCTTCACAATAGTCAAACCATTTCATTTTGCATTTCTTCACAATAGTCAAACCATTTCATTTTGCATTTCTTCACAATAGTCAAACCATTTCATTTTGCATTTCTTCACAATAGTCAAACCATTTCATTTTGCATTTCTTCACAATAGTCAAACCATTTCATTTTGCATTTCTTCACAATAGTCAAACCATTTCATTTTGCATTTCTTCACAAAAGTCAAACCATTTCATTTTGCATTTCTTCACAATAGTCAAACCATTTCATTTTGCATTTCTTCACAATAGTCAAACCATTTCATTTTGCATTTCTTCACAATAGTCAAACCATTTCATTTTGCATTTCTTCACAATAGTCAAACCATTTCATTTTGCATTTCTTCACAATAGTCAAACCATTTCATTTTGCATTTCTTCACAATAGTCAAACCATTTCATTTTGCATTTCTTCACAATAGTCAAACCATTTCATTTTGCATTTCTTCACAATAGTCAAACCATTTCATTTTGCATTTCTTCACAATAGTCAAACCATTTCATTTTGCATTTCTTCACAATAGTCAAACCATTTCATTTTGCATTTCTTCACAATAGTCAAACCATTTCATTTTGCATTTCTTCACAAAAGTCAAACCATTTCATTTTGCATTTCTTCACAATAGTCAAACCATTTCATTTTGCATTTCTTCACAATAGTCAAACCATTTCATTTTGCATTTCTTCACAATAGTCAAACCATTTCATTTTGCATTTCTTCACAATAGTCAAACCATTTCATTTTGCATTTCTTCACAATAGTCAAACCATTTCATTTTGCATTTCTTCACAATAGTCAAACCATTTCATTTTGCATTTCTTCACAATAGTCAAACCATTTCATTTTGCATTTCTTCACAATAGTCAAACCATTTCATTTTGCATTTCTTCACAAAAGTCAAACCATTTCATTTTGCATTTCTTCACAAAAGTCAAACCATTTCATTTTGCATTTCTTCACAATAGTCAAACCATTTCATTTTGCATTTCTTCACAATAGTCAAACCATTTCATTTTGCATTTCTTCACAAAAGTCAAACCATTTCATTTTGCATTTCTTCACAAAAGTCAAACCATTTCATTTTGCATTTCTTCACAATAGTCAAACCATTTCATTTTGCATTTCTTCACAATAGTCAAACCATTTCATTTTGCATTTCTTCACACTAGTCAACAAAATGATCATGTTTTCTCATTAGTTCTTGTGTCCTTTTGTCAACGTTTTTATTTGTGATACAATCTAAGTAAGAGATGTCTAAAACCTTAAGATAACATTTGTAATACGATCTAAGTAAGAGATATCTTACAATAACATTTGTGATACGATCTAAGTAAGAGATGTCTAAAACCTTAAGATAACATTTGTAATACGATCTAAGTAAGAGATGTCTTACAATAACATTTGTGATACGATCTAAGTAAGAGATGTCTAAAACCTTACGATAACATTTGTGATACAATCTAAATAAGAGATACCTTACAATAACATTTGTGATACGATCTAAGTAAGAGATGTCCAAAACGTTATGATAACATTTGTGATACAATCTAAGTAAGAGATGTCTAAAACCTTATGATAACATTTGTGATACGATCTAAGTAAGAGATGTCTAAAACCTTATGATAACATTTGTGATACGATCTAAGTAAGAGATACCTTACAATAACATTTGTGATACGATCTAAGTAAGAGATGTCTAAAACCTTATGATAACATTTGTGATACGATCTAAGTAAGAGATACCTTACAATAACATTTGTGATACAATCTAAGTAAGAGATGCCTAAAACCGTACAATCTAAGTAAGAGATGTCTAAAACCGTACAATCTAAGTAAGAGATGCCTAAAACCGTACAATCTAAGTAAGAGATGCCTAAAACCGTACAATCTAAGTAAGAGATGTCTAAAACCTTACAATCTAAGTAAGAGATGCCTAAAACCGTACAATCTAAGTAAGAGATGCCTAAAACCTTACAATCTAAGTAAGAGATGCCTAAAACCTTACAATCTAAGTAAGAGATGCCTAAAACTTTACAATAACATTTCATCTCCATAGCTTGTATTTTCATCTGTAGCTCTGCTGTAAGCGTCCATGTTTCACAAACACAAACTAGAAAAGCTGATATAACAAGGGAGGGAGGGCATCAACCTGATTTTAGAGCCAAGAGCGATGTTCTTGTTTGTGCTCTCTTGAAGCCGATGTTTCAGGTTTCTAGCCATCATGGCTGACAGTTGGTCCTAATTATATCAATTGTTCTATCTAGTCGTGTCCATTTTATCTAGTCGTGTCAATTGTTCTATCTAGTCGTGTCTATTATTTTATATAGTTGTGTCAATTGTTCTATCTAGTCGTGTCAATTGTTCTATCTAGTCGTGTCTATTATTTTATATAGTTGTGTCAATTGTTCTATCTAGTCGTGTCTATTTTATCTAGTCATGTCAATTGTTCTATCTAGTCGTGTCTATTATTTTATATAGTTGTGTCAATTGTTCTATCTAGTCGTGTCCATTTTATCTAGTCGTGTCTATTATTTTTATATAGTTGTGTCAATTGTTCTATCTAGTCGTGTCCATTTTATCTAGTCGTGTCAATTGTTCTATCTAGTCGTGTCCATTTTATCTAGTCGTGTCAATTGTTCTATCTAGTCGTGTCTATTATTTTATATAGTTGTGTCAATTGTTCTATCTAGTCGTGTCCATTTTATCTAGTCGTGTCAATTGTTCTATCTAGTCGTGTCTATTATTTTATATAGTCGTGTCAATTGTTCTATCTAGTCGTGTCAATTGTTCTATCTAGTCGTGTCTATTTTATCTAGTCGTGTCAATTGTTCTATCTAGTCATGTCACTTATTTTATCTAGTCGTGTCAATTGTTCTATCTAGTCGTGTCTATTATTTTATATAGTTGTGTCAATTGTTCTATCTAGTCGTGTCTATTTTATCTAGTCGTGTCAATTGTTCTATCTAGTCATGTCAATTATTTTATCTAGTCGTGTCAATTGTTCTATCTAGCCGTGTCTATTATTTTATATAGTTGTGTCAATTGTTCTATCTAGTCGTGTCTATTTTATCTAGTCGTGTCAATTGTTCTATCTAGTCATGTCAATTATTTTATCTAGTCGTGTCAATTGTTCTATCTAGTCGTGTCTATTCTATCTAGTTGTGTCAATTGTTCTATCTAGTCGTGTCTATTTTATCTAGTCGTGTCAATTGTTCTATCTATTCGTGTCAATTATTTTATATAATCGTGTCAATTGTTCTATCTATTCGTGTCAATTGTTCTATCTATTCGTGTCAATTGTTCTATCTAGTCGTGTCAATTGTTCTATCTATTCGTGTCAATTGTTCTATCTAGTTGTGTCAATTGTTCTATCTAGTCGTGTCAATTGTTCTATCTAGTCGTGTCTATTCTATCTAGTCGTGTCAATTGTTCTATCTAGTCGTGTCTATTTTATCTAGTCGTATCCATTGTTCTATCTATTCGTGTCAATTATTTTATATAATCGTGTCAATTGTTCTATCTATTCGTGTCAATTGTTCTATCTAGTCATGTCTATTGTTCTATCTAGTCGTGTATTTTATCTAGTCATGTCAATTATTCTATCTAGTCATGTCAATTATTCTATCTAGCCGTGTCAATTGTTTTATCTAGTAGTGTCAATTGTTTTATCTAGTAGTGTCAATTGTTCTATCTAGTCGTGTCTATTGTTCTATCTAGTCGTGTCTATTTTATCTAGTCATGTCAATTATTCTATCTAGCCGTGTCAATTGTTTTATCTAGTAGTGTCAATTGTTTTATCTAGTAGTGTCAATTGTTTTATCTAGTAGTGTCAATTGTTTTATCTAGCAGTGTCAATTGTTTTATCTAGCAGTGTCAATTGTTTTATCTAGCAGTGTCAATTGTTTTATCTAGCAGTGTCAATTGTTTTATGTAGCAGTGTCAATTGTTTTATCTAGCAGTGTCAATTATTTTATGTAGTAGTGTCAATTGTTTTATGTAGCAGTGTCAATTGTTTTATCTAGTAGTGTCAATTGTTTTATGTAGCAGTGTCAATTGTTTTATGTAGCAGTGTCAATTGTTTTATCTAGCCGTGTCAATTGTTTTATGTAGCAGTGTCAATTATTTTATGTAGCAGTGTCAATTGTTTTATCTAGCCGTGTCAATTGTTTTATGTAGCAGTGTCAATTGTTTTATGTAGCAGTGTCAATTGTTTTATCTAGCAGTGTCAATTGTTTTATGTAGCAGTGTCAATTATTTTATGTAGCAGTGTCAATTGTTCTATCTAGTCGTGTCTATTTTATCTAGTCGTGTCAATTGTTCTATCTAGTCATGTCAATTATTTTATCTAGTCGTGTCAATTGTTCTATCTAGTCGTGTCTATTATTTTATATAGTTGTGTCAATTGTTCTATCTAGTCGTGTTTATTTTATCTAGTCGTGTCAATTGTTCTATCTAGTCATGTTAATTATTTATCTAGCAGTGTCAATTGTTCTATCTAGTCATGTCAATTATTTTATCTAGTTGTGTCAATTGTTCTATCTAGTCGTGTCAATTGTTCTATCTAGTCGTGTCTATTCTATCTAGTCGTGTCAATTGTTCTATCTAGTCGTGTCTATTTTATATAATCGTGTCAATTGTTCTATCTATTCGTGTCAATTGTTCTATCTAGTCGTGTCTATTGTTCTATCTAGTCGTGTCTATTTTATCTAGTCATGTCAATTATTCTATCTAGTCATGTCAATTATTCTATCTAGCCGTGTCAATTATTTTATCTAGCCGTGTCAATTGTTTTATCTAGCCGTGTCAATTGTTTTATCTAGTAGTGTCAATTGTTTTATCTAGTAGTGTCAATTGTTCTATCTAGTCGTGTCTATTGTTCTATCTAGCCGTGTCAATTGTTTTATCTAGCCGTGTCAATTGTTTTATCTAGCCGTGTCAATTGTTCTATCTAGCAGTGTCAATTGTTTTATCTAGTCGTGTCAATTGTTTTATCTAGCCGTGTCAATTGTTTTATCTAGTCGTGTCAATTGTTTTATCTAGTCGTGTCAATTGTTTTATCTAGCCGTGTCAATTGTTTTATCTAGCCGTGTCAATTGTTTTATCTAGCCGTGTCAATTGTTTTATCTAGTCGTGTCAATTGTTTTATCTAGCCGTGTCAATTGTTTTATCTAGTCGTGTCAATTGTTTTATCTAGCAGTGTCAATTGTTTTATCTAGCAGTGTCAATTGTTTTATCTAGTAGTGTCAATTGTTTTATCTAGTAGTGTCAATTGTTTTATCTAGTAGTGTCAATTATTTTATCTAGCAGTGTCAATTGTTTTATCTAGCAGTGTCAATTGTTTTATCTAGTAGTGTCAATTGTTTTATCTAGCAGTGTCAATTGTTTTATCTAGTAGTGTCAATTGTTTTATCTAGCAGTGTCAATTGTTTTATCTAGCAGTGTCAATTGTTTTATCTAGCAGTGTCAATTGTTTTATGTAGCAGTGTCAATTGTTTTATGTAGCAGTGTCAATTGTTTTATCTAGCAGTGTCAATTGTTTTATCTAGCCGTGTCAATTGTTCTATCTATTCGTGTCAATTGTTCTATCTAGTCGTGTCAATTGTTCTATCTATTCGTGTCAATTGTTCTATCTAGTTGTGTCAATTGTTCTATCTAGTCGTGTCAATTGTTCTATCTAGTCGTGTCTATTCTATCTAGTCGTGTCAATTGTTCTATCTAGTCGTGTCTATTTTATCTAGTCGTATCCATTGTTCTATCTATTCGTGTCAATTATTTTATATAATCGTGTCAATTGTTCTATCTAGTCGTGTCAATTGTTCTATCTAGTCGTGTCTATTGTTCTATCTAGTCGTGTATTTTATCTAGTCATGTCAATTATTCTATCTAGTCATGTCAATTATTCTATCTAGCCGTGTCAATTGTTTTATCTAGTAGAGTCAATTGTTTTATCTAGTAGTGTCAATTGTTCTATCTAGTCGTGTCTATTGTTCTATCTAGTCGTGTCTATTTTATCTAGTCATGTCAATTATTCTATCTAGCCGTGTCAATTGTTTTATCTAGTAGTGTCAATTGTTTTATCTAGTAGTGTCAATTGTTTTATCTAGTAGTGTCAATTGTTTTATCTAGCAGTGTCAATTGTTTTATCTAGCAGTGTCAATTGTTTTATCTAGCAGTGTCAATTGTTTTATCTAGCAGTGTCAATTGTTTTATGTAGCAGTGTCAATTGTTTTATCTAGCAGTGTCAATTATTTTATGTAGTAGTGTCAATTGTTTTATGTAGCAGTGTCAATTGTTTTATCTAGTAGTGTCAATTGTTTTATGTAGCAGTGTCAATTGTTTTATGTAGCAGTGTCAATTGTTTTATCTAGCCGTGTCAATTGTTTTATGTAGCAGTGTCAATTATTTTATGTAGCAGTGTCAATTGTTTTATCTAGCCGTGTCAATTGTTTTATGTAGCAGTGTCAATTGTTTTATGTAGCAGTGTCAATTGTTTTATCTAGCAGTGTCAATTGTTTTATGTAGCAGTGTCAATTATTTTATGTAGCAGTGTCAATTGTTCTATCTAGTCGTGTCTATTTTATCTAGTCGTGTCAATTGTTCTATCTAGTCATGTCAATTATTTTATCTAGTCGTGTCAATTGTTCTATCTAGTCGTGTCTATTATTTTATATAGTTGTGTCAATTGTTCTATCTAGTCGTGTCTATTTTATCTAGTCGTGTCAATTGTTCTATCTAGTCATGTTAATTATTTTATCTAGCAGTGTCAATTGTTCTATCTAGTCATGTCAATTATTTTATCTAGTTGTGTCAATTGTTCTATCTAGTCGTGTCAATTGTTCTATCTAGTCGTGTCTATTCTATCTAGTCGTGTCAATTGTTCTATCTAGTCGTGTCTATTTTATATAATCGTGTCAATTGTTCTATCTATTCGTGTCAATTGTTCTATCTAGTCGTGTCTATTGTTCTATCTAGTCGTGTCTATTTTATCTAGTCATGTCAATTATTCTATCTAGTCATGTCAATTATTCTATCTAGCCGTGTCAATTATTTTATCTAGCCGTGTCAATTGTTTTATCTAGCCGTGTCAATTGTTTTATCTAGTAGTGTCAATTGTTTTATCTAGTAGTGTCAATTGTTCTATCTAGTCGTGTCTATTGTTCTATCTAGCCGTGTCAATTGTTTTATCTAGCCGTGTCAATTGTTTTATCTAGCCGTGTCAATTGTTCTATCTAGCAGTGTCAATTGTTTTATCTAGTCGTGTCAATTGTTTTATCTAGCCGTGTCAATTGTTTTATCTAGTCGTGTCAATTGTTTTATCTAGTCGTGTCAATTGTTTTATCTAGCCGTGTCAATTGTTTTATCTAGCCGTGTCAATTGTTTTATCTAGCCGTGTCAATTGTTTTATCTAGTCGTGTCAATTGTTTTATCTAGCCGTGTCAATTGTTTTATCTAGTCGTGTCAATTGTTTTATCTAGCAGTGTCAATTGTTTTATCTAGCAGTGTCAATTGTTTTATCTAGTAGTGTCAATTGTTTTATCTAGTAGTGTCAATTGTTTTATCTAGTAGTGTCAATTATTTTATCTAGCAGTGTCAATTGTTTTATCTAGCAGTGTCAATTGTTTTATCTAGTAGTGTCAATTGTTTTATCTAGCAGTGTCAATTGTTTTATCTAGTAGTGCCAATTGTTTTATCTAGCAGTGTCAATTGTTTTATCTAGCAGTGTCAATTGTTTTATCTAGCAGTGTCAATTGTTTTATGTAGCAGTGTCAATTGTTTTATGTAGCAGTGTCAATTGTTTTATCTAGCAGTGTCAATTGTTTTATCTAGCCGTGTCAATTGTTCTATCTAGTAGTGTCAATTGTTTTATCTAGTAGTGTCAATTATTTTATCTAGCAGTGTCAATTGTTTTATGTAGCAGTGTCAATTGTTTTATCTAGTAGTGTCAATTATTTTATCTAGCAGTGTCAATTGTTTTATGTAGCAGTGTCAATTGTTTTATCTAGCAGTGTCATTTGTTTTATCTAGCCGTGTCAATTGTTTTATCTAGCAGTGTCAATTGTTTTATCTAGCCGTGTCAATTGTTTTATTTAGTCGTGTCAATTGTTTTATCTAGTCGTGTCAATTGTTCTATCTAGCCGTGTCAATTGTTCTATCTAGTCGTGTCAATTGTTTTATCTAGTAGTGTCAATTGTTTTATCTAGCCGTGTCAATTGTTCTATCTAGTAGTGTCAATTGTTCTATCTAGCAGTGTCAATTGTTTTATCTAGTAGTGTCAATTGTTCTATCTAGTAGTGTCAATTGTTCTATCTAGCAGTGTCAATTGTTTTATCTAGTAGTGTCAATTGTTTTATCTAGCCGTGTCAATTGTTTTATCTAGCCGTGTCAATTGTTTTATCTAGCCGTGTCAATTGTTTTATCTAGCCGTGTCAATTGTTTTATCTAGCCGTGTCAATTGTTCTATCTAGTCGTGTCAATTGTTTTATCTAGCCGTGTCAATTGTTTTATCTAGCCGTGTCAATTGTTTTATCTAGCCGTGTCAATTGTTTTATCTAGCCGTGTCAATTGTTTTATCTAGCCGTGTCAATTGTTCTATCTAGCAGTGTCAATTGTTTTATCTAGTAGTGTCAATTGTTTTATCTAGCAGTGTCAATTATTTTATGTAGCAGTGTCAATTGTTTTATCTAGCAGTGTCAATTGTTTTATGTAGCAGTGTCAATTGTTTTATCTAGCAGTGTCAATTGTTTTATGTAGCAGTGTCAATTATTTTAACTAGCAGTGTCAATTGTTTTATCTAGTAGTGTCAATTATTTTATCTAGTAGTGTCAATTGTTTTATCTAGCCGTGTCAATTGTTTTATCTAGCAGTGTCAATTGTTTTATGTAGCAGTGTCAATTGTTTTATCTAGTAGTGTCAATTGTTCTATCTAGCAGTGTCAATTGTTTTATCTAGCCGTGTCAATTGTTTTATCTAGTAGTGTCAATTGTTTTATGTAGCAGTGTCAATTGTTTTATCTAGTAGTGTCAATTATTTTATGTAGCAGTGTCAATTAGTTTATCTAGCAGTGTCAATTGTTTTATCTAGTAGTGTCAATTATTTTATCTAGCCGTGTCAATTGTTTTATCTAGCCGTGTCAATTGTTTTATGTAGCAGTGTCAATTGTTTTATCTAGTAGTGTCAATTATTTTATCTAGCCGTGTCAATTGTTTTATGTAGCAGTGTCAATTGTTTTATCTAGCAGTGTCAATTGTTTTATCTAGCAGTGTCAATTGTTTTATGTAGCAGTGTCAATTATTTTATGTAGCAGTGTCAATTGTTTTATGTAGCAGTGTCAATTGTTTTATGTAGCAGTGTCAATTGTTTTATGTAGCAGTGTCAATTATTTTATCTAGCAGTGTCAATTGTTTTATCTAGCAGTGTCAATTGTTTTATGTAGCAGTGTCAATTGTTTTATCTAGCAGTGTCAATTGTTTTATGTAGCAGTGTCAATTGTTTTATCTAGCAGTGTCAATTGTTTTATCTAGCAGTGTCAATTGTTTTATCTGGCAGTGTCAATTATTTTATGTGGTAGTGTCAATTGTTTTATGTAGCAGTGTCAATTGTTTTATGTAGCAGTGTCAATTATTTTATCTAGCAGTGTCAATTGTTTTATGTAGCAGTGTCAATTATTTTATCTAGTAGTGTCAATTGTTTTATCTAGCCGTGTCAATTGTTTTATCTAGCAGTGTCAATTATTTTATCTAGCAGTGTCAATTGTTTTATGTAGCAGTGTCAATTATTTTATCTAGTAGTGTCAATTGTTTTATCTAGCAGTGTCAATTGTTCTATCTAGCAGTGTCAATTGTTTTATCTAGCCGTGTCAATTGTTCTATCTAGCAGTGTCAATTGTTTTATCTAGCCGTGTCAATTGTTTTATCTAGTCGTTGTATCAGGTTTTCTTGTCCTGCTAAACCATTAAGCTCATCAACAAAACACAGGTTGTTCAGCACTGACTGAACTTTGATGATTCCTTGCCAGATGTTCAATAAGGTAGGGTAGAGCAGCCTGTGAATCTCAGAACTTCAATTGTGCTCTGCTCTCATCAAATGGCCCTGAGTGACAAGGTTGTTTAAATAATCAGATATCAAGATAGTTTATTATAGATGGTTATTCATCATCATGTGCCATTCCAGTGGGTGTAGGCGATCATGTCCTTCCACAATCTTCTATCTGCAGTGCATGGTAGAGATGTTGTGAGTTTAAATCCCAGTTGGACCAGTTGGGATTTTTATTTATGATTTCTCTCTGCGGCAACCATCCCTGGTCTCAGCAACGAGGCTCGGCATGAAACGTCAATCACTCATCCATGGAAAAAATACGAGTACCGACGAAGTTGGAATTATCTGCCTGTAAGGCAAGGAACACCTGTGCACACGACTGCCAGGGAAAAAACAGATCATCATGCAAAATTCAGTTCCTAGTATATAGGGACTTCGCTAGTGGTGAAAGCTGAAGAACGAACAAAAAAAATTATAGATGGTTGATATAATTGCTTAGTCCCTCTAGTGGCCAGGGTCACCACTGGTAGGCCTTTAGTTTTGGTTCATTGATTCTGATGCAAACAGTTAGCTAGAGGTCACTCATTGTTTTCAGCCTTTAGCTGTTGTGGGCTGCCGTGATCCCATCAGTCAAACTGAAAGTTAGTATTAAAGTGTGGTACATGATGATGCTGTTTGCTGTCAGAAGTAACAGTCATGTCCAGACACCAGATCTGTAGTCATTGTCTAATATTATCTTATTATTGGTCTTCTTGAGGCCTCATACACTATTTTGTTACTTCTAATTTCCTAGCTTTTTCTGATTTCTTTCTGGTCTAATTCCCTGATTTTGTTACTTCTAATTTCGTAGCTTTTTCTGATTTCTTTCTGGTCAAATTCCCTGATTTTGTTACTTCTAATTTCCTAGCTTTTTCTGATTTCTTTCTGGTCAAATTCCCTGATTTTGTTACTTCTAATTTCCTAGCTTTTTCTGATTTCTTTGTGGTCAAATTCCCTGATTTTGTTACTTCTAATTTCCTAGCTTTTTCTGATTTCTTTCTGGTCAAATTCCCTGATTTTGTTACTTCTAATTTCCTAGTTCCAAGAAAGGTAGCAAAAGAGACTGCAATCAATGTAGAGGTATATCTCTTCTCAGCCATGTCGGGAAGCTATACGCCAAAATCTTGGAAAAAAGGCTGAGACCAATAATAGAACTACAGTTAAGCAATTTACAGCTCAAGCACAAAATACAACATGAAAATCAACATCAACAAAACAGAAGTCATGAATGTCGCCAAAAATAAACAGAACATCAACATAACTATAGAAGGCAGACAACTAAAACAAGTAGAGGAATTCAAATGCCTAGGAAGTCTAGTGACAAATGTTAATTCTCAAACAGCAGAGATAGAATCAAGATGCAACAAGGCTTGTCAAATCATTGGACAGTTATCGCCACTCTTGTCCAACAAGGAAGAACAAAACACAACACAACGAGCCTTCAACAAACGTTGTGAGAACACCAGACCCAAGGGTCGACCACGAAAAAGATGGGTCAATGGAATATTAGAAGCACTAGGAAACATAACAGCAGCAGAGTCGAACAGAAGAGCAAAAGACCGCAAATTATATCTCCCCTCGACGCTGAAAGGCAGACGAGGAAGGGGCTAGTGGGAATGTTCCTAATTCCATATTTGTTCACCCCCATTATTGGCTGACCTTAATGAGATGTCCAGTCATATGATCAAACTATCTTAGTCGTGGCATTTGTACTTGTGTGTGACATGTGTACTTTTGTATGGCATTTGTACTTGTGTGGGACATGTTTACTTTTGTATGACATTTGTACTTGTGTGGGACATGTTTACTTTTGTATGGTATTTGTACTTGTGCGTGACATGTATTTTTGTATGGTATTTGTACTTGTGCGTGACATGTACTTTTGTATGGTAGTTGTACTTGTGTGTGACATGTACTTTTGTAAGGCATTTGTACTTGTGTGTGACATGTTTACTTTTGTATGGCATTTGTATTTGTGTGGGACATGTTTACTTTTGTATGGCATTTGTACTTGTGCGTGACATGTACTTTTGTATGGTATTTGTAGTTGTGTGTGACATGTTTACTTTTGTATGGCATTTGTACTTGTGTGTGACATGTGTACTTTTGTATGGTATTTGTACTTGTGTGTGACATGTTTACTTTTGTATGGTATTTGTACTTGTGTGGGACATGTTTACTTTTGTATGGCATTTGTACTTGTGCGTGAAATGTACTTTTGTATGGTATTTGTACTTGTGCGTGACATGTTTACTTTTGTATGGTATTTGTACTTGTGTGTGACATGTTTACTTTTGTATGGTATTTGTACTTGTGTGTGACATGTACTTTTGTAAGGCATTTGTACTTGTGTGTGACATGTACTTTTGTATGGTATTTGTACTTGTGTGTGACATGTACTTTTGTAAGGCATTTGTACTTGTGTGTGACATGTACTTTTGTATGGCATTTGTACTTGTGCATGACATGTACTTTTGTATGGTATTTGTACTTGTGTGTGACATGTTTACTTTTGTATGGCATTTGTACTTGTGTGTGACATGTGTACTTTTGTATGGTATTTGTACTTGTGTGTGACATGTTTACTTTTGTATGGTATTTGTACTTGTGTGGGACATGTTTACTTTTGTATGGCATTTGTACTTGTGCGTGACATGTACTTTTGTATGGTATTTGTACTTGTGCGTGACATGTTTACTTTTGTATGGTATTTGTACTTGTGTGTGACATGTTTACTTTTGTATGGCATTTGTACTTGTGTGTGACATGTGTACTTTTGTATGGTATTTGTACTTGTGTGTGACATGTTTACTTTTGTATGGTATTTGTACTTGTGTGTGACATGTACTTTTGTAAGGCATTTGTACTTGTGTGTGACATGTACTTTTGTATGGTATTTGTACTTGTGTGTGACATGTACTTTTGTAAGGCATTTGTACTTGTGTGTGACATGTACTTTTGTAAGGCATTTGTACTTGTGTGTGACATGTACTTTTGTAAGGCATTTGTACTTGTGTGTGACATGTACTTTTGTATGGCATTTGTACTTGTGTATGGCATTTGTACTTGTGTGTGCAAGAGGTTGCACTCAAGTCCATCATTTGGTTCCCTGTGTTTGTTTCTTCATACAACACTTTCATGAACTTTTCTCAAGTTCCCTGTGTTTGTTTCTTCATACAACACTTTCATGAACTTTTCTCAAGTTCCCTGTGTTTGTTTCTTCATACAACACTTTCATGAACTTTTCTCAAGTCCCCCGTGTTTGTTTCTTCATACAACACTTTCATGAACTTTTCTCAAGTTCCCTGTGTTTATTTCTTCATACAACACTTTCATGAACTTTTCTCATGTTCCCCGTACTCTGTGTTTGCATCTGATTTCATAAACTCATGTGATTGTTCGACTTTCATCTGTATGTTATATTTGGTGCTTCATCAGCTTACTTGCTTTCATTGCTTCCTTACTGATGTTTGAAGACAAGTGGAACCAGCTATTGACATTCATATCTTTTATCTTCAACATCCTAACCATATGCTTCCAATTATTGTCATATTGATGGTTTTGGCATTGAGTGTATGTTCCTGTATAATTTACTATGATTCATTATACTTATTGATGGTTTTGGCGTTGAGTGTATGTTCCTGTATAATTTACTATGATTCATTTTACTTATTGATGGTTTTGGCATTGAGTGTATGTTCCTGTATAATTTACTATGATTCATTTTACTTATTGATGGTTTTGGCATTGAGTGTATGTTCCTGTATAATTTACTATGATTCATTTTACTTATTGATGGTTTTGGCATTGAGTGTATGTTCCTGTATAATTTAGTATGATTCATTTTACTTATTGATGGTTTTGGCATTGAGTGTATGTTCCTGTATAATTTACTATGATTCATTTTACTTATTGATGGTTTTGGCATTGAGTGTATGTTCCTGTATAATTTACTATGATTCATTTTACTTATTGATGGTTTTGGCATTGAGTGTATGTTCCTGTATAATTTACTATGATTCATTTTACTTATTGATGGTTTTGGCATTGAGTGTATGTTCCTGTATAATTTACTATGATTCATTTTACTTATTGATGGTTTTGGCATTGAGTGTATGTTCCTGTATAATTTACTATGATTCATTTTACTTTCATGTTTGTTGCGTTGATTCTGCTGTTCAGCATCCCCCAAAGGTGTACTAGAACCTCATTCTGTGTTCTGACAGTAGCAGAAGAAAGACCAGCACTCTTGTGGTAGTGAAGTCAGTCTTAGCGTTGTCAGGTCACGATGATGGAGTCACATCCAGAAGAAACTTCCAGGTAAGTAAGATGGCAATGAAATTGTCAGGATGACAAGAAATGTAGATCTCAGACCATCTTTGCTATCTTGCCTTGTAGTTGCTGCTCGTTTGAACTGCAGGTGGTGGGGTGGTGTTTGAACTTCCTCAATTTGATTGTGTTTTGTTTTCATCAAATATGATCCAGTTATATGGCAATTCAATGATTGTAGATTGTTGGATCTTGTCACCACAGAGATGAGATGTCCAAGAAAACAGTTTGAAGTGACCAGAAGAGACAGAATCAAGAATTGATGTTGTAAGAGATATAGTGGACATTGAACCAATCCTAAGCTACAGACAAAAACAAATAAACTGGTTTGCTCATTTAGAAAGAATGCAGTGTGGTTACTTACTATACTGAGCATATATTAAAAGAGGAGAAGAGCAAGAGGCAGACCCAGAGTAAGATGGACAGACAGATCAAAGAAATGCTACATCAATTGACAATAAGTGAAGCTGCCAGGAAGGTGAGAACAGGAACTTTGTATTTCCCTCGACACCTGAACGGGTACAAGAGAATGTAAGAGAGAAAGAGAGAACAAGAACTTTGTATCTCCCTCAACACCTGAATGGGTACAAGAGGGTGTAAGAGAGAACCAGAACTTTGTATCTCCCTTTGTATCTCCTTTCCTTGAGAGAAAGAGAGAGCCAGAACTTTAGGATGTTGAGCCAAGGTCAGTCCAGATTCGCTGTGGTTGTGTGCTTGATGTTAATTGTGGCCATTCTGATGGTAAATCTGAGGTACGGTTCTGTGTCGTCGATTATAAATGCCTCGGGCTGGTCTTCCAAGAAAGTAATCACGCCTCAGATAATGTCTGTGGACGATGAAGTTGTTGATAATGATGCGGCTTACAACAAAGATCTTTCAGTTCTTCGTCAGAAAGGGAAAGTTGCAAACCTGAAAAACTCTGATTTGTCCAAACTCAGCGTGGATGATCTTCGGTTAATTATCCACTCGTACACAGACAACATAGATGTTGTCTGCTGCAGGAAGATACGTATGGGGAAAATTGGAGATGGCAGCCAGGAGATATGTGACGATCCAAAACAACCGTGTATCATTTATTCTTTCGGTATCAACTACGACTTCTCGTTCGACGATGATGATGCACATGTGTATGGCTGTCATGTGTACTCCTTTGACCCCAGCATGAGCAAGTTTGCGGACAAAGTTGAAAGATCAAAGCTGGTTCACTTCTATAAAATTGGACTTTCAGATACAACAGGAAGTAAAAACGGTTGGAAGCTAAACACTGTGTGGTATATGAGCAATGTTGGGACACCAGAACAAGACAATCGACGTACTTAAAATGGATATTGAAAGCGCAGAATGGTCATCAATCTTAGAGATGTGTAAATCTGGCCAACTGAATGGAGTTAAGCAGCTGGTGGTTGAGTATCACGAGACTGATGTTTCGCTACAGTACCCATTACCAAAACTTCAAGCATTGCAATCCATTGAGAAAGCTGGATTTAAACGATATTACGTACATAAAAATCCCGAGTGTGGTATCAGGATCGAAGGGTTTCCAATCATAAGAAGTAGATGTGACGAAGTCCATTATATACTCAGAAAACAACTTCGTTAACGATTATGTTTATTACTTGTATTAACATGGCTCATTGTATATCCCTAGACCAGCCGTACGCTAATCTTACGGTCTGTTGTTTGATGTGCGATGGGGATAATCTGATGACTAACTGTGTATCTATAAGTTCAGAATTGGAGTCAACAACGATGGCCTAACATCATTAAGCGCTCTACATTTTTAAAAAATATGATGATCATCATTTTTAAGAGGACTTGAACTTCCGGTATATGGTGGATAGGCAGCGGGAACAATTGAAGGCTATGTATGAAAAGTGTTCTTTGTTGCAGTTTCCTCATATTCCAAGTTCGGCTTGTTGCAGGAGCTACTGAGTTAAGTGCTCTGTGCATACCGTGAGCTGTGTGTCTCACCCGTTTTGATAATGTTTCGATATTCCAATTGCTTTCGATGAATGATGATATCGTATGACAGGGAACAGTTGGCTGTGTTCACTTTCTGAGCGGTTTCACCTTATGTCTTTTGGCGTGTGCTGAGACTGCTACGATGGGGACTACAGTTACCTTTCTTTGTTTGGGAGATGAGATTCGGATGATTACGCTGGCACGGGTGGTTGAGCAATTATGGATTTTAATTTGTTTGCAGTGATACCGGGGCCTTCCATAAACAAATAACCTGAACAGATACAAGAGAATGTGAAGAGAGAGCCAGAACTTTTCCCTCCAATCCAATCCTCAGGTGTCACTTGATGTAGTAATTAGGAAGGTGGGGGGGAAGGGGTGTTTGCCTGTAGCAAACTGTCAAATTTCAAGAATTATAATGTGTGAGGTGGTAATTTTGACAAGGGAATCATAATGTATGGTTATGTGAATGCAGCTTGGTTCTCTCAGTTGATAAAGGAATGGATACTTGATTTGGTGAAAGTAATGACAGGGAGGGAAAGCACTGGCCACCTTGTAGCCAAATGTTGTGGCCTAATACAAGGAAATGTTGCTTCACTTCCTAATGACATGTCCTATGACATCACTGCATTTACACAAACATTGAGGAAGGTATTCTCATGTGGCCTTGTCCTTGACCTAAAGGAAGACTGAATTTTGATTGATGCTTCTGGCTTATCCTTTGTGCAGGCTGGAGGCAAGCGAAGGTCAAGCTCTGACAACAGGCTCCCAGATGATGGATTGTGGTGATGAGCAAGTGTCAACACTAGAGGTATGTCACTGTTGTCCATTCTGTGAGCGCTAACATTGTCAACACTAGAGGTATGTCACTGTTGTCCATTCTGTGAGCTCTAACATTGTCAACACTAGAGGTATGTCACTGTTGTCCATTCTGTGAGCGCTAACATTGTCAACACTAGAGGTATGTCACTGTTGTCCATACCATTCTGTTAGCTCTAACATTGTCAACACTAGAGGTATGTCACTGTTGTCCATTCTGTGAGCGCTAACATTGTCAACACTAGAGGTATGTCACTGTTGTCCATACCATTCTGTGAGCTCTAACATTGTCAACACTAGAGGTATGTCACTGTTGTCCATTCTGTGAGCGCTAACATTGTCAACACTAGAGGTATGTCACTGTTGTCCATACCATTCTGTGAGCGCTAACATTGTCAACACTAGAGGTATGTCACTGTTGTCCATACCATTCTGTGAGCGCTAACATTGTCAACACTAGAGGTATGTCACTGTTGTCCATACCATTCTGTGAGCTCTAACATTGTCAACACTAGAGGTATGTCACTGTTGTCCATACCATTCTGTGAGCTCTAACAATGTCAACACTAGAGGTATGTCACTGTTGTCCATACCATTCTGTGAGCCTAACAATGTCAACACTAGAGGTATGTCACTGTTGTCCATACCCAACACTAGAGGTATGTCACTGTTGTCCATACCATTCTGTGAGCGCTAACATTGTCAACACTAGAGGTATGTCACTGTTGTCCATACCATTCTGTGAGCTCTAACATTGTCAACACTAGAGGTATGTCACTGTTGTCCATTCTGTGAGCGCTAACATTGTCAACACTAGAGGTATGTCACTGTTGTCCATTCTGTGAGCGCTAACATTGTCAACACTAGAGGTATGTCACTGTTGTCCATTCTGTGAGCGCTAACATTGTCAACACTAGAGGTATGTCACTGTTGTCCATACCATTCTGTGAGCGCTAACATTTCAATGATTTTCTTATTGTAGTTTGTGTGTGCCAGCCTTATTTTTTGGTTATCTCATGGCAGGTCCCAAGGGACTCAATCTGGTGTGAATATCCCTTTACTCCCTTTACTTCCTTTTATTGTTTTCATGCCAGTAGCTGTGTCCTCAGTAGCTGTGTCCTCCATTCAGGCAGATATTCTCTAACTTTAGAGATACTCTCATTTTTTATCGTCTAGAGTTTGTATGTTTTTTCTGTATATTTTGCCCAAGTAGTGGCCCTTTTTTGCGTTGAACCTACTTTTGTCAACTTGTAACTGCCACGTGTTGTCTCATGTGTACAGAGTGCATATGGAAGCTCCTGTTACTCGCCATTGTCCTCGAGATGGCTAGACATTGAACAACTCACAGACCATTGCAGGGTAAAACTATGAAGAAACCATGAATTCAAAGATACAAATTCCCACAACCTGCTGTGTGATTCAAACTCAGGACTGTCTTGTCTAGAGGTTGACATTTGCCTTCTAGACACCCCTAACTCCTCATTTTGACAACTCAGATGTTTGTTATTTCTGCCATCCTCTCATGCGACTCAGTTTTGGGTAGTCCCTGTTGAGACCAAACATTCTAGAGCTGCGGCGGGCAACCTGTTATTTTATGAGGGCCAGGTCTGAAAACTTTGAAGATGTGGAGGGCCAGATACCATCACCTAATGAAGCTCTTCATTATAGAAATTACCTAATTTACCAGATACCATCACCTAATGAAGCTCTTCATTATAGAAATTACCTAATTTACCAGATACCATCACCTAATGAAGCTCTTCATTATAGAAATTACCTAATTTGCCAGATACCATCACCTAATGAAGCTCTTCATTATAGAAATTACCTAATTTACATTCACAATCATTTGTTATATTTATAAATATTTAATATTGTTAGTGATGGAGAGCGGAAGACAGAAGAGAGAGTGGAATGAAAGGGATGGGAGGTGGAGAAAATTCAACAATAAATTATAAATTGTAAGCTTATCAGTCAATTAGGGTTTGTATGACACTTGTTGTTTACTTCTTTTGTAGCATAGGGAGTAAAATGTAATTTTAAAATCAAGCACAAGGGCTGGTCCAAATATCTTGGCAGGCTGGTTGTGATCAGCAGGCTGTAGGTTAGCCACTTCTAGAGGCAGCTATAGTGTGCTGGGGGAGCGCCTGCGACCTACATGCACCATCAGCTGACCAAGACCTAGCAGTTCTACCTCCTCGTGGTCTCCCCTGGAAACAGTCTGCGTCAAACCAGACTGGCTAACAGAAGCTAGGATCGCCGTGTTCCCTGTAGTGGTGGCTGTTACTGATATAGAGGACCCAGTATTGCAGTAGCTCTGGGCTGGACTAGTAGTTTCCCAGCATAGCCTGGGACAGACGAACTCCAACCTCTCCAGTAAGAGCCAGGAATGTCAAGAAAGCTATTACGACCCGCCACATCTTATGAGTCAAAGGGCAACATGCCCACATCAATGAGTCAAAGGGCAACATGCCCACATCAATGAGTCAAAGGGCAACATGCCCACATCAATGAGTCAAAGGGCAACATGCCCACATCAATGAGTCAAAGGGCAACATGCCCACATCAATGAGTCAAAGGGTAACATGCTGGCATCAACTCGAGGCAATCCATCAACATAGTGGTTGTGCTACCAACAACAAGCAGTAGATCAGCTAGAAGTGATTATATCCTACACAGTAGTTCATTATTGGTGGATCAGCTAGAAGTGATTATATCCTACACAGTAGTTCATTATTGGTGGATCAGCTAGAAGTGATTATATCCGACACAGTAGTTCATTATTGGTGGATCAGCTAGAAGTGATTATATCCATCACAGTAGTTCATTATTGGTGGATCAGCTAGAAGTGATTATATCCTACACAGTAGTTCATTATTGGTGGATCAGCTAGAAGTGATTATATCCGACACAGCAGTTCATTATTGGTGGATCAGCTAGAAGTGATTATATCCTACACAGTGGTTCATTATTGGTGGATCAGCTATAGTCCGTTCAGAAATTCATAACCACACTTGAATTAGCTTTACGTGATAACCGTTTGTTATTTTGCTTTCAACTTTTGCATGTAATCTTATAATATTGATGTCGTTATAGAAATATTTTTTGCTCTGAGAAATTTGATCTAGTTTAAAAGTTTTCTTCTTTAGGCTATATTAAATTCACCCTGTTCGAATTTGACACCATTTTAGGATATATACATTAATTTGGTGCGGTCGTTGACGTAAAATAGTTTGGCTATTGCAGAAACACTAAGTTCAGGAAAATCCCGTGCACAAAACTGAATTGTTATTGAACGACATGACGCACCACGGCCTGGGCATTAATTACCGAAGGGAATGCGTATCTTTATTAATTTTGTGAAGACTCAGTAGACAATTTGTTGACTTTAAATACCAACATTTATATCTAAATTACAATGAGTTTGAAATGCAAATTTATAACTATGCAAAAGGTTACTGTTTTACTATATCAGCACTTCCTTAGGGAATTCAAGATGGGACAAAGTGCCTACTGCATCAAATACAAAAGAGCAAATTAGGACATGGCTTGCGAATGAAAATGTCAAATTTGACGACACATATTTAAAACCCGAATTGTTACAACTTGTGAAGAATACGAATAAGAAAAAGGTGTACCATGTTGACAAAATCATTGAGAAATACGGCCACACTAATTGTAACCAATTGAATTCATGTTTGCAAATACACATAACGAACAACACCCACAATTAAGCACTATGTAGATACGCTTCTATAGTCCGTTCAGATTCGTTTGCCTAGACATTAATTTATTTTTTTCAAAAACTTATTGTTCATTTGCATTGATCTTTTGAAGTTAGGTTTAGAATACTAATGTCGCTATAAAAATATTTTTTTATCAAAGAAATGTGATGTGTTTCAAAGATGCCTTATTTAACCTATATTAAAAAAAAGTTAATCGATATTATAAACACCGGCAGGATTATGTAGATGCTTACATCTCACAGCTGATTCTTTAACATATAGGCATGACCTTCACGGCTGAATGCGCACCGTCCTAAAATAGTTATGTTTCCACTATAAATTTTTATAAAGAAATGTTACATATGAAATTTCCCGTTTAGCACAAAATGACATTTTAGCCGAAACCGGAAATTATGTGACGTCAAAATCACGGCCGTAGACTCGAGTTCGAGTCATAATTCAGAGGCAAATCTCAATATTTACAGAAAGGAGGCGGCACTATCCATATTATCTTCTGCAAGTCTATGTGAGAATGAATATAAAGGCAAAATATTTTACTGAGCATAACATTGCTATAAAGATTTATCAATACTTCTGCAGAGAGCGTAAAAAGGGACATCTTTATTGTTCTTTATCAAACCCTGAGAAGAGAACAATGCATATTTTAGGTTTGTGTAAACGTTCATTTGATCGAATAGTTAAAGGAAGCGGATATTTATTGCCAACAAATGCAAGAAAGCAAGGAAGGAAAGAAACGTTAGACAGTTTTGATAAGGACCTAGTAAAAAGAGAAATCTGTCGAATGTTTGATATAAACGAAGAAGTGACACTTAGAAAGTTGAAGCTTTGGCTGAAAACTAACAACGACATTGAAATATCAAAAACTTCATTATGGAAAATATTAAGAAGTGCAGGCTTCACCTTTAGAAAGTATGCTGGTGGAAAAAACATTATTTGTGAGAAGCCACATCTAGTAGCTCTTAGAAGCAAGTATTTACGTGAAGTGAAGGAAATGCGCGAAAATGATTATGATATTGTTTATTTAGATGAAACTTGGATCAACGCTCATCATACAAATGAAAAGGAATGGCAGTTAGCAGATGGAAGTATTAAAAGATCAGTACCAAGCAGTAAAGGGCAACGTTTGATAGTTGCACATGCAGGTAGCAGACATAATGGGTTGTTGCAGAATGCTCATCTCGTTTTCATTTCAAAATCCATAGACAATAGAGACTACCACTCCGAAATGAATGGGCACATATTTAAAGACTGGATCGAGAAAAGTATCCTTCCAATATTAGATCGACCTTCTTGTCTGATAATGGACAATGCTTCATACCATAACGTAGTTAACGTAGAAGATAGAATCCCAACATCATCAAGTACAAAAGATGCAATCAAAACGTGGCTCATAAAAGAACACATACAAGTTAACGACAGCTACTTGAAACCCGAATTGCTAAGCCGTGTAAAACAGACACAACGTACAATGATATTTAAAATAGACAAGTTAATTCAAGAACATGGCCATAGATGTTTGAGACTACCTCCATATCATGCACACTTAAATCCTATAGAACTAGTTTGGGCAAAAGTTAAAGGACACGTAGCATATACAAATAAAACTTTCAAATTATGCGATGTTGAGACACTTACAAATCAGGCTCTATCAAATATAAATAAAGACTACTGGGTAAAATGTGAGGATCATGTGTTACGACAAGAAGAGGAATATTGGAAAAAGGATGGTTTGTTGTTTGTTCAGCCGAAAGCAGTAATCGACCTATTTGACTCGTCTGATTCTGAATGATCATTACTCTGATTAAGACTACAGATAAATAGTTTGATTTGCAAAATTTCCTAGTTAATTTGTTAAACAGTTTATTGTTCAAGACCACCCAAGCAATCAAAAATATGTTATAAGCAAACCAACAACCATTACTTTGAATGGAAGCCTGCTTGAGTCAGTACAGAAGTTCAGCTATCTTGGATCCACTATTACAGCCACACTTTCCTTAGATGAGGAACTAAATGTACGTATTTGAAAGGCAGCGACAACATTTGGGAAACTCACACCAAGAGCATGAAACTATATCAAATTGACTCTACGAACAAAAGTTCTATATATAATTTAAAATTTGTATACTTGCCACCCAGTAAAATTTTATGGACACGCCTATGGGTCATCATTGCACTAGATTACTGTAAAACATTTTGATTAGGGTCAAAATAATAGTTACATGGGCAAAGATCAAAGGAATTCGCCGCTTTAAGAAAACCGTTATAGCTAGACATCGAGTAACACATATGTTCTCGTGACATGGACATTTTAACACCGTATGCCAAAAATCATGTGAAATCATCAAGAACTTTTTGAATTATAAATCATAACATCTCGGCAAACGATTCTGAACGGACTATAGAAGTGATTATATCCTACACAGTAGTTCATTATTGGTGGATCAGCTAGAAGTTATTATATCCTACACAGTAGTTCATTATTGGTGGATCAGCTAGAAGTTATTATATCCTACACAGTAGTTCATTATTGGTGGATCAGCTAGAAGTGATTATATCCTACACAGTGGTTCATTATTGGTGGATCAGCTACAAGTGATTATATCCTACACAGTAGTTCATTATTGGTGGATCAGCTAGAAGTGATTATATCCGACACAGTGGTTCATTATTGGTGGATCAGCTAGAAGTGATTATATCCGACACAGTGGTTCATTATTGGCAGCAGAGACTTATCAGACTTGACAACGCAATGACCTCACTGCAGGCATTGCCATATCTGCTCAGCTCCCATTCCAGCAACAAAGTCTTCTTCCCCATCATCCATGCTGACCTATTGAGTGCGTTAGGTTCTGTGAAAATAGCTCATTTCTACCTTATTAAAAACCATTCTATTGAGTGTGTTAGATTCTGTGAAAATAGCTCATTTCTACCTTTATAAAAACCATTCTATTGAGTGTGTTAGGTTCTGTGAAAATAGCTCATTTCTACCTTTATAAAAACCATTCTATTGAGTGTGTTAGATTCTGTGAAAATAGCTCATTTCTACCTTTATAAAAACCATTCTATTGAGTGTGCAGAATTAAACTGGGGCACACAGCTCAAAATGGACTCTTTTGGCCGAGCCAATTTCAGCGTAGACTTTATGATCAACAGGCATGTACCAAGAATGGCTGTCCCAACAAATGAAGTCAAGCCTCTACTTCAGTGAAACACTTGATCCAACAACACTACAGCAGGTAGCAAATTTGCAGTAGAACACAGATTACACATTTTGTCCCAGGGCAAAGCTGGGACCTAGTACCGTTCTTCTACACCCCCAGTCACGTGCAGCACAATCTCAGCCCAGAGGCACCAAACCTATGTTGATTTTGTGGTGAATGCAATCAGACCCCTGCTGTCTCCACAAACAAAAATACAAACCAGAGAGAATCTCTTGAAGCACAATCTCAGCCCAGAGGCACCAAACCTATGTTGATTTTGTGGTGAATGCAATCAGACTCCTGCTGTCTCCACAAACAAAAATACAAACCAGAGAGAATCTCTTGAAACCACATTGCAGCAAAAATGCCTCTAGTTCTGAACCTGATTCAACTAAGTGGCCATCTTTGCTGCCGCACCTACTGGAAGTCCTGAACATTGATAAAATATTGTTGTGTGACACACACACACAGAGAGAGAGAGAGATATATAAGGGAGTGCGTGTGACTTTATGGACTTGATGTAGAGGGTGTCAAATCTGACGTACTACCATTGATAGTTGCAGGCAGGTAGCTGAATGCACATTGTACATATTAACAGATAATTCATTGATGCAAGGTATTTCATGTAAAGGTAAAGTACGAGACTTGAACCGGCGTCTCAGCACGCGAGTTTACACCCATATGTGCTCGGCCGCCTATCTTAGCACGCGAGTTTACACCCATATGTGCTCGGCCGCCTATCTTAGCACGCGAGTTTACACCCATATGTGCTCGGCCGCCTATCTTAGCACGCGAGTTTACACCCATATGTGCTCGGCCGCCTATCCAGAAATGTTAGGATATTTCTGTATAGTGTAGCCTCAAGCATCGAAACTCAGATGCGATGCGACATTCCTCACCTCCCCAGGGTAATACCCTGGTACCCATTTCTGCCAACGGCTGGGTCGACCGTGGGGGTATTTTTTCTTTCTTTCCAACCACGAGTACAATTCACACTGCTCCCAGTGGGAATCGAACACGGGTTGTCTGAACGTCAGTAGTCCAGTCGGGTGGTTTTCCCAACTAGGCTACAGAGGCCCCCAGGTATTTCATGTACAACACATTAACCCTACATTATGAGATAATTGTCAAAATTACCACTTCAGAAGACAAAGTCTAGAAATTTGACATTTTGCTGCAGACAAAACCCCCCATAAATGTTTATTTATCATGTACATGCTAACAGATGTTTATTTATCATGTACATGCTAACAGATGTTTATTTATCATGTACATGCTAACAGATGTTTATTTATCATGTACATGCTAACAGATGTTTATTTATCATGTACATGCTAACAGATGTTTAATTATCATGTACATGCTAACAGATGTTTAATTATCATGTACATGCTAACAGATGTTTAATTATCATGTAGATGCTAACAGATGTTTATTCGAGTGTTGTTATGGATCAGCCTGTGAGCTTTTGCCCAATGAGTAAAAAGCCTGTTGTTTTTGTGTTCAGACACCAAGTAAAAGGCTGAAGAAAGTGAATGATGTTGGAGGGGAGACAAGAGCCAAGAGGAAGAAGATCAGCACAGACTTGTCTGAGGCCAGCCTACTGGAGATTAGGTGTCTGTCCTGTGAGTATCTCTCTGTTTGTGCACCTGCACTCTGTGTGTGAGCCAGAAATGATGATGTGTATTTGTGAAATGCTTGCCGCAGTGTGTGAGATGCACCATCAAATGATCATCTTGTTGTCTCATGGGCTATTTCTGAAGTTTGTGACCCAATATTGATTGTTAGGTTTGTCTGTTGTGATGGTAATAAAGTAAACACTGACATCAATGCAACATCAGACCCAGACGACACCCACTACTGTTTGGGGCTGAGACATGAAGGAAGAACACAATTTGAACATCGGACAAGGTACTGTTAGAGCACTTTAAGAGATACAATAAGCCCCTGGAAGTCATCTTGATAAATGAGGGAGTGGCAGACATGTAGAAGAGGGAGGAATGGAGAGAGGAGAGGAGGAAAACAAAGACGAGAGAACAAGGTCAAGGAGAAAAAAGGAAAAAGACATTAAAACGAAGTCGCAATAAAAATAAAGAGGATGGGTCGAAATTCACGTGCAAAAACGTGGAAGGCCATCTCCAGAAGTGAATGGGCAGACAGATGCGTAGGTGTAGAAGGGGGAGGAATGGAGAGAATAGAGGAATAAACAGACGATTGAACAAGGTCAAGGAAAAAATGCATAAAGACGAAGTCAAGAGAAAGATGAGACTATGGGTCGAAATTCACGTGCAAAACGTGGAAGGCCATCTCCAGAAGTGAGTGGGCAGACAGACGAGTGGGAAGTCAATTTTGATTGGCTGACAAGATCCAAATTTAAGAGGTAAACACAAAAGATTGACAAGCACTTGGATAGAAGCACTTGGAGACCAGACACTTGGAGAAATGTAGTCAGCAGGACACACGCGCTCGTTAGGAGCCGGGCAACCATGTGGTCGGCCCATAGGGAGGCTAACCTTAGCCTAGTAGAATTAGATTAGAATGTGAGTTAGACAAATAATGAAGGAGTTTTAAGACTTGGATAGAAGCACTGAGAGACTGAACACTGGAAGAGACTGAGTTGGCAGGGAGTGACGATCTAGAGTCATAACACCCAGCAAGGATAATAGCGTTTTAGCCAGCAAAGAACACGCGATAGTTAGGAGATGCAGAGACCAGTGAAGAACAGTAGATGGACAGATTAGTTAGTAGCACTATTAAGAGACAGTAACGAGTACCAAGAGATAGCCGGACTGGTAGAAGCAGATTTAGGGCGGGCCGTCAATGGGGACGGTCCACATGTAGTTTATATGCGAGTATGAAGGCTCCGTGGAGCCCAGAGACAAGTGTTAGGGTGATAGAATGAAGTACTTGTAGAGTGCGCTCTAAGTGTGTAAACTGCCATATCCAGTGTGTAACGAGAGTCCGTTGTGACAGAATTAAAAGTCGGAACAACTCTTATACCAAATGCGTTGTTGTATTTTACACAGTTATAATTATCTAGCCTAGCGTCAACCCTCGGGGATGAATCATAACAACAATCAAGTTGTTGCGGAACCACAACGTGAAACAGTCATCTTAACAATGAACCTGAAGTACGACAGTGACCAGACAAGGTCAGGGCTGAGACGATAGCCAGGGGGCACGAAGGCGTGTTAGCCCGATTGTAAACAGCTAGATCAGCACATTCCAGCGGAGGTCAAGTACGCAAGAGACTGACCGGTCAATGAAGGGCGTCTAGAAAGTAAACAAAGTAACGATCGATATATATCGACACAGCGTGCGAGTAGAACATGCATCATCATCAGCTGCACATCAGCTGACAGTCAAGAGCCTGCACGCACAAGTAAATATATAATAACACAAGTAAAGAAATAATAACCACATGAACCTCTCCCAGATACAGAGGTTTAAGTCTGCTGATAATATCAGGAGATGGGAGAACCTGTGACAGGATGTACTATCAAGGCAAATGACACTGTGAAATGGATTTCCATTCAACCTTTGATGTAGAGACTGCACAGGATGATGATTAATGCTAGCCATCTCACCTTCTTATTCACTTGTCATGTTAAAAGTAGTCTTCAGAATATACAAGATGTCTACAAAATATTCTTTCTAGTGCTACCAGGCGAATACTTCTCATTGGCTGTTGTATACAGCAGGCTGGTTAGTCAGTTACCCTGTAGTAGGGTCTTGCTGCTTCTGTCCCTGATGCAAGTAGTCAGTCATCATCTTGGCCTTCATTAACACAAGGTGATAACTCATAGGTGATAACAAGCACTGGCTACAGCTCACCTGCAAACATTTTCTTGATAAAACAGAACCAACCAAATGGTTGTACTTTGTCAGGTCATCATCAGGTCGCATATTCTTTGCTGAACGTTGCATTCATCACAATCCGCCTGAAATAATCTTTGTCTCTAGTCAGATCTCCCACAGAGCGTTGCATTCATCACAATCCCCCTGAAATAATCTTTGTCTCTAGTCAGATCTCCCATAGAGCGTTGCATTCATCACAATCCGCCTGAAATAATCTTTGTCTCTAGCCAGATCTCCCGCAGAGCGTTGCATTCATCACAGCCTGTCTGAAAGAATCTGTCTCTAGCCAGATCTCCCACAGAACGTTGCATTCATCACAGCCTGTCTGAAAGAATCTCTGTCTCTAGCCAGATCTCCCACAGAATGTTACCTTCACCACAGCCTGTCTGAAATAATCTTTGTCTCTAGCCAGATCTCCCACAGAACATTGAATTCACCATAGCCCATCTGAAAGAATCTCTGTCCTAGCCAGATCTCCCACAGAACATTGAATTCACCATAGCCCATCTGAAAGAATCTCTGTCCCTAGCCAAATCTCCCACAGAACATTGAATTCACCATACCCCATCTGAAAGAATCTCTGTCTCTAGCCAGATCTCCCACAGAATGTTACCTTCACCACAGCCTGTCTGAAAGAATCTCTGTCTCTAGCCAGATCTCCCACAGAACATTGAATTCACCATAGCCCATCTGAAAGAATCTCTGTCCCTAGCCAGATCTCCCACAGAACATTGGATTCGCCACAGCCATCTGAAAGAATATCTGTCCCTAGCCAGATCTCCCACAGAATATTGAATTCACCATAGCCCATCTGAAAGAATCTCTGTCCCTAGCCAGATCTCCCACAGAACATTGGATTCGCCACAGCCATCTGAAAGAATATCTGTCCCTAGCCAGATCTCCCACAGAACATTGGATTCACCACAGCCCATCTGAAAGAATATCTGTCCCTAGCCAGATCTCCCACAGAATATTGAATTCACCATAGCCATCTGAAAGAATCTCTGTCCCTAGCCAGATCTCCCACAGAACATTGAATTCACCATAGCCCATCTGAAAGAATCTCTGTCTCTAGCTAGATCTTCCACAGAACATTGAATTCACCACAGCCCGTCTGAAAGAATCTCTGTCCCTAGCCAGATCTCCCACAGAACATTGGATTCACCACAGCCATCTGAAAGAATCTCTGTCCCTAGCCAGATCTCCCACAGAATATTGCATTCATCACACCCCATATGTAAGAATCTCTGTCTTTAGCCAGATCTCCCACAGAACATTGAATTCTCCACAGCCCATGCGAAAGAATCTCTGTCTCTAACCAGATCTCGCACGTCTTCTGTTGTCATGTCATGGTCTTTTTAATGTCTTGAAAACATCTCTTTCTTGGTCTGCCCCAGATGTGTTGCCCAGGAACCTTGCCTTCTGTTATTGTACTTTCCAGTCCGCTGTGACTTTTGACGTGACCATAGTATTGAAATTTCCTCTGTAAAATATACAAAATTGAAGTCTGTTATCGTAGTTCAACTGTGATAGTTTAATATTGATCCGCATGATGACAACTTCATTAAGCATTTGTGTATGAAGGTACTTGTACAAAAACACAAACATCTACCACCTGTTTGTTTTTATTTGGAGAGGGAAGGGGTCCATCTATTGTATGGTTGGTACCGTTTTGGGGGGGGGGGTTCCAATTTCATGGCAAGTAGCTTGTTTGCTTTCACCCAGTGACAAGGAGTACACATCTTCGTCTTCCTTAAATGGACTTGAAGTTGGCATTTCCACATTGTAATGTGGTTTGCAGTAAAGCTATGATGTCTGCACCGTTTGGCCCAACACATTCGACTTCAGCACACAAAAATGTTGCACTTTAGTTACATTTGCTACATGTGCCGTTATAAACAACATGAATGTTCTTGTAGGTGTTCAGTATGTCTTCAGCTGTCATGAGAATTGTTGACTATTTTATTCAGATTGTGAAACGTGTAACCAGGAGTATGAAGGAGACTGTCCCAAACATGGACTGCCTGTCCCTGATGATGATGATGATGATGATACAACAGAGGAGATGGAGAAAGAGGTAAGAGGAATCTAGAATATTGACTTGTACAGCTAAGTTGTGGAGAAAGAGGTAAGAGAAATGTAGAATATTGACTTGTACAGCTGAGTTGTGGAGAAAGAGGTAAGAGAAATGTAGAATATTGACTTGTACAGCTAAGTTATGGAGAAAGAGGTAAGAGAAATGTAGAATATTGACTTGTACAGCTAAGTTGTGGAGAAAGAGGTAAGAGAAATGTAGAATATTGACTTGTACAGCTAAGTTATGGAGAAAGAGGTAAGAGAAATGTAGAATATTGACTTGTACAGCTGAGTTGTGGAGAAAGAGGTAAGAGAAATGTAGAATATTGACTTGTACAGCTAAGTTATGGAGAAAGAGGTAAGAGAAATGTAGAATATTGACTTGTACAGCTAAGTTATGGAGAAAGAGGTAAGAGAAATGTAGAATATTGACTTGTACAGCTAAGTTGTGGAGAAAGAGGTAAGAGAAATGTAGAATATTGACTTGTACAGCTAAGTTGTGGAGAAAGAGGTAAGAGAAATCTAGAATATTGACAGAATTGTGTAACAGAAATGAGTGTTACTAGATCTGTAGAAGATTGTGTAACAGAAATGAGTGTTACTAGATCTGTAGAAGATTGTGTAACAGAAATGAGTGTTACTAGATCTGTAGAAGAACTTGTGTAACAGAAATGAGTGTTACTAGATCTGTAGAAGAACTTGTGTAACAGAAATGAGTGTTACTAGATCTGTAGAAGATTGTGTAACAGAAATGAGTGTTACTAGATCTGTAGAAGATTGTGTAACAGAAATGAGTGTTACTAGATCTGTAGAAGAACTTGTGTAACAGAAATGAGTGTTACTAGATCTGTAGAAGAACTTGTGTAACAGAAATGAGTGTTACTAGATCTGCAGAAGAACTTGTGTAACAGAAATGAGTGTTACTAGATCTGTAGAAGAACTTGTGTAACAGAAATGAGTGTTACTAGATCTGTAGAAGAACTTGTGTAACAAATTTTTCTACAGCTAAAGTAATAATAGATTGAAGTGTATATGAAATGTCACCAACAAGATTGTAGAGATTGAAGTGTGTATGAAATATCACCAACAAGATTGAAGTGTGTATGAAATGTCACCAACAAGATTGTAGAGATTGAAGTGTGTATGAAATGTCACCAACAAGATTGTAGAGATTGAAGTGTGTATGAAATGTCACCAACAAGATTGTAGAGATTGAAGTGTGTATGAAATGTCACCAACAAGATGGTAGAGATTGAAGTGTGTATGAAATGTCACCAACAAGATGGTAGAGATTGAAGTGTGTATGAAATGTCACCAACAAGATGGTAGAGATTGAAGTGTGTATGAAATGTCACCAACAAGATGGTAGAGATTGAAGTGTGTATGAAATGTCACCAACAAGATGGTAGAGATTGAAGTGTGTATGAAATGTCACCAACAAGATGGTAGAGATTGAAGTGTGTATGAAATGTCACCAACAAGATGGTAGAGATTGAAGTGTGTATGAAATGTCACCAACAAGATGGTAGAGATTGAAGTGTGTATGAAATGTCACCAACAAGATGGTAGAGATTGAAGTGTGTATGAAATGTCACCAACAAGATGGTAGAGATTGAAGTGTGTATGAAATGTCACCAACAAGATGGTAGAGATTGAAGTGTGTATGAAATGTCACCAACAAGATGGTAGAGATTGAAGTGTGTATGAAATGTCACCAACAAGATGGTAGAGATTGAAGTGTGTATGAAATGTCACCAACAAGATGGTAGAGATTGAAGTGTGTATGAAATGTCACCAACAAGATGGTAGAGATTGAAGTGTGTATGAAATGTCACCAACAAGATGGTAGAGATTGAAGTGTGTATGAAATGTCACCAACAAGATGGTAGAGATTGAAGTGTGTATGAAATGTCACCAACAAGATGGTAGAGATTGAAGTGTGTATGAAATGTCACCAACAAGATGGTAGAGATTGAAGTGTGTATGAAATGTCACCAACAAGATGGTAGAGATTGAAGTGTGTATGAAATGTCACCAACAAGATGGTAGAGATTGAAGTGTGTATGAAATGTCACCAACAAGATGGTAGAGATTGAAGTGTGTATGAAATGTCACCAACAAGATGGTAGAGATTGAAGTGTGTATGAAATGTCACCAACAAGATGGTAGAGATTGAAGTGTGTATGAAATGTCACCAACAAGATGGTAGAGATTGAAGTGTGTATGAAATGTCACCAACAAGATGGTAGAGATTGAAGTGTGTATGAAATGTCACCAACAAGATGGTAGAGATTGAAGTTTGTATGAAATGTCACCAACAATATTGTAGAGATTGAAGTGTGTATGAAATGTCACCAACAAGATGGTAGAGATTGAAGTGTGTATGAAATGTCACCAACAAGATGGTAGAGATTGAAGTGTGTATGAAATGTCACCAACAAGATGGTAGAGATTGAAGTGTGTATGAAATGTCACCAACAAGATGGTAGAGATTGAAGTGTGTATGAAATGTCACCAACAAGATGGTAGAGATTGAAGTGTGTATGAAATGTCACCAACAAGATGGTAGAGATTGAAGTGTGTATGAAATGTCACCAACAAGATGGTAGAGATTGAAGTGTGTATGAAATGTCACCAACAAGATGGTAGAGATTGAAGTGTGTATGAAATGTCACCAACAAGATGGTAGAGATTGAAGTGTGTATGAAATGTCACCAACAAGATGGTAGAGATTGAAGTGTGTATGAAATGTCACCAACAAGATGGTAGAGATTGAAGTGTGTATGAAATGTCACCAACAAGATGGTAGAGATTGAAGTGTGTATGAAATGTCACCAACAAGATGGTAGAGATTGAAGTGTGTATGAAATGTCACCAACAAGATGGTAGAGATTGAAGTGTGTATGAAATGTCACCAACAAGATGGTAGAGATTGAAGTGTGTATGAAATATCACCAACATGATTGTAGATATTGAAGTGTGTATGAAATATCACCAACATGATTGTAGATATTGAAGTGTGTATGAAATGTCACAGAAAAGACTGCCTTGTTATGGAGCCACAAGCTGTAGGTTCCACTAATGGCCATGTTGGACAGACAATGTTGACACTCTAGTTGCAGCTGTGGTGCCAGCTTCCAATCATTGTTCTCCTTGATCTCTCTCTCTCTTGTAATTATTCTTGGTGACTGTGATATTGTGACTTGAGGTGAATGTCACAAACTTTGGATTGTTCTTCATGTTTTATGTTGGAGATGAAGAGTTGTCCAACATTATTATCTTAAATTTTATATTTAATTTATCTCTATGTTATCCTTTCAGCAGGTAGCATCTATCTCTATGTTATCCTTTCAGCAGGTAACATCTATCTCTGTTGTCCTTTCAGCAGGTAACATCTATCTCTGTTATCCTTTCAGCAGGTAACATCTATCTCTGTTATACTTTCAGCAGGTAACATCTATCTCTATGTTATCCTTTCAGCAGGTAACATCTATCTCACTGTTATCCTTTCAGCAGGTAACATCTATCTATGTTATCCTTTCAGCAGGTAACATCTATCTCTGTTATCCTTTCAGCAGGTAACATCTATCTCTGTTATCCTTTCAGCAGGTAACATCTATCTCTGTTATCCTTTCAGCAGGTAACATCTATCTCTGTTATACTTTCAGCAGGTAACACCTATCTCTATGTTATCCTTTCAGCAGGTAACATCTATCTCACTGTTATCCTTTCAGCAGGTAACATCTATCTCTATGTTATCCTTTCAGCAGGTAACATCTATCTCTATGTTATCCTTTCAGCAGGTAACATCTATCTCTGTTATCCTTTCAGCAGGTAACATTTATCTCTATGTTATCCTTTCAGCAGGTAACATCTATCTCTATGTTATCCTTTCAGCAGGTAACAGTTATCTCACTGTTATCCTTTCAGCAGGTAACATCTATCTCTATGTTATCCTTTCAGCAGGTAACATTTATCTCTATGTTATCCTTTCAGCAGGTAACATCTATCTCTATGTTATCCTTTCAGCAGGTAACATCTATCTCTATGTTATACTTTCAGCAGGTAACATTTATCTCTATGTTATACTTTCAGCAGGTAACATTTATCTCTATGTTATACTTTCAGCAGGTAACATTTATCTCTATGTTATACTTTCAGCAGGTAACATTTATCTCTATGTTATACTTTCAGCAGGTAACATCTATCTCTATGTTATACTTTCAGCAGGTAACATTTATCTCTATGTTATACTTTCAGCAGGTAACATCTATCTCTATGTTATACTTTCAGCAGGTAACATCTATCTCTATGTTATACTTTCAGCTTGATGATGGAGATAGCAGTGATGAGGAAACAAACAAAGTTGAGAGGTTGATGAAGAAGAGGAGGTCAGGCAGGAAACACAACATGCCTGGTCTGAGGGGGACACTACAGGAGGTAAGCTAGCTCTGATATCTAGACTGGTTGCTCAATCATTTCTTGACTTCTGACACTCAAGTATTGTATCACTTCTTGACTTCTGACACTCAAGTATTGTATCACTTCTTGACTTCTGACACTCAAGTATTGTATCACTTCTTGACTTCTGACACTCAAGTATTGTATCACTTCTTGACTTCTGACACTCAAGTATTGTATCACTTCTGACACTCAAGTATTGTATCACTTCTGACACTCAAGTATTGTATCACTTCTGACACTCAAGTATTGTATCACTTCTGACACTCAAGTATTGTATCACTTCTTGACTTCTGACACTCAAGTATTGTATCACTTCTTGACTTCTGACACTCAAGTATTGTATCATTTCTTGACTTCTGACACTCAAGTATTGTATCACTTCTGACACTCAAGTATTGTATCACTTCTTGACTTCTGACACTCAAGTACTGTATCACTTCTGACACTCAAGTATTGTATCACTTCTGACACTCAAGTATTGTATCACTTCTGACACTCAAGTATTGTATCACTTCTGACACTCAAGTATTGTATCACTTCTGACACTCGAAGTATTGTATCACTTCTGACACTCAAGTATTGTATCACTTCTGACACTCAAGTATTGTATCACTTTTGACACTCAAGTATTGTATCACTTCTGACACTCAAGTATTGTATCACTTCTGACACTCAAGTATTGTATCACTTCTGACACTCAAGTATTGTATCACTTCTGACACTCAAGTATTGTATCACTTCTGACACTCAAGTATTGTATCACTTCTGACACTCAAGTATTGTATCACTTCTGACACTCAAGTATTTATCACCTTTGTTGTAACATGAAAGTAGGTTGGTTGTTATCACCTTTGTTGTAACATGAAAGTAGGTTGGTTGTTATCACCTTTGTTGTAACATGAAAGTATGTTGGTTGTTATCACCTTTGTTGTAACATGAAAGTAGGTTGGTTGTTATCACCTTTGTTGTAACATGAAAGTAGGTTGGTTGTTATCCTACCGAGCAACTATCATCAGGAGAAGGAAAGACAGAACACCCAAAGAGAAAGCACAGGCAGGATGGGCCCAACAGCTCTGGCCATCATCCACCCTATGAGATGGAAAACTCTTCAAACCAAAATCTAGCCTGCCCAGGTGTGTCAGCCACTGTGCAGGTTTAGGGGAAAAATCAGGGAACACACAAATATGAGTACTAACTGCGTGTCTGATGTTGTCCTTACCTTTCCATATATGAGTACTGACCTTGCAACCAGCTCATTGTGTGTCCTGATGTTGTTCTTACCTTTCCAAATATGAGTACTAACTGCGTGTCCTGATGTTGTTCTTACCTTTCCATATATGAGTACTAACCTTGCGACCATCTCATCGTGTGTCCTGATGTTGTTCCATATATGAGTACTAACCTTGCAACCAGCTCATTGTGTGTCCTGATGTTGTTCTTACCTTTCCATATATGAGTACTAACCTTGCGACCATCTCATCGTGTGTCCTGATGTTGTTCCATATATGAGTACTGACCTTGCGACCATCTCATCGTGTGTCCTGATGTTGTTCCATATATGAGTACTGACCTTGCGACCATCTCATCGTGTGTCCTGATGTTGTTCCATATATGAGTACTGACCTTGCGACCATCTCATCGTGTGTCATGATATTGTCCTTACCTTTCCATATATGAGTACTGACCTGCGACCATCTCATCGTGTGTCCTGATGTTGTTCCATATATGAGTACTGACCTTGCGACCATCTCATCGTGTGTCCTGATGTTGTTCTATATATGAGTATTGACCTTGCGACCATCTCATCGTGTGTCCTGATGTTGTTCCATATATGAGTACTGACCTTGCGACCAGCTCATCATGTGTCCTGATGTTGTTCTATATATGAGTACTGACCTTGCGACCAGCTCATCGTGTGTCCTGATATTGTCCCTACCCCTCCAACATTAAACAGGACAAAGAGTAAAGACTTGAACGCTGAAGAAGAAGAGAAAGGTAGTTAACAAAGAGCCTTGTAATAATGTGAAAGTATTTTAGGATTTGTAGTTAACAAAGAGCCTTGTAATAATGTGAAAGTATTTTAGGATTTGTAGTTAACAAAGAGCCTTGTAATAATGTGAAAGTATTTTAGGATTTGTAGTTAACAAAGAGCCTTGTAATAATGTGAAAGTATTTTAGGATTTGTAGTTAACAAAGAGCCTTGTAATAATGTGAAAGTATTTTAGGATTTGTAGTTAACAAAGAGCCTTGTAATAATGTGAATGTATTTTAGGATTTGTAGTTAACAAAGAGCCTTGTAATAATGTGAAAGTATTTTAGGATTTGACTTCATCTTTTTTCAGATGTTAGTGACTGTGTGGAGGACAAGGAATTGCTGCTTTCACCAAACAAAGATGGCCTGAGCTCTGAGAAATCTGCTCAACTCAAAAGTGTACGGCTGAAAACTTGCAGCAAGACAAAGTCAAGTAACGAAGACGTGTGGAGAGAAACCTTTTAAATGTGATATTTGTAGTATAGAGTTTACACGTAGCAGCCATCTGAACAGGCATGTGAGGAAACATACTGGGGAGAAGCCATACAAATGTGATGTATGTGGAGCCGGGTTTAGTGAAAACCACACACGGCAGAGGCACAAGCGAGTGCACACAGGGCTGAAGCCACACAAGTGTGATGTGTGTAATGCAGCATTTGGTGCAACTGGCGATCTCAACAAGCACAAGCTCATACATACGGGGCTGAAGCCATACAAGTGTGCTATATGTGGTGTGGGTTTTACTCAGAACGGTGGCCTCAGCCGACACATCCGAATGCACACTGGAGAGAGACCATACAGGTGTGACATCTGTGGCCTGGGGTATGCCTGTAAAGGTGACCTGACGAAGCATGAGCGAGTCCATGCACCGGAGAAGCCTTATAAATGTGACATATGCTGTGTTGGCTTCACACAGAACAGTGACCTCAATAGGCATGTAAGGATGCACACGGGGGAGAAACCTTACCGTTGTGACATCTGTGGTCTTGAATTTGCAGAAAGTGGTAATCTCCGTAGGCACAAGAGAATGCACACGGGAGAGCGACCATACAAATGTGAAGTATGTGGGGTAGGTTTTGCAGAAAATGGCAACCTTCACAGACATAAAGAGTTCACACAGGTGAGAAGCCGTACAGGTGTGAGGTTTGTGGGCTCGAGTTTTCTGAAAATGGAAATCTTCGTAGGCATCGTAGAGTTCACACAGGTGAGAAACCATACAGGTGTGACATTTGTGATGCAGAGTTCTCAGATAATTCTCATCTGCGTAGACACAAACGGACACATACAGGTGAAAAACCATACAGGTGCGATGTATGTGGTGCAAGTTTTACAGACAATGGTAATCTGCATATACACAAAAGAATTCATACGGGAGAGAAGCCATACAGGTGTGACATATGCGGTACAGGTTTTTCTGATAAGTCTCACTACCAGCGGCATAAACGAGTGCATACTGGGGAGAAGCCGTACAAATGTGATATATGTGGTATTGGGTTTACACAAAACAGTGATTTAAATAGACACGTGAGAAGGCATACGGGGGAAAAGCCGTATGTTTGTGATATTTGTGGAGTGGCTTTTATGTTGACTGGTGACCTAAATAAGCATAAGATGATGCATACTGGAGAGAAGCCGTTCACATGTGTTATATGTGGGGCTGCATTTTTTCAGAACAGTGATTTACGTAAACATAGCAGGCGTGTACACATGGAGGTCAGTCTGTACAAGTGTGATGTTTGTGCTGTTGAGTTTGATGGACTTGAGGACTTCAACAAACATAAATTTGTACACATTGTGGACAAACTGTACAAGTGTGATGTTTGTGCTGTCGAATTTAGTGAACCCGAAGACCTTAACAAACACAAACTTGTACATGCCATGTGTAAGCCGTACAAGTGTGATGTTTGCACTGCCGAATTTGGTGAACCCGAAGACCTTAGCAAACACAAACTTGTACATGCTGTGTACAAGCCATACAAGTGTGATGTTTGTGCTGTTGAATTTGGTGAACCCGAAGATCTTAACAAACACAAACTAGTACATGCTGTGTACAAGCCGTACAAGTGTGATGTTTGTGGTGTGGAGATTGGTGGGCTTGATGACCTTATCAAACACAAACTTGAACATGTAATGGTGAAACCAAACAAGCTTGATGTCTGTGGAGAACAGTTTGTTGACCTTCAGGACCTCAACAAACACAAACCTGGGACAGGGGAGGGCACAGAAAACTCACAGAAAAAATAGTTTGTCTGCACAGACTTGGCACAGGGGAGGGGACAGAAAACTCACAGAAAAAATAGTTTGTCTGCACAGACTTGGCACAGGGGAGGGGACAGAAAACTCACAGAAAAAATAGTTTGTCTGCACAGACTTGGCACAGGGGAGGGCACAGAAAACTCACAGAAATAGTTTGTCTGCACAGACTTGGCACAGGGGAGGGGACAGAAAACTCACAGAAATAGTTTGTCTGCACAGACTTGGCATTCTCCTCTTACTCTCAGAGAAAAGGTAAACAAAAAATCATGTATATCTCAACACAAGTGTTATGGGCAATGTTTGAGAGGTTTTCCTGCTCTAGGAGGGAGAGCATAGCTGATGACCTACATCTCTCTATGCCACTCCTACTCTAGGAGGGAGAGCATAGCTAATGACCTACATCTCTCTATGCCACTCCTACTCTAGGAGGGAGAGCATAGCTAATGACCTACATCTCTCTATGCCACTCCTGCTCTAGGAGGGAGAGCATAGCTAATGACCTACATCTCTCTATGCCACTCCTACTCTAGGAGGGAGAGCATAGCTGATGACCTACATCTCTCTATGCCACTCCTGCTCTAGGAGGGAGAGCATAGCTAATGACCTACATCTCTCTATGCCACTCCTACTCTAGGAGGGAGAGCATAGCTAATGACCTACATCTCTCTATGCCACTCCTGCTCTAGGAGGGAGAGCATAGCTAATGACCTACATCTCTCTATGCCACTCCTACTCTAGGAGGGAGAGCATAGCTGATGACCTACATCTCTCTACACCACTCCTGCTCTAGGAGGGAGAGCATAGCTAATGACCTACATCTCTCTATGCCACTCCTACTCTAGGAGTGAGAGCATAGCTAATGACCTACATCTCTCTATGCCACTCCTACTCTAGGAGGGAGAGCATAGCTAATGACCTACATCTCTCTATGCCACTCCTACTCTAGGAGGGAGAGCATAGCTAATGACCTACATCTCTCTATGCCACTCCTACTCTAGGAGTGAGAGCATAGCTGATGACCTACATCTCTCTACACCACTCCTACTCTAGGAGGGAGAGCATAGCTAATGACCTACATCTCTCTACACCACTCCTACTCTAGGAGTGAGAGTATAACTGATGACCTACATCTCTCTATGCCACTCCTACTCTAGGAGGGAGAGCATAGCTAATGACCTACATCTCTCTATGCCACTCCTACTCTAGGAGTGAGAGCATAGCTAATGACCTACATCTCTCTATGCCACTCCTACTCTAGGAGGGAGAGCATAACTGATGACCTACATCTCTCTATGCCACTCCTACTCTATAGCTCGTTTCAAATCATGTGCCCAACTTCAAAACGCTATTACTCTCTAACCGTTTGTTAAAAACTGTTGAAATTTTCCAAATGTTATTAGAATGCAAAAGACCCTTTAAATGTATATTTAACAAATATCTTGCAGCTGCAGTTTTCTTAAAGCGGCGATATTTCTTTGATGTTTGTCAAAATTGTAAATTGTGAAGCCCTAAAGAATAGAAATTACCGTAGTTGCTGGTCTATGGTTAATTTTCACTAGGTAAAGGCGTGGCCGTAATGGGGAAATAACTGGATAAAACAAAACACCAGGAGAATTATTGTCTGCTCAGTTCAAGGACGGACGATAATATCAAGGTATACCTGTATGTCCAATTTTCATAGTTGTGTGGTCCTGAAAAGGACCGTTTGTTGAACTAATTTAAGGTAATATAGGGCCAACATTATGGGGGCTATATACTTTCATTCTGAATCAGACGAGTCTAAAAGATTAATAACTGTTTGGGGTTGAATATTCCACAAACCAACATTTTTCCAATATTCCTCTTCCTGTTTTAAGACGTGGTCTTCACATTTAGCCCAATAATCTTTGTCTATATTTAATAAAGCGAGATTAGCAAGAGTCTTTACATCGCATATTTTGAATGTTGTATTTTCATCTGCCACTTGTCCTTTTAATTTTGCCCAGATTAGGTCTATTGGATTTAAATGAGCATGGTAAGGTGGCAGCCTCAAACTTATATGACCGTGCTCTTGGATAATCTTATCTATTTGAAAAATCTTTGTCCTCTGTTTTTGCTTTACTAGAGATAGTAATTCAGGTTTTAAGTACATGTTATTAAATTGTATGTGCTCCTTTGTGAGCCATATCTTAATAGCATCTTTTGTACTGGATGACGTCGGGACTTTATCTTCAAGTGCAACAATGTTGTGGTACGCTGCATTGTCCATTATTAGACAAGATGGTCGATCTAGTGATGGGAGAACAGAATTTTCAATCCAATGTCTAAATATGTGACCATTCATCTCAGAGTGATAATCCCGATTGTCTATGGATTTTGAAAGAAAATGAGCTCTGCATTCTGTATTAGTCCATGTTGTCGACTACCTGCATGAGCAATTATCAAGCGCTGTCCTTTGCTGCTAGGTATTAATCTCTTAATCTTTCCATCTGATGACTGCCATTCCCTTTGGTTAGTGTGGTGAGCATTGATCCATGTTTCGTTCGTTCGTTCGCTTTCGTCAGCTTTGACCTCTGACGAAGTCCCACCCACTCAATTTTGTGGGACTGAATTTTGCGTGTAAAGTCTGTTTTATCCCATTACAGGATGCCCCTCGCCATGCAGGCAGATTTACTCCGACTTCAGAGGTACTAATTTTTAGGGAATTAGTAAAACCCAGGTGTCCTCGCCTGGGTACGAACCCCGGCTGTTGCCGTGGTAAGCCAACCGCCTATCGATTGCGCTAACCGGACATCGATCCATGTTTCATCCAAGTACACAATATCATAACCTTGCTTGCGCACCTCTTTTACTTCACGTAAGTACTTGCTTCTCATGACTACTATATGTGGCTTCTCACAGATGATGTTTCGTCCATTGGAATACTTTCTGAATGTAAAGCCTGCAGCTCTCACATTCCTCCATAATGTAGACTTTGATATTTCAATACTGTTGTTCTTTTTCAGCGATACTTTTAATTTTCTTATTGTAACAGTTTCATTCATACCCAACATTTTGCGAATTTCACTTCTAATAAGTTCACTGTCGAAATTATCCAACATTTTTGCTCTTCCTTGTGATTTTGTATATTTTGAACATTGACGGTCACGTGCTTGAATCCAGCGATTAATGACCGTTTAGATAAATCCAAAATGTGTCTTGTCCTATTCTCAGGGTTTTCTAAAGAATGAAATAATCTTCCTCGTTTAGCCTCTTTGCAAAAATAGTCATACATTTTTATTGTGATGTTTTGTAAACTGCAGAATTTCATTTTAAGACTCATGATAAATGTTATTCTTCCACGTCTCCACCTATGAATGAACGGAAATGGAACACACAATGCCTCGTGTTTTCTACAAGTGTCTAATTGTGTCAGAAAGCCCACGTGGAAAGTGTGCAAAAACGTCAATTGTACCGTGTATGGATTTTTAATCGCTATTTTTAACTTAAAATACTGTAAACATTAAGTTTTGACTACATCAATGGTCGTTATAAATTTATATAAATCAAATAAGCAACAATAATAACCAAATGTTTTTTTTTATGAAATTAATTCCCTGTTGGGTTCTAATCATTATAACTTTACATGCAAATTTTAAAAAAATTACAAAAAGAGATTAAAAAGATATCGATTTTAAAAGTTAGGCACATGATTTGAAGCGAGCTATAGGAGGGAGAGCATAACTGATGACCTACATCTCTCTACGCCACTCCTACTCTAGGAGTGAGAGCATAACTGATGACCTACATCTCTGTACGCCACTCCTACTCTAGGAGGGAGAGCATAACTGATGACCTACATCTCTGTACGCCACTCCTACTCTAGGAGGGAGAGCATAACTGATGACCTACATCTCTCTACGCCACTCCTACTCTAGGAGTGAGAGCATAACTGATGACCTACATCTCTGTACGCCACTCCTACTCTAGGAGGGAGAGCATAACTGATGACCTACATCTCTCTGTGCCGCCCCCCCCCCCCCCCCCCCCCCCCCCTTAGTGGTCACCCCGAGGACAGAACTGGTCTTGCTTTGAGCACATGCGATGGGACACCTACAATTGTTGTGTTGAAATCAATACCATCACTTTCTATAAACCGTGATACAAAAGCATATGGCGCCATTTAATGACCTTGAAACTGTGGACAACGAAAGGACAACTTGTTCAAGAAATACTGAATACTTGTAGTTGTAGAGAATGTTTGGTTCTAGTATTTCTTTTAGTAACTGAGAAATACCACTCCCAGTTGGGACAAGCTGAAACAAGCAAACAGTGGCTGGTCTCCTGTCTACAACTACAGAGAAGACACACATAGTCTAGGGAAGACATGCATATAGAGGGCACATATAGTCTAGGGAAGACATGCATATAGAGGGCACACATAGTCTAGGGAAGACATGTATATAGAGGGCACACATAGTCTAGGGAAGACATGCATATAGAGGGCACACATAGTCTAGGGAAGACATGCATATAGAGGGCACACATAGTCTAGGGAAGACATGCATATAGAGGGCACATATAGTCTAGGGAAGACATGAACATATTACAGGGAGGACACACATATTGAAGCACACAATGGAATCAGAGAAATATTTCAGACCTGATTTGTTATATTAGTTCCTTTCAAGCCAAGGACAGGACAGAAACCAAAACTGCATGTGTCACAGTTTTCTGGTGTTATCTGTCTGGTGTCGTCATACAGGACCCACAGCGTGTCTCACCACACGTCCCTGATTAGTGTGCTGTACGTTTCATCTCTGGTGACATCTTTTTGGATGGTAAAGGAGGCTGTGTCTTATTTCACCCACAACTTGACTGTATGTGTGTGTTTATTTTCATATACCAGGTGTTTACATAACACATCTGTGTGTGTTGGTCTGATACGTGTTTTTTGCTGTGTTTGAGTTTGTATTGAGAATAGTTGAGATCACTATTATTTGATGGCAGTTTTATGATTTGTGTGTTTAGTACATTTATGGATATCCCAGTGCTGTCTGTGTGCACTATCTATAACTAAAGACACATCCAAGGACCAGGTCAGCCCTGCCAGCAAGGTCTGGTCGAGCCAGTTCATGTCGTCTGCTTCGTAGCAAAGCTACCAGGGTGTCTGCTCAAACATATGTTTTTTTAATACATAGATGGTGTCGCTGAGAAGGGCTGATGTCGGAGAGTTGAAGAATGTTGGTTCAAGTAGCAGATGGTTATTGTCTGTTGTCTGGGGGTAGAAGAATGTTGGTTCAAGTAGCAGATGGTTATTGTCTCTGTTGTCTGGGGGTAGAAGAATGTTGGTTCAAGTAACAGATGGTTATTGTCTCTGTTGTCTGGGGGTAGAAGAATGTTGGTTCAAGTAACAGATGGTTATTGTCTGTTGTCTGGGGGTAGAAGAATGTTGGTTCAAGTAGCAGATGGTTATTGTCTGTTGTCTGGGGTAGAAGAATGTTGGTTCAAGTAGCAGATGGTTATTGTCTGTTGTCTGGGGGTAGAAGAATGTTGGTTCAAGTAACAGATGGTTATTGTCTCTGATGCCTGGGGGTTGAAGTATGTTGGTTCAAGTAACAGATTTGTTGTCTCTGATGTCTGGGGTAGAAGAATGTTGGTTCAAGTAACAGATGGTTATTGTCTCTGGGGGTAGAAGAATGTTGGTTCAAGTAACAGATGGTTATTGTCTCTGATGTCTGGGGGTAGAAGAATGTTGGTTCAAGTAGCAGATGGTTATTGTCTCTGATGCCTGGGGTAGAAGAATGTTGGTTCAAGTAACAGATGGTTATTGTCTCTGATGTCTGGGGTAGAAGAATGTTGGTTCAAGTAACAGATGGTTATTGTCTCTGATGTCTGGGGGTAGAAGAATGTTGGTTCAAGTAACAGATGGTTGTTGTCTCTGATGTCTGGGGGTAGAAGAATGTTGGTTCAAGTAACAGATGGTTATTGTCTCTGATGTCTGGGGGTAGAAGAATGTTGGTTCAAGTAACAGATGGTTATTGTCTCTGATGTCTGGGGGTAGAAGAATGTTGGTTCAAGTAACAGATGGTTGTTGTCTCTGATGTCTGGGGGTAGAAGAATGTTGGTTCAAGTAACAGATGGTTATTGTCTCTGATGTCTGGGGGTAGAAGAATGTTGGTTCAAGTAGCAGATGGTTGTTGTCTCTGATGTCTGGGGGTAGAAGAATGTTGGTTCAAGTAGCAGATGGTTATTGTCTGTTGTCTGGGGGTAGAAGAATGTTGGTTCAAGTAACAGATGGTTATTGTCTCTGATGTCTGGGGGTAGAAGAATGTTGGTTCAAGTAGCAGATGGTTATTGTCTGTTGTCTGGGGGTAGAAGAATGTTGGTTCAAGTAACAGATGGTTATTGTCTCTGATGCCTGGGGTTGAAGTATGTTGGTTCAAGTAACAGATTTGTTGTCTCTGATGTCTGGGGGTAGAAGAATGTTGGTTCAAGTAACAGATGGTTATTGTCTCTGGGGGGTAGAAGAATGTTGGTTCAAGTAACAGATGGTTATTGTCTCTGATGTCTGGGGGTAGAAGAATGTTGGTTCAAGTAACAGATGGTTATTGTCTCTGATGTCTGGGGGTAGAAGAATGTTGGTTCAAGTAACAGATGGTTATTGTCTCTGGGGGGTAGAAGAATGTTGGTTCAAGTAACAGATGGTTATTGTCTCTGATGTCTGGGGGTAGAAGAATGTTGGTTCAAGTAACAGATGGTTATTGTCTGTTGTCTGGGGGTAGAAGAATGTTGGTTCAAGTAACAGATGGTTATTGTCTGTTGTCTGGGGGTAGAAGAATGTTGGTTCAAGTAACAGATGGTTATTGTCTCTGATGTCTGGGGGTAGAAGAATGTTGGTTCAAGTAACAGATGGTTATTGTCTCTGGGGGGTAGAAGAATGTTGGTTCAAGTAGCAGATGGTTATTGTCTCTGATGTCTGGGGGTAGAAGAATGTTGGTTCAAGTAACAGATGGTTATTGTCTCTGATGTCTGGGGGTAGAAGAATGTTGGTTCAAGTAACAGATGGTTATTGTCTCTGATGTCTGGGGGTAGAAGAATGTTGGTTCAAGTAACAGATGGTTATTGTCTCTGATGCCTGGGGGTAGAAGAATGTTGGTTCAAGTAGCAGATGGTTATTGTCTCTGGGGGTAGAAGAATGTTGGTTCAAGTAGCAGATGGTTATTGTCTCTGGGGGGTAGAAGAATGTTGGTTCAAGTAACAGATGGTTATTGTCTCTGATGTCTGGGGGTAGAAGAATGTTGGTTCAAGTAGCAGATGGTTATTGTCTCTGATGTCTGGGGGTAGAAGAATGTTGGTTCAAGTAACAGATGGTTATTGTCTCTGATGTCTGGGGGTAGAAGAATGTTGGTTCAAGTAGCAGATGGTTGTTGTCTCTGATGTCTGGGGGTAGAAGAATGTTGGTTCAAGTAGCAGATGGTTATTGTCTCTGGGGGTAGAAGAATGTTGGTTCAAGTAGCAGATGGTTGTTGTCTCTGATGTCTGGGGGTAGAAGAATGTTGGTTCAAGTAGCAGATGGTTGTTGTCTCTGATGTCTGGGGGTAGAAGAATGTTGGTTCAAGTAGCAGATGGTTATTGTCTCTGGGGGGTAGAAGAATGTTGGTTCAAGTAACAGATGGTTATTGTCTCTGATGTCTGGGGGTAGAAGAATGTTGGTTCAAGTAGCAGATGGTTATTGTCTCTGGGGGGTAGAAGAATGTTGGTTCAAGTAGCAGATGGTTATTGTCTCTGGGGGGTAGAAGAATGTTGGTTCAAGTAGCAGATGGTTGTTGTCTCTGGGGGTAGAAGAATGTTGGTTCAAGTAGCAGATGGTTATTGTCTCTGGGGGGTAGAAGAATGTTGGTTCAAGTAACAGATGGTTATTGTCTCTGGGGGGTAGAAGAATGTTGGTTCAAGTAACAGATGGTTATTGTCTCTGGGGGGTAGAAGAATGTTGGTTCAAGTAACAGATTTGTTGTCTCTGATGTCTGGGGGTAGAAGAATGTTGGTTCAAGTAACAGATGGTTATTGTCTCTGGGGGTAGAAGAATGTTGGTTCAAGTAGCAGATGGTTATTGTCTCTGGGGGGTAGAAGAATGTTGGTTCAAGTAACAGATGGTTATTGTCTCTGGGGGGTAGAAGAATGTTGGTTCAAGTAACAGATGGTTATTGTCTCTGGGGGGTAGAAGAATGTTGGTTTCAAGTAGCAGATGGTTATTGTCTCTGGGGGGTAGAAGAATGTTGGTTCAAGTAACAGATGGTTATTGTCTCTGGGGGTAGAAGAATGTTGGTTCAAGTAACAGATTTGTTGTCTCTGATGTCTGGGGGTAGAAGAATGTTGGTTCAAGTAACAGATGGTTATTGTCTCTGGGGGGTAGAAGAATGTTGGTTCAAGTAACAGATGGTTATTGTCTCTGGGGGTAGAAGAATGTTGGTTCAAGTAACAGATGGTTATTGTCTCTGGGGGGTAGAAGAATGTTGGTTCAAGTAACAGATGGTTATTGTCTCTGATGTCTGGGGGTAGAAGAATGTTGGTTCAAGTAACAGATTTGTTGTCTCTGATGTCTGGGGGTAGAAGAATGTTGGTTCAAGTAACAGATGGTTGTTGTCTCTGATGTCTGGGGGTAGAAGAATGTTGGTTCAAGTAACAGATTTGTTGTCTCTGATGTCTGGGGGTAGAAGAATGTTGGTTCAAGTAACAGATTTGTTGTCTCTGATGTCTGGGGGTAGAAGAATGTTGGTTCAAGTAGCAGATGGTTGTTGTCTCTGATGTCTGGGGGTAGAAGAATGTTGGTTCAAGTAGCAGATGGTTGTTGTCTCTGATGTCTGGGGGTAGAAGAATGTTGGTTCAAGTAGCAGATGGTTGTTGTCTCTGGGGTAGAAGAATGTTGGTTCAAGTAGCAGATGGTTGTTGTCTCTGGGGGTAGAAGAATGTTGGTTCAAGTAACAGATGGTTGTTGTCTCTGGGGGTAGAAGAATGTTGGTTCAAGTAACAGATGGTTGTTGTCTCTGGGGGTAGAAGAATGTTGGTTCAAGTAACAGATGGTTGTTGTCTCTGGGGGTAGAAGAATGTTGGTTCAAGTAGCAGATGGTTGTTGTCTCTGGGGTAGAAGAATGTTGGTTCAAGTAACAGATGGTTATTGTCTCTGGGGGGTAGAAGAATGTTGGTTCAAGTAACAGATGGTTATTGTCTCTGATGTCTGGGGGTAGAAGAATGTTGGTTCAAGTAGCAGATGGTTATTGTCTCTGATGTCTGGGGGTAGAAGAATGTTGGTTCAAGTAACAGATGGTTATTGTCTCTGATGTCTGGGGGTTGAAGAATGTTGGTTCAAGTAGCAGATGGTTGTTGTCTCTGATGTCTGGGGGTTGAAGAATGTTGGTTCAAGTAACAGATGGTTATTGTCTCTGATGTCTGGGGGTAGAAGAATGTTGGTTCAAGTAGCAGATGGTTGTTGTCTCTGATGTCTGGGGGTAGAAGAATGTTGGTTCAAGTAGCAGATGGTTGTTGTCTCTGATGTCTGGGGGTAGAAGAATGTTGGTTCAAGTAGCAGATGGTTATTGTCTCTGGGGGGTAGAAGAATGTTGGTTCAAGTAACAGATGGTTATTGTCTCTGATGCCTGGGGTAGAAGAATGTTGGTTCAAGTAACAGATGGTTATTGTCTCTGGGGGTAGAAGAATGTTGGTTCAAGTAACAGATGGTATTGTCTCTGATGTCTGGGGGTTGAAGAATGTTGGTTCAAGTAACAGATGGTTATTGTCTCTGATGTCTGGGGGTAGAAGAATGTTGGTTCAAGTAACAGATGGTTATTGTCTCTGGGGGTAGAAGAATGTTGGTTCAAGTAACAGATTTGTTGTCTCTGATGTCTGGGGGGTAGAAGAATGTTGGTTCAAGTAACAGATGGTTATTGTCTCTGGGGGGTAGAAGAATGTTGGTTCAAGTAGCAGATGGTTATTGTCTCTGGGGGGTAGAAGAATGTTGGTTCAAGTAGCAGATGGTTATTGTCTCTGGGGGGTAGAAGAATGTTGGTTCAAGTAGCAGATGGTTATTGTCTCTGGGGGGTAGAAGAATGTTGGTTCAAGTAACAGATTTGTTGTCTCTGATGTCTGGGGGGTAGAAGAATGTTGGTTCAAGTAACAGATGGTTGTTGTCTCTGGGGGTAGAAGAATGTTGGTTCAAGTAGCAGATGGTTATTGTCTCTGATGTCTGGGGGTTGAAGAATGTTGGTTCAAGTAACAGATGGTTATTGTCTCTGATGTCTGGGGTTGAAGAATGTTGGTTCAAGTAACAGATGGTTGTTGTCTCTGGGGGTAGAAGAATGTTGGTTCAAGTAACAGATGGTTATTGTCTCTGATGTCTGGGGGTAGAAGAATGTTGGTTCAAGTAACAGATGGTTATTGTCTCTGATGTCTGGGGGTAGAAGAATGTTGGTTCAAGTAGCAGATGGTTGTTGTCTCTGGGGGGTAGAAGAATGTTGGTTCAAGTAGCAGATGGTTATTGTCTCTGATGTCTGGGGTAGAAGAATGTTGGTTCAAGTAACAGATGGTTATTGTCTCTGGGGGTAGAAGAATGTTGGTTCAAGTAGCAGATGGTTATTGTCTCTGGGGGTAGAAGAATGTTGGTTCAAGTAGCAGATGGTTGTTGTCTCTGGGGGGTAGAAGAATGTTGGTTCAAGTAGCAGATGGTTATTGTCTCTGATGTCTGGGGGTAGAAGAATGTTGGTTCAAGTAACAGATGGTTATTGTCTCTGATGTCTGGGGTAGAAGAATGTTGGTTCAAGTAGCAGATGGTTGTTGTCTCTGGGGGTAGAAGAATGTTGGTTCAAGTAGCAGATGGTTATTGTCTCTGATGTCTGGGGGTAGAAGAATGTTGGTTCAAGTAACAGATGGTTATTGTCTCTGATGTCTGGGGGTAGAAGAATGTTGGTTCAAGTAACAGATGGTTATTGTCTCTGATGTCTGGGGGTAGAAGAATGTTGGTTCAAGTAACAGATGGTTATTGTCTCTGATGTCTGGGGGTAGAAGAATCTTGGTTCAAGTAGCAGATGGTTATTGTCTCTGATGTCTGGGGGTAGAAGAATGTTGGTTCAAGTAACAGATGGTTATTGTCTCTGATGTCTGGGGGTAGAAGAATGTTGGTTCAAGTAGCAGATGGTTATTGTCTCTGATGTCTGGGGGTAGAAGAATGTTGGTTCAAGTAGCAGATGGTTGTTGTCTCTGATGTCTGGGGGTAGAAGAATGTTGGTTCAAGTAACAGATGGTTATTGTCTCTGATGTCTGGGGGTAGAAGAATGTTGGTTCAAGTAGCAGATGGTTATTGTCTCTGGGGGGTGGAAGAATGTTGGTTCAAGTAACAGATGGTTGTTGTCTCTGGGGGGTAGAAGAATGTTGGTTCAAGTAGCAGATGGTTGTTGTCTCTGGGGGGTAGAAGAATGTTGGTTCAAGTAGCAGATGGTTGTTGTCTCTGGGGGGTGGAAGAATGTTGGTTCAAGTAGCAGATGGTTGTTGTCTCTGGGGGGTGGAAGAATGTTGGTTCAAGTAGCAGATGGTTGTTGTCTCTGGGGGTGGAAGAATGTTGGTTCAAGTAGCAGATGGTTGTTGTCTCTGGGGGTAGAAGAATGTTGGTTCAAGTAGCAGATGGTTGTTGTCTCTGGGGGGTAGAAGAATGTTGGTTCAAGTAGCAGATGGTTGTTGTCTCTGGGGTAGAAGAATGTTGGTTCAAGTAGCAGATGGTTGTTGTCTCTGATGTCTGGGGGTAGAAGAATGTTGGTTCAAGTAACAGATTTGTTGTCTCTGATGTCTGGGGGTGGAAGAATGTTGGTTCAAGTAGCAGATGGTTGTTGTCTCTGATGCCTGGGGGTGGAAGAATGTTGGTTCAAGTAGCAGATGGTTGTTGTCTCTGATGTCTGGGGGTGGAAGAATGTTGGTTCAAGTAGCAGATGGTTGTTGTCTCTGATGCCTGGGGGTGGAAGAATGTTGGTTCAAGTAGCAGATGGTTGTTGTCTCTGATGTCTGGGGTAGAAGAATGTTGGTTCAAGTAACAGATGGTTGTTGTCTCTGGGGGTAGAAGAATGTTGGTTCAAGTAACAGATGGTTGTTGTCTCTGGGGGTAGAAGAATGTTGGTTCAAGTAGCAGATGGTTGTTGTCTCTGATGCCTGGGGGTAGAAGAATGTTGGTTCAAGTAGCAGATGGTTGTTGTCTCTGATGCCTGGGGGTAGAAGAATGTTGGTTCAAGTAGCAGATGGTTGTTGTCTCTGATGCCTGGGGGTAGAAGAATGTTGGTTCAAGTAACAGATGGTTGTTGTCTCTGATGCCTGGGGGTAGAAGAATGTTGGTTCAAGTAGCAGATTTGTTGTCTCTGATGTCTGGGGGGTAGAAGAATGTTGGTTCAAGTAACAGATTTGTTGTCTGTTGTCTGGGGGTAGAAGAATGTTGGTTCAAGTAACAGATTTTTTGTCTGTTGTCTGGGGGTAGAAGAATGTTGGTTCAAGTAACAGATTTGTTGTCTGTTGTCTGGGGGTAGAAGAATGTTGGTTCAAGTAACAGATTTGTTGTCTGTTGTCTGGGGGTAGAAGAATGTTGGTTCAAGTAACAGATTTGTTGTCTCTGATGTCTGGGGTAGAAGAATGTTGGTTCAAGTAACAGATTTGTTGTCTCTGATGTCTGGGGGTAGAAGAATGTTGGTTCAAGTAACAGATTTGTTGTCTCTGATGTCTGGGGTAGAAGAATGTTGGTTCAAGTAACAGATTTGTTGTCTCTGATGTCTGGGGGTAGAAGAATGTTGGTTCAAGTAACAGATTTGTTGTCTCTGATGTCTGGGGGTAGAAGAATGTTGGTTCAAGTAACAGATTTGTTGTCTCTGATGTCTGGGGGGTAGAAGAATGTTGGTTCAAGTAACAGATGGTTGTTGTCTCTGATGTCTGGGGGTTGAAGTAACAGATGGTTATTGTCTCTGATGTCTGGTGGTTGAAGTAGCAGATGGTTATTGTGTCTGGGGGTTGAAGTAGCAGATGGTTATTGTCTCTGATGTCTGGGGGTTGAAGTAACAGATGGTTATTGTCTGTGATGTCTGGGGGTTGAAGTAACAGATGGTTATTGTCTGTGATGTCTGGGGGTTGAAGTAACAGATGGTTATTGTCTGTGATGTCTGGGGGTTGAAGTAGCAGATGGTTATTGTCTGTGATGTCTGGGGTTGAAGTAGCAGATGGTTATTGTCTCTGATGTCTGGGGGTGAAGTAACAGATGGTTATTGTCTCTGATGTCTGGGGGTTGAAGTAGCAGATGGTTATTGTCTCTGATGTCTGGGGGTTGAAGTAACAGATGGTTATTGTCTCTGATGTCTGGTGGTTGAAGTAGCAGATGGTTATTGTGTCTGGGGTTGAAGTAGCAGATGGTTATTGTCTCTGATGTCTGGGGGTTGAAGTAACAGATGGTTATTGTCTCTGATGTCTGGTGGTTGAAGTAGCAGATGGTTATTGTGTCTGGGGGTTGAAGTAACAGATGGTTATTGTCTCTGATGTCTGGTGGTTGAAGTAGCAGATGGTTATTGTCTCTGATGTCTGGTGGTTGAAGTAGCAGATGGTTATTGTGTCTGGGGGTTGAAGTAGCAGATGGTTGTTGTCTCTGATGTCTGGGGGTTGAAGTAGCAGATAGTTGTTGTCTCTGATGTCTGGGGGTTGAAGTAGCAGATGGTTATTGTCTCTGATGTCTGGTGGTTGAAGTAGCAGATGGTTATTGTGTCTGGGGGTTGAAGTAGCAGATGGTTATTGTCTCTGATGACTGGGGGTTGAAGTAGCAGATGGTTGTTGTCTCTGATGTCTGGGGGTTGAAGTAGCAGAAATGTATTTTCTTTTCCAGGGATATAGTTGTGTGGTGCAGAAACAGTAAATGTTTGTGATTTCATTGTCAGAGCCTATATAAACATCACAAAAATATCTGATTGACTTCCATTGCTTTTATTTGTGTGCCTTTGTGTATATTTGTGTTCATTTGTGTATTTGGTTATGGAAGGCCCCGGTATCACTGCAAACGAATTAAAATCCATAATTGCTCAACCGCCCGTGCCAGTGGAATCATCCGAATTACTAACTCACCTCCCAAACAAGGAAAGGTAGCTGTAGTCTCCATCATAGCAGTCTCAGCACACCCCAAAAGACATAAGGCAAAACCGCATAGAAAGTGAACACGGCCAACTGTTCCCTGTCATACGATATCAGCATTCATCGTAAACAATTGGAATATCGAAACATGATCAAAACGGATGAGACACACAGCTCACGGTGTGCACAGAGCACTTGACTCAGTAGCTCCTGCAACAAGCCAGACTTGGAATATGAGGAAACTGCAACAAGGAACACTTTTTAGACATAGCCTTCAATGGTTCCTGCCGCCTATCCACCATATTGCCCAGAAGTCCACGTCCTCCTGAAAATGATGATCGTCATAGTATTTAAATTTATAGCGCTTGATGATGTTAGGACATCGTATTTGACTCCAACTCCGAACATACAAAACACAGGTACGCAGGTTGCAGGTTTCAAAGGCGTAACAAAACATGGTCTTTTCTTTGACGTCATTGAAATGGAAATCATCATGTGCCATGCCGGTTGGTGTAGGCGATCGTGGCCTTCTACAATCCTCTATCCACATGTTGTTGATGGTTTACCATGCAACGACACCAAGCTATCTAGTATTTTCTCTCTCATTGTCGTCCGCAATCTCCTCTCTCCCTGTATTTTGCCAGTTGTAACCAAGTATTGCTGATGACATAGCTCTCCTATCACACAGCCATCAACAGATGCAGGATAAAATGAGCATACTTGATGAGAGATCACAACAGCTAGGACTGAAGATTATTTGAGATAAGACCAACATTATGAGAATTAATACAGTTGGCAATAACCAAATAAAACTAGGAGAAATACCTCTACTAGACGTACAATCTTACATATATCTGGATAGTAATATAGCTAAAGAGGGGGGAACAGAAAATGATACCAAAATAAGGATATCAAAAGCAAGAGGAGCTTTTGTTGCACTGGGAAACATATGGAAATCCAAAGAAATTAGGTTAAATACAAAAATAAAAATGTGCAACTCAAATGTTAAGTCAAATGTATATTATATGACTGTGAAACATGGAGAACAACAAAATTGACAATCATGAAGATACAGACTTTCATTAATGGATGCTTACGCAGAATAAAAGGATGGAAATGGCAGGACAAAATCACTAACATAGAATTATGGAAATGTACCAGTGGATAAAGAGATACAGCGAAGACGATGGCGCTGGATAGGACACACACTGCAGGAGCCAACTGAGAGTATTACACAACATGCCCTTTTTTGGAATCCCCAGGGGAAAAGACAAAGAGGAAGACCAAGGAATTCTTGGAGAATACTGATAGAAGTAGAGATGAAGATGATGGGGAAGACATGGAATGATCTTAAAAGAATGGCAAAAAACAGAACGACTTGGAAAGTGTTTGTTGAAGACCTATGCTCCACTGGGAGCAGAAAATGTTTGTTGAAGACCTATGCTCCACTGGGAGCAGAAAATGTTTGTTGAAGACCTATGCTCCACTGGGAGCAGAAAATGTTTGTTGAAGACCTATGCTCCACTGGGAGCAGAAAATGTTTGTTGAAGACCTATGCTCCACTGGGAGCAGAAAATGTTTGTTGAAGACCTATGCTCCACTGGGAGCAGAAAATGTTTGTAGAAGACCTATGCTCCACAGGGAGCAGAAAATGTTTGTAGAAGACCTATGCTCCACAGGGAGCAGAAAATGTTTGTAGAAGACCTATGCTCCACTGGGAGCAGAAAATGTTTGTTGAAGACCTATGCTCCACAGGGAGCAGAAAATGTTTGTAGAAGACCTATGCTCCACAGGGAGCTGAAAATGTTTGTAGAAGACCTATGCTCCACTGGGAGCAGAAAATGTTTGTTGAAGACCTATGCTCCACAGGGAGCAGAAAATGTTTGTAGAAGACCTATGCTCCACTGGGAGCAGAAAATGTTTGTTGAAGACCTATGCTCCACAGGGAGCAGAAAATGTTTGTAGAAGACCTATGCTCCACAGGGAGCTGAAAATGTTTGTTGAAGACCTATGCTCCACTGGGAGCAGAAAATGTTTGTTGAAGACCTATGCTCCACAGGGAGCAGAAAATGTTTGTAGAAGACCTATGCTCCACAGGGAGCAGAAAATGTTTGTAGAAGACCTATGCTCCACAGGGAGCAGAAAATGTTTGTAGAAGACCTATGCTCCACAGGGAGCAGAAAATGTTTGTAGAAGACCTATGCTCCACAGGGAGCAGAAAATGTTTGTAGAAGACCTATGCTCCACAGGGAGCAGAAAATGTTTGTAGAAGACCTATGCTCCACAGGGAGCTAACAAAGGTAGAAGAAGAAGAAGAAGAACCAAGTATTCCAACTTTCCGTTTCTCTTGATGTGCCAGAAGAATGTCAATTGTTTCTCTTGATGTGCCAGAAGAATGTCAATTGTTTCTCTTGATGTGCCAGAAGAATGTCAATTGTTTCTCTTGATGTGCCAGAAGAATGTCAATTGTTTCTCTTGATGTGCCAGAAGAATGTCAATTGTTTCTCTTGATGTGCCAGAAGAATGTCAATTGTTTCTCTTGATGTGCCAGAAGAATGTCAATTGTTTCTCTTGATGTGCCAGAAGAATGTCAATTGTTTCTCTTGATGTGCCAGAAGAATGTCAATTGTTTCTCTTGATGTGCCAGAAGAATGTCAATTGTTTCTCTTGATGTGCCAGAAGAATGTCAATTGTTTCTCTTGATGTGCCAGAAGAATGTCAATTGTTTCTCTTGATGTGCCAGAAGAATGTCAATTGTTTCTCTTGATGTGCCAGAAGAATGTCAATTGTTTCTCTTGATGTGCCAGAAGAATGTCAATTGTTTCTCTTGATGTGCCAGAAGAATGTCAATTGTTTCTTTCTTGCTTTCTTTCTTTTAAATGAGTTCCCTTTTTGTGATGCCCACTTTGAGAATATCCTCATTGGTCTTTTTAGCTGTCCAGGGAACTTTCAACATTCTTCTGAGAAATCTCATCTCTGTGGCCTCTAATCGTCTTTTCATTTGTATACTGTCCATGATTCACTTCCATAGGTCAGAACGGGCTCTATATAGAAATGTCCACATCTAGCGGTTGTCATCAGTCCTACCCGTGTCATGCGTGGTTGGCTTCTCCGAGAACTAGCATCAACATATCTTGATGAGCGCTCCAGACTGTACTAGCATCAACATACCTTGATGAGCGCTCCAGACAGTACTAGCATCAACATACCTTGATGAGCGCTCCAGACTGTACTAGCATCAACATACCTTGATGAGCGCTCCAGACTGTACTAGCATCAACATACCTTGATGAGCGCTCCAGACTGTGCTAGCATCAACATACCTTGATGAGCGCTTCAGACTGTACTAGCATCAACATACCTTGATGAGCGCCACAGACTGTACTAGCATCAACATACCTTGATGAGCGCTCCAGACTGTACTAGCATCAACATACCTTGATGAGCGCTCCAGACTGTACTAGCATCAACATATCTTGATGAGCGCTCCAGACTGTACTAGCATCAACATACCTTGATGAGCGCTCCAGACTGTACTAGCATCAACATATCTTGATGAGCGCTCCAGACTGTACTAGCATCAACATACCTTGATGAGCGCTCCAGACTGTACTAGCATCAACATACCTTGATGAGCGCTCCAGACTGTACTAGCATCAACATACCTTGATGAGCGCTCCAGACTGTACTAGCATCAACATACCTTGATGAGCGCGTCAGACTGTACTAGCATCAACATATCTTGATGAGCGCTCCAGACTGTACTAGCATCAACATACCTTGATGAGCGCGTCAGACTGTACTAGCATCAACATACCTTGATGAGCGCTCCAGACTGTACTAGCATCAACATACCTTGATGAGCGCTCCAGACTGTACTAGCATCAACATACCTTGATGAGCGCTCCAGACTGTACTAGCATCAACATACCTTGATGAGCGCTCCAGACTGTACTAGCATCAACATATCTTGATGAGCGCTCCAGACTGTACTAGCATCAACATACCTTGATGAGCGCGTCAGACTGTACTATAGCTTGTTTCATAAGTCGTGCCCAACTTTTAAAATCAATATCTTTTAAACCGCTTTTTGTAATTGTTTCAAAATTTGCATGTAAAGTTATAATGATTAGAACCCAACAGGGAATTAATTTCATTAAAAACAAACATTTGGTTATTATTATTGCTTATTTGATTTATATAAATTTATAACGACCCATTGATGTAGTCAAAACTTAGTGTTTACAGTATTTAAGTTAAAAATAGCGATTACAAATCTATACACGGTCAAATTTACGATTTTGCACGCTTTAAACGTGAGTTGTCTGACACAATTAGACACTTGTAGTAAACACGAGACATTGTGTGTTCCATTTCCGTTAATTCAGCGGCGTAACGTGGAACAATAACATTTATCATGAGTCTTAAAATGAAATTCTGCAGTTTATAAAACATCGCAATAAAAATGTACGACTATTTTTTGCAAAGAGGCTAAACGAGGAAGATTATTTCATTCTTTAGAAAACCCTGAGAATAGGACAAGACACATTTTGGATTTATCTAAACGGTCATTTAATCGCTGGATTCAAGCACGTGATCGTCAATGTTCCAAATATACAAAATCACAAGGAAGAGCAAAAATGTTGGATAATTTCGACAGTGAACTTATTAGAAGTGAAATTCGCAAAATGTTGGGTATGAATGAAACTGTTACAATAAGAAAATTAAAAGTATCGCTGAAAAAGAACAACAGTATTGAAATATCAAAGTCTACATTATGGAGGATTGTGAGAGCTGCAGGCTTTACATTCAGAAAGTATTCCAATGGACGAAACATCATCTGTGAGAAGCCACATATAGTAGTCATGAGAAGCAAGTACTTACGTGAAGTAAAAGAGGTGCGCAAGCAAGGTTATGATATTGTGTACTTGGATGAAACATGGATCAATGCTCACCACACTAACCAAAGGGAATGGCAGTCATCAGATGGAAAGATTAAGAGATTAATACCTAGCAGCAAAGGACAGCGCTTGATAATTGCTCATGCAGGTAGTCGACAACATGGACTAATACAGAATGCAGAGCTCATTTTTCTTTCAAAATCCATAGACAATCGGGATTATCACTCTGAGATGAATGGTCACATATTTAGACATTGTCAAGACATCATCTTGATGAGCGCTCCAGACTGTATTAGCATCAACATACCTTGATGAGCGCTCCAGACTGTACGAGCATCAACATACCTTGATGAGCGCTCCAGACTGTACGAGCATCAACATACCTTGATGAGCGCTCCAGACTGTACGAGCATCAACATATCTTGATGAGCGCTCCAGACTGTACTAATATCAACATACCTTGATGAGCGCTCCAGACTGTACTAGCATCAACATACCTTGATGAGCGCTCCAGACTGTACTAGCATCAACATACCTTGATGAGCGCTCCAGACTGTACTAGCATCAACATACCTTGATGAGCGCGTCAGACTGTACTAGCATCAACATACCTTGATGAGCGCACCAGACTGTACTAGCATCAACATATCTTGATGAGCGCTCCAGACTGTACTAGCATCAACATACCTTGATGAGCGCTCCAGACTGTACTAGCATCAACATATCTTGATGAGCGCTCCAGACTGTACTAGCATCAACATACCTTGATGAGCGCTCCAGACTGTACTAGCATCAACATATCTTGATGAGCGCTCCAGACTGTACTAGCATCAACATACCTTGATGAGCGCTCCAGACTGTACTAGCATCAACATACCTTGATGAGCGCTCCAGACTGTACTAGCATCAACATATCTTGATGAGCGCACCAGACTGTACTAGCATCAACATACCTTGATGAGCGCACCAGACTGTACTAGCATCAACATACCTTGATGAGCGCTCCAGACTGTACTAGCATCAACATATCTTGATGAGCGCTCCAGACTGTACTAGCATCAACATACCTTGATGAGCGCTCCAGACTGTACTAGCATCAACATACCTTGATGAGCGCTCCAGACTGTACTAGCATCAACATACCTTGATGAGCGCTCCAGACTGTACTAGCATCAACATACCTTGATGAGCGCGTCAGACTGTACTATAGCTTGTTTCATAAGTCGTGCCCAACTTTTAAAATCAATATCTTTTAAACCGCTTTTTGTAATTGTTTCAAAATTTGCATGTAAAGTTATAATGATTAGAACCCAACAGGGAATTAATTTCATTAAAAACAAACATTTGGTTATTATTATTGCTTATTTGATTTATATAAATTTATAACGACCCATTGATGTAGTCAAAACTTAGTGTTTACAGTATTTAAGTTAAAAATAGCGATTACAAATCTATACACGGTCAAATTTACGATTTTGCACGCTTTAAACGTGAGTTGTCTGACACAATTAGACACTTGTAGTAAACACGAGACATTGTGTGTTCCATTTCCGTTAATTCAGCGGCGTAACGTGGAACAATAACATTTATCATGAGTCTTAAAATGAAATTCTGCAGTTTATAAAACATCGCAATAAAAATGTACGACTATTTTTGCAAAGAGGCTAAACGAGGAAGATTATTTCATTCTTTAGAAAACCCTGAGAATAGGACAAGACACATTTGGATTTATCTAAACGGTCATTTAATCGCTGGATTCAAGCACGTGATCGTCAATGTTCCAAATATACAAAATCACAAGGAAGAGCAAAAATGTTGGATAATTTCGACAGTGAACTTATTAGAAGTGAAATTCGCAAAATGTTGGGTATGAATGAAACTGTTACAATAAGAAAATTAAAAGTATCGCTGAAAAAGAACAACAGTATTGAAATATCAAAGTCTACATTATGGAGGATTGTGAGAGCTGCAGGCTTTACATTCAGAAAGTATTCCAATGGACGAAACATCATCTGTGAGAAGCCACATATAGTAGTCATGAGAAGCAAGTACTTACGTGAAGTAAAAGAGGTGCGCAAGCAAGGTTATGATATTGTGTACTTGGATGAAACATGGATCAATGCTCACCACACTAACCAAAGGGAATGGCAGTCATCAGATGGAAAGATTAAGAGATTAATACCTAGCAGCAAAGGACAGCGCTTGATAATTGCTCATGCAGGTAGTCGACAACATGGACTAATACAGAATGCAGAGCTCATTTTTCTTTCAAAATCCATAGACAATCGGGATTATCACTCTGAGATGAATGGTCACATATTTAGACATTGTCAAGACATCATCTTGATGAGCGCTCCAGACTGTATTAGCATCAACATACCTTGATGAGCGCTCCAGACTGTACGAGCATCAACATACCTTGATGAGCGCTCCAGACTGTACGAGCATCAACATACCTTGATGAGCGCTCCAGACTGTACGAGCATCAACATATCTTGATGAGCGCTCCAGACTGTACTAATATCAACATACCTTGATGAGCGCTCCAGACTGTACTAGCATCAACATACCTTGATGAGCGCTCCAGACTGTACTAGCATCAACATACCTTGATGAGCGCTCCAGACTGTACTAGCATCAACATACCTTGATGAGCGCGTCAGACTGTACTAGCATCAACATACCTTGATGAGCGCACCAGACTGTACTAGCATCAACATATCTTGATGAGCGCTCCAGACTGTACTAGCATCAACATACCTTGATGAGCGCTCCAGACTGTACTAGCATCAACATATCTTGATGAGCGCTCCAGACTGTACTAGCATCAACATACCTTGATGAGCGCTCCAGACTGTACTAGCATCAACATATCTTGATGAGCGCTCCAGACTGTACTAGCATCAACATACCTTGATGAGCGCTCCAGACTGTACTAGCATCAACATACCTTGATGAGCGCTCCAGACTGTACTAGCATCAACATATCTTGATGAGCGCACCAGACTGTACTAGCATCAACATACCTTGATGAGCGCACCAGACTGTACTAGCATCAACATACCTTGATGAGCGCTCCAGACTGTACTAGCATCAACATATCTTGATGAGCGCTCCAGACTGTACTAGCATCAACATACCTTGATGAGCGCTCCAGACTGTACTAGCATCAACATACCTTGATGAGCGCTCCAGACTGTACTAGCATCAACATACCTTGATGAGCGCTCCAGACTGTACTAGCATCAACATACCTTGATGAGCGCTCCAGACTGTACTAGCATCAACATACCTTGATGAGCGCTCCAGACTGTACTAGCATCAACATACCTTGATGAGCGCTCCAGACTGTACTAGCATCAATATACCTTGATGAGCGCTCCAGACAGTACTAGCATCAACATACCTTGATGAGCGCTCCAGACTGTACTAGCATCAACATACCTTGATGAGCGCTCCAGACTGTACTAGCATCAACATACCTTGATGAGCGCTCCAGACTGTACTAGCATCAACATACCTTGATGAGCGCTCCAGACTGTACTAGCATTTATATTTATTTATTTATTTGTTTTCTTTTGTTTTACAATCATCATTGTCAACTCTAGAAACAAAACGAGCTTTCTACAATACAATCTTCATCCCAACGTTGTACTACCAATGTCAGTCCTGCACTCTACAATACAATCTTCATCCCAACGTTGTACTACCATTGTCAGTCATGCACTCTACAATACAATCTTCATCCCAACCGTACGGATCTCCCGAACATCTACACGCTGCTCAAAAAACGTAGTTGACGTTGACTTGGCCACTAACACCGTATGAAAGATGGTCACATACCAAAAGATATACTTCATGGACAACTAGCAGATGGAAAAAGAACTAGGGGGCGCCCAAAACTTCTATTTCTAAACGCGTGTAAACGTGACATGAAGACTGTAAACATAAACCCTGCAGCCTGGGAAGACATAGCCACAGATCACAGTCTCTGGAAACACACTCTAAAGCTGCAACTCAAACAAGAAGCTGACAGATTCATAGAAATAGAGAATACACGGCGAAGTAAAGAAAAAATAACATTTCTAGGGGCGTGGAAAATCCATAGCCATGACTGACGGAGGCTACTGCAGTCAACTATGACTGACGGAGACTACTGCAGTCAACTATGACTGACGGAGGCTACTGCAGTCAACCATGATTGACGGAGGCTACTATAGTCAACTATGACTGACGGAGGCTACTATAGTCAACTATGACTGACGGAGGCTACTAATTAATGGACGCTACACATTTGGAAGACGTTTCGACTTAATAGACCTTCAGCAGGAACAAGAAACAACACATATATATATATGTAAGTGTACTAGAATAAACATGACAATATACAAACATAGAGTAGCATATAGATATGTAAGTGTACTAGACTAAACATGACAATATACAAACATGGAGTAGCATATAGATATGTACGTGTACTAGAATAAATATGACGATATACAAACATGGAGTAGCATATAGATATGTACGTGTACTAGAATAAATATGACGATATACAACCATGGAGTAGCATATAGATATGTAAGTGTACTAGAATAAACATGACAATATACAAACATGGAGTAGCAGCGACGTTGTATTATTGCATCTGTACAATCAGCTCTACTGCGCCTTCTATGCACTTCTTTGCCTTGACCTCCTACTTGTACAATACCGCTGCTACTCTATGTGAGGGTGACCATTCGTCCCCGATTTCCGGGGACAGTCCCCGGAATGTAGAAGTTGTCCCCGAAAGAAATTTGTCCCCGATTTCAGTGAATAAACAAATGTTCATACACGGAATCGGCCCTCTTTTAAAGTAATCACTAGGACTCAGGACGTTACTGAGTTGTGTTTCTTTATCCCAGACTGAGCGGCATTAGCAAGAAGATAAAAGAGAAGACTTGGACGCGTTGTGTCGGAGAAAGCTCTTTGAACTCTTGAAGCGCGGTGCTACGTCACTTCTATTCCCACCACTCACTTCTATTGGGATGGGTTTAATTTAAAAAAAAAAAAGCAGACACTCCCCCCCCCCCCCCTTCCGGACATCTCCCGCCAAAGTATCTCGCCAACAGTAAAAACTAACATTAATTTATCGTGTGAAAGCTTCAGTGAAAAACTTGCTTCAAATCATGAGATCTTGAGAAAGATACACTCAAAAAACAAGTACCACGCCGAGGCAGCAACCTCTTCAGTATAAATAAGGTACTGCAAACATTACTGTAATACTGCAATTGATATCTATATGTTGTTTAAATTTTTGTTATTTTAAATATTTTTTTAATTATTTAGAAACACAACTAGCTATTGTAATGTCATTAAGTGCGTGTATCGCATAAGTACCGTGAATATTAACAAAAATAAAATCAAACAGCAAATGAACAGTTATTATGACATTTAAAGTTATCTTTTTTTTGCATCTACAAAATTTCTTGCGCACACACCCACCCACACATATTATAAATATATATATAAATATATATATATATATGTACACACACACACACACACACACACACACACACATATATATATATATATATATATATATATATATATATATATATATATCGTTCGTCCCCGATTTTGTGGGACTGTCTCAGAAATAAGCAAAAAAATCCTCTGAAATGTAAAAAATATGACAAATGTCCCCGGAAACAATGGGGAAAAAAATGGTCACCCTACTCTATGTTCTTATATCATCCTACGTATTTACTCTTACACATCTGTGTGTTTGTTGTTCCCGCTGAAGGCCTATTGAGCACAAATGTCGTTCCCGCTGAAGGCCTATTGAGCACAAATGTCGTTCCCGCTGAAGGCCTATTGAGCACAAATGTCGTTCCTGCTGAAGGCCTATTGAGCACAAATGTCGTTCCTGCTGAAGGCCTATTGAGCACAAATGTCGTTCCTGCTGAAGGCCTATTGAGCACAGATGTCGTTCCCGCTGAAGGCCTATTGAGCACAAATGTCGTTCCCGCTGAAGGCCTATTGAGCACAAATGTCGTTCCCGCTGAAGGCCTATTGAGCACAAATGTCGTTCCTGCTGAAGGCCTATTGAGCACAAATGTCGTTCCTGCTGAAGGCCTATTGAGCACAAATGTCGTTCCTGCTGAAGGCCTATTGAGCACAAATGTCGTTCCTGCTGAAGGCCTATTGAGCACAAATGTCGTTCCCGCTGAAGGCCTATTGAGCACAAATGTCGTTCCTGCTGAAGGCCTATTGAGCACAAATGTCGTTCCTGCTGAAGGCCTATTGAGCACAAATGTCGTTCCCGCTGAAGGCCTATTGAGCACAGATGTCGTTCCCGCTGAAGGCCTATTGAGCACAAATGTCGTTCCCGCTGAAGGCCTATTGAGCACAAATGTCGTTCCCGCTGAAGGCCTATTGAGCACAAATGTCGTTCCTGCTGAAGGCCTATTGAGCACAAATGTCGTTCCCGCTGAAGGCCTATTAAGCACAAATGTCGTTCCCGCTGAAGGCCTATTAAGCACAAATGTCGTTCCTGCTGAAGGCCTATTGAGCACAAATGTCGTTCCTGCTGAAGGCCTATTGAGCACATTTTGTGTCGTCCATAAATGACGTAAAGCTTTTACCATATCATCATCATCAAGGGCCGTCTCCGCAACGAAGGTTGGCTACCATTGAGCGCCATTCTGCTCTCTCTCTTGCTTTGATGGTGCAGGTTGTCATAGTCTGATTTGTCCATCTTTTGATGTTACTCGTCCATGTTAGTCTTGGTCTGCCTCTTTTACCTTGTATTTTCCCCTCCAGGATTACTTTAAGTAGACTGTTGTGATTGTTTACTATATAACGATCTATTTTGTGTTTCCTCCCCCCCCCCATTTCTCCTCAGAACTAACGCCAGTTTTCTACTGCTTGGCTGTACTCTACACATGCAGGCCAACATTTAGCTGAGAAGCGGAAGTGATGTCACCGCCCCGCAATGGCAGACTTGACAACAAGAGAGCAGAGCTTCCCAACTCGTCCACTGCTCCCCGCTGCTATCTTCATCAACGATGTAAGTCCGTTTTTAGCTGCAGAACACACACAACAACATTGTAGCATATTTGTGCATTGGAGATACAATCATATACAACTGAATTAAATTAAATCATTTATTATTTGTTTCTGTTCTGATAACTCAAACAGTCAGTTAAGTTCTAACAACTAAGAGTAAAGTACTAGTTTAGCGTCGGTCGTTGCGCCATTTATGCTCGGAATTACGTCCCTTCCACTTTATTCGGTTCTTCTCTAATCTGTCATTAGAAGTTGTCTAATCTGCCATTAGAAGTTGTCTAATCTGTCATTAGAAGTTGTCTAATCTGCCATTAGAAGTTGTCTAATCTGTCATTAGAAGTTGTCTAATCTGTCATTAGAAGTTGTCTAATCTGTCATTAGAAGTTGTCTAATCTGCCATTAGAAGTTGTCTAATCTGCCATTAGAAGTTGTCTAATCTGTCATTAGAAGTTGTCTAATCTGTCATTAGAAGTTGTCTAATCTGCCATTAGAAGTTGTCTAATCTGTCATTAGAAGTTGTCTAATCTGTCATTAGAAGTTGTCTAATCTGCCATTAGAAGTTGTCTAATCTGTCATTAGAAGTTGTCTAATCTGTCATTAGAAGTTGTCTAATCTGCCATTAGAAGTTGTCTAATCTGTCATTAGAAGTTGTCTAATCTGCCATTAGAAGTTGTCTAATCTGTCATTAGAAGTTGTCTAATCTGCCATTAGAAGTTGTCTAATCTGCCATTAGAAGTTGTCTAATCTGTCATTAGAAGTTGTCTAATCTGTCATTAGTTGTCTAATCTGTCATTAGAAGTTGTCTAATCTGTCATTAGAAGTTGTCTAATCTGCCATTAGAAGTTGTCTAATCTGTCATTAGAAGTTGTCTAATCTGTCATTAGTTGTCTAATCTGTCATTAGAAGTTGTCTAATCTGTCATTAGAAGTTGTCTAGTCTGCCATTAGAAGTTGTCTAATCTGCCATTAGAAGTTGTCTAATCTGTCATTAGAAGTTGTTTAATCTGTCATTAGTTGTCTAATCTGTCATTAGAAGTTGTCTAATCTGTCATTAGAAGTTGTCTAATCTGCCATTAGAAGTTGTCTAATCTGTCATTAGAAGTTGTCTAATCTGTCATTAGTTGTCTAATCTGTCATTAGAAGTTGTCTAATCTGTCATTAGAAGTTGTCTAATCTGCCATTAGAAGTTGTCTAATCTGTCATTAGAAGTTCTCTAATCTGTCATTAGAAGTTGTCTAATCTGCCATTAGAAGTTGTCTAATCTGTCATTAGAAGTTCTCTGATCTGTCATTAGAAGTTGTCTAGTCTGCCATTAGAAGTTGTCTAATCTGCCATTAGAAGTTGTCTAATCTGTCATTAGAAGTTGTCTAATCTGTCATTAGTTGTCTAATCTGTCATTAGAAGTTGTCTAATCTGTCATTAGAAGTTGTCTAATCTGCCATTAGAAGTTCTCTGATCTGTCATTAGAAGTTCTCTAATCTGTCATTAGAAGTTGTCTAATCTGTCATTAGAAGTTGTCTAATCTGCCATTAGAAGTTCTCTGATCTGTCATTAGAAGTTGTCTAATCTGTCATTAGAAGTTGTCTAATCTGCCATTAGAAGTTGTCTAATCTGTCATTAGAAGTTGTCTAATCTGTCATTAGAAGTTGTCTAATCTGTCATTAGAAGTTGTCTAATCTGTCATTAGAAGTTGTCTAATCTGCCATTAGAAGTTGTCTAATCTGTCATTAGAAGTTCTCTAATCTGTCATTAGAAGTTGTGCTAATCTGTCATTAGAAGTTGTCTAATCTGTCATTAGAAGTTGTCTAATCTGCCATTAGAAGTTGTCTAATCTGTCATTAGAAGTTGTGCTAATCTGCCATTAGAAGTTGTCTAATCTGCCATTAGAAGTTGTCTAATCTGCCGTTAGAAGTTGTCTAATCTGCCATTAGAAGTTCTCTAATCTGTCATTAGAAGTTGTCTGATCTGCCATTAGAAGTTGTCTGATCTGTCATTAGAAGTTGTCTAATCTGCCATTAGAAGTTGTCTAATCTGTCATTAGAAGTTGTCTAATCTGCCATTAGAAGTTGTCTAATCTGCCATTAGAAGTTGTTTAATCTGTCATTAGAAGTTGTCTAATCTGCCATTAGAAGTTGTCTAATCTGCCATTAGAAGTTGTCTAATCTGTCATTAGAAGTTGTCTAATCTGCCATTAGAAGTTGTCTAATCTGTCATCAGAAGTTGTCTAATCTGCCATTAGAAGTTGTCTAATCTGTCATTAGAAGTTGTCTAATCTGCCATTAGAAGTTGTCTAATCTGTCATTAGAAGTTGTCTAATCTGCCATTAGAAGTTCTCTGATCTCCAATTAGAAGTTGTCTAATCTGTCATTAGAAGTTCTCTGATCTCCCATTAGAAGTTCTCTGATCTGCCATTAGAAGTTGTCTAATCTGTCATTAGAAGTTGTGCTAATCTGTCATTAGAAGTTGTCTAATCTGCCATTAGAAGTTGTCTAATCTGTCATTAGAAGTTGTCTAATCTGTCATTAGAAGTTCTCTGATCTCCCATTAGAAGTTCTCTGATCTGTCGTTAGAAGTTGTCTAATGTGCCATTAGAAGTTGTGCTAATCTGTCATTAGAAGTTGTCTAATCTGCCATTAGAAGTTGTCTAATCTGCCATTAGAAGTTGTCTAATCTGTCATTAGAAGTTGTCTAATCTGTCATTAGTTGTCTAATCTGTCATTAGAAGTTGTCTAATCTGTCATTAGAAGTTGTCTAATCTGCCATTAGAAGTTGTCTAATCTGTCATTAGAAGTTGTCTAGTCTGTCATTAGAAGTTGTCTAATCTGCCATTAGAAGTTGTCTAATCTGTCATTAGAAGTTCTCTGATCTGTCATTAGAAGTTGTCTAGTCTGCCATTAGAAGTTGTCTAATCTGCCATTAGAAGTTGTCTAATCTGTCATTAGAAGTTGTCTAATCTGTCATTAGTTGTCTAATCTGTCATTAGAAGTTGTCTAATCTGTCATTAGAAGTTGTCTAATCTGCCATTAGAAGTTCTCTGATCTGTCATTAGAAGTTCTCTAATCTGTCATTAGAAGTTGTCTAATCTGTCATTAGAAGTTGTCTAATCTGCCATTAGAAGTTCTCTGATCTGTCATTAGAAGTTGTCTAATCTGTCATTAGAAGTTGTCTAATCTGCCATTAGAAGTTGTCTAATCTGTCATTAGAAGTTGTCTAATCTGTCATTAGAAGTTGTCTAATCTGTCATTAGAAGTTGTCTAATCTGTCATTAGAAGTTGTCTAATCTGCCATTAGAAGTTGTCTAATCTGTCATTAGAAGTTGTCTAATCTGCCATTAGAAGTTGTGTAATCTGTCATTAGAAGTTCTCTGATCTGTCATTAGAAGTTGTCTAATCTGTCATTAGAAGTTGTCTAATCTGCCATTAGAAGTTCTCTGATCTCCCATTAGAAGTTGTCTAATCTGCCATTAGAAGTTCTCTGATCTGCCATTAGAAGTTGTCTAATCTGCCATTAGAAGTTGTCTAATCTGCCATTAGAAGTTCTCTAATCTATCATTAGAAGTTGTCTAATCTGCCATTAGAAGTTCTCTAATCTGTCATTAGAAGTTCTCTGATCTGCCATTAGAAGTTCTCTGATCTGTCATTAGAAGTTGTCTAATCTGCCATTAGAAGTTGTCTAATCTGTCATTAGAAGTTGTCTAATCTGCCATTAGAAGTTCTCTGATCTCCAATTAGAAGTTGTCTAATCTGTCATTAGAAGTTCTCTGATCTCCCATTAGAAGTTCTCTGATCTGCCATTAGAAGTTGTCTAATCTGTCATTAGAAGTTGTGCTAATCTGTCATTAGAAGTTGTCTAATCTGCCATTAGAAGTTGTCTAATCTGTCATTAGAAGTTGTCTAATCTGCCATTAGAAGTTCTCTGATCTCCCATTAGAAGTTGTCTAATCTGTCATTAGAAGTTCTCTGATCTCCCATTAGAAGTTCTCTGATCTGTCGTTAGAAGTTGTCTAATGTGCCATTAGAAGTTGTGCTAATCTGTCATTAGAAGTTGTCTAATCTGCCATTAGAAGTTGTCTAATCTGTCATTAGAAGTTGTCTAATCTGTCATTAGAAGTTGTCTAATCTGTCATTAGAAGTTGTCTAATCTGCCATTAGAAGTTCTCTGATCTCCAATTAGAAGTTGTCTAATCTGTCATTAGAAGTTCTCTGATCTCCCATTAGAAGTTCTCTGATCTGCCATTAGAAGTTGTCTAATCTGTCATTAGAAGTTGTGCTAATCTGTCATTAGAAGTTGTCTAATCTGCCATTAGAAGTTGTCTAATCTGCCATTAGAAGTTCTCTGATCTGCCATTAGAAGTTCTCTGATCTGCCATTAGAAGTTGTCTAATCTGCCATTAGAAGTTGTGCTAATCTGTCATTAGAAGTTCTCTGATCTGCCATTAGAAGTTGTCTAATCTGTCATTAGAAGTTGTCTAATCTGCCATTAGAAGTTGTCTAATCTGCCATTAGAAGTTGTCTAATCTGCCATTAGAAGTTCTCTGATCTCCCATTAGAAGTTGTCTAATCTGCCATTAGAAGTTCTCTGATCTGCCATTAGAAGTTGTCTAATCTGCCATTAGAAGTTGTCTAATCTGCCATTAGAAGTTCTCTAATCTATCATTAGAAGTTGTCTAATCTGCCATTAGAAGTTCTCTAATCTGTCATTAGAAGTTCTCTGATCTGCCATTAGAAGTTCTCTGATCTGTCATTAGAAGTTGTCTAATCTGCCATTAGAAGTTCTCTAATCTGCCATTAGAAGTTGTCTAATCTGCCATTAGAAGTTGTGCTAATCTGCCATTAGAAGTTCTCAAATCTGCCATTAGAAGTTGTCTAATCTGTCATTAGAAGTTGTCTAATCTGCCATTAGAAGTTGTCTAATCTGCCATTAGAAGTTGTCTAATCTGTCATTAGAAGTTGTCTAATCTGTCATTAGTTGTCTAATCTGTCATTAGAAGTTGTCTAATCTGTCATTAGAAGTTGTCTAATCTGCCATTAGAAGTTGTCTAATCTGTCATTAGAAGTTGTCTAATCTGTCATTAGTTGTCTAATCTGTCATTAGAAGTTGTCTAATCTGTCATTAGAAGTTGTCTAGTCTGCCATTAGAAGTTGTCTAATCTGCCATTAGAAGTTGTCTAATCTGTCATTAGAAGTTGTTTAATCTGTCATTAGTTGTCTAATCTGTCATTAGAAGTTGTCTAATCTGTCATTAGAAGTTGTCTAATCTGCCATTAGAAGTTGTCTAATCTGTCATTAGAAGTTGTCTAATCTGTCATTAGTTGTCTAATCTGTCATTAGAAGTTGTCTAATCTGTCATTAGAAGTTGTCTAATCTGTCATTAGAAGTTGTCTAATCTGTCATTAGAAGTTCTCTAATCTGTCATTAGAAGTTGTCTAATCTGCCATTAGAAGTTGTCTAATCTGTCATTAGAAGTTCTCTGATCTGTCATTAGAAGTTGTCTAGTCTGCCATTAGAAGTTCTCTGATCTGCCATTAGAAGTTGTCTAATCTGCCATTAGAAGTTGTCTAATCTGCCATTAGAAGTTGTCTAATCTGCCATTAGAAGTTGTCTAATCTGCCATTAGAAGTTGTCTAATCTGCCATTAGAAGTTCTCTGATCTGCCATTAGAAGTTGTCTAATCTGCCATTAGAAGTTGTCTAATCTGTCATTAGAAGTTCTCTGATCTCCCATTAGAAGTTGTCTAATCTGCCATTAGAAGTTGTCTAATCTGTCATTAGAAGTTCTCTGATCTGTCATTAGAAGTTGTCTAATTTGTCATTAGAAGTTGTCTAATCTGTCATTAGAAGTTGTCTAATCTGTCATTAGAAGTTGTCTAATCTGCCATTAGAAGTTCTCTGATCTGCCATTAGAAGTTGTCTAATCTGCCATTAGAAGTTGTCTAATCTGCCATTAGAAGTTGTGTAATCTGTCATTAGAAGTTCTCTGATCTGTCATTAGAAGTTGTCTAATCTGTCATTAGAAGTTGTCTAATCTGTCATTAGAAGTTATCTAATCTGCCATTAGAAGTTGTCTAATCTGCCATTAGAAGTTGTCTAATCTGCCATTCGAAGTTGTCTAATCTGTCATTAGAAGTTGTCTAATCTGCCATTAGAAGTTGTCTAATCTGCCATTAGAAGTTCTCTGATCTGCCATTAGAAGTTGTCTAATCTGCCATTAGAAGTTCTCTGATCTGCCATTAGAAGTTGTCTAATCTGCCATTAGAAGTTGTCTAATCTGCCATTAGAAGTTGTCTAATCTGTCATTAGAAGTTGTCTAATCTGCCATTAGAAGTTCTCTGATCTCCAATTAGAAGTTGTCTAATCTGTCATTAGAAGTTCTCTGATCTCCCATTAGAAGTTCTCTGATCTGCCATTAGAAGTTGTCTAATCTGTCATTAGAAGTTGTGCTAATCTGTCATTAGAAGTTGTCTAATCTGCCATTAGAAGTTGTCTAATCTGTCATTAGAAGTTGTCTAATCTGCCATTAGAAGTTCTCTGATCTCCCATTAGAAGTTGTCTAATCTGTCATTAGAAGTTCTCTGATCTCCCATTAGAAGTTCTCTGATCTGTCGTTAGAAGTTGTCTAATGTGCCATTAGAAGTTGTGCTAATCTGTCATTAGAAGTTGTCTAATCTGCCATTAGAAGTTGTCTAATCTGTCATTAGAAGTTGTCTAATCTGTCATTAGAAGTTGTCTAATCTGTCATTAGAAGTTGTCTAATCTGTCATTAGAAGTTGTCTAATCTGTCATTAGAAGTTGCCTCTAATCTGCCATTCTATCTATCTATTGACCTTTCGAGCCGTAACCGGCCCATAGGGCGTAGACCAAGATACACCTTCTCCTATATGAATTTTTGTTCTAGCAGTTTTCTTTTAAAGATATTTTATCAAATCTCGCCATCTGTCTCTGTTCTGTGCAAGCAGTTCTATCTCATTGAGGGAGCCGATTCCTGCTGCTCTTGCCTCTCTCATCAATGTTCTTCTCAGTGTCTCCCTGGGTCTTCCTCTTTTTCTTTTACCTGTTGTTTCCCATATGAGGGCTTGCTTTGCTATTCGATTATTATCTCTTCTCATCACATGTCCAACGTATGACCATCGTCTTTTCTTTATTACTGAAGATATTAGTGGTTGATTGGCGATTTCTCTAATTTCCTCGTTTGTTTTGAATTCGTTCCATTCTATACCAAGTATTTTCCTTAGACATTTATTTTCGAATGCGTTCAACTTTGTTTCTATATCTCTTGTTGTTTTCCAGCTTTCACACGCATACGTAAGGGTTGATAGTACATTTGATTTGAATAGCCTAAGTTTTGTGTTTGTGCTAATGAGTTTTGATTTCCACAACTTTTCAAGGCTTCTGAAAGACATTGCTGCTTTAGCCAGTCTGATTCTAATTTCTTTGCTCGTATCCCCTTCTCGATCAATGTGACTTCCAAGATAGATGAAGTGATCGATCTCTTCTACTGGTTTGTTTTCCATGTATATTTTGTCACTTGTTGGAATTAAACTTTTCATGACTTTAGTCTTTTCATGATTGACCTCAAGCCCAATTTTGCTGGCTATTGATGATAGTTCATTTGTGTTTTCCTGCATCGTTTTTATCTGATTGCTGATGAGAACTATGTCATCAGCAAAGTCCAGGTCCTCCAAATGGTCTCCTTGTATCCATTCGATGCCTTTATTACCAGTGCAGCATTTCTTCATTATGAAGTCCATAACAATTCCAAATAACAAGGGCGATAAAATACATCCTTGTTTAACCCCAGTTTCTATTGGGAAACATTCGCTCAGTCCTTCCTCTGTTCGAACTGCACATGTGTAACCATCATACATGTCTTTGATAATATTTATGATTTTTGATGGTAAGCCATATTGCTTCAGAATTTTCCACAAAGAATCTCTATGAATACTATCAAATGCTTTTTTGAAGTCGATGAAGTTAAGTACAAAAGGTTTTTGCTTTTCAATGTGTTCCTCCAATATAAGTCGTAGAGTGAAAATGTGGTCAAGACAGCTTCTCCCTTTTCTAAACCCAGCCTGTTCTTCACGCATTACTGTATCTATTGAATCCTTTATTCTATTTAGGATGATTTTACAGAATAATTTTGAGGCAACTGACAAAAGTGTCACGCCTCTCCAATTGTTACAATCTCTAAGATTGCCCTTTTTTGGGATCTTAACAATGATTCCTTTTTTCCATTTATGAGGCGTCTTCTCTGTTTTCCAAATGATGTTGAACATTTTTTGGAGATGTATTAAATTATGGCTATCAATTGCCTTGAGGATCTCAGCTGTGAACTTATCCTCTCCAGCAGCCTTGTTATTGGTCATTAGCTTTAAGGTGGTTTCTATTTCACTCAAGGTGAAGTCATCTAAATTTACATCTAATTCTGCTGCTGGTGTTTCAGTTTCAAAATCTATTAAACTGTGGGGTAGTGGACGGTTAAGAATTTCTTTGAAGTGTTCCGCCCAACGGGCTTTTATGTCTGCGCTTGTTGTTAGCATTAATCCAGATTTGTCTAGAATTGGTGTTCCACTGGATGTATAGGTGTTTGTCAGCATCTTTTGTACAGTATAAAGAGTTCTGCTGTCTCCTGTAATTGCAGCTGTCTCTGCTTTCTCTGCCAAGTTGTCTATATAAGCTCTTGTATCTCTTCTTGCCGAACTTTTCACTTTGTTGTCTAATTCTTTGTATGTTGCTTTTGCCAGAACCTTTCCAAGATCTGTCTTTACATTAGTCATGGCTCTCTTCGCTTCTCTTCTTTCTTTGATGTATTTCCATGTGGTGTCTGAGATCCAAGCTCGTTTTTCCATTTTCTTCAGTCCAGCACTTGCTTCTGCTGCTGTCATTAGTATTTTGCTCTGTGAGTCCCACATTTCATTGATATCTAAGTCTATTTCACCAAGTGCTGAATAACAATTACTTAGCTCTATGTTAAACTTTTCCTTTATTGCTTCATCTTTCAGTTTATGACTATCAATTTTATGTGTAATTGACCTCTTCTGTTGGTTTCTAAATTTTAATCTTATTTTCCCAATGCACAGGTTGTGGTCACTATTAACATCAGCACCTCTGTATGCTCTTACATCTATTAATGATGATCTGAATTGTTGTTTAATACATAGGTGGTCAATTTGATTTGATGTTCTATCATCAGGAGATATCCATGTTGTTTTGTGGATATTTTTATGTGGAAATAATGTCCCACCTATAACTAAATTTTCTATTAAACATAATTCTATTAATCTTTCTCCATTCTGACTTGTTGTATTACAGCCTTCTCTCCCCATCACATGTTCCACTCCTGCGTTATCTTGTCCTACTTTGGCGTTGAAGTCTCCCATTACAATTAAAAGATCGTGTTTTGGTATTTTGTTTATAAGTTGTTGCAGTTGGTTATAAAAATCATCCTTAACTTCATCATCAGCTTCGTTAGTAGGCGCATAACATTGAATAATTGAAAGTCTTCCATGTTTTGTTTTGTATCGTGTTCGTATCAGACGGCTATTTACCGGTTCCCATTCTAATAAACTTCTTGCAGCTTTGTCTGTCATCATTATGCCTACTCCTTCACGGTGTTTTCCATCTTCCCTTCCAGAAAAAACTACTATTTTATTATCAATAGATCTCCTACCTGTTCCAAGCCAGCGCATTTCGCTTAATCCTAAAATATCTAGATCGTATCTGTCCATCTCGCTCGCGACCTGTGCATGTTTCGTCGGAGCGGCCATTGTTCGCACATTCCAGAATCCTATTTTTGTTGTTGTTTTAGGGCCGAAAAAACTATCACTACTATCTACTGCTAATTTACACATTCTGTATCAGGTCTACGTTTCATTAACAACATCGTTTTTACGATAGCGGCTTGTTAAACCTCTGATCAACGGTTCTATACCAAGCCGGAGAAAAATAATTCCTCCATTTTGGAAACCAATCTGCCATTAGAAGTTGTCTAATCTGTCATTAGAAGTTGTCTAGTCTGTCATTAGAAGTTGTCTAATCTGCCATTAGAAGTTGTCTAATCTGCCATTAGAAGTTGTCTAATCTGCCATTAGAAGTTGTCTAATCTGCCATTAGAAGTTGTCTAATCTGCCATTAGAAGTTCTCTGATCTGCCATTAGAAGTTGTCTGATCTGCCATTAGAAGTTGTCTAATCTGCCATTAGAAGTTGTGTAATCTGTCATTAGAAGTTCTCTGATCTGTCATTAGAAGTTGTCTAATCTGTCATTAGAAGTTGTCTAATCTGTCATTAGAAGTTATCTAATCTGCCATTAGAAGTTGTCTAATCTGCCATTAGAAGTTGTCTAATCTGCCATTCGAAGTTGTCTAATCTGTCATTAGAAGTTGTCTAATCTGCCATTAGAAGTTGTCTAATCTGCCATTAGAAGTTCTCTGATCTGCCATTAGAAGTTGTCTAATCTGCCATTAGAAGTTCTCTGATCTGCCATTAGAAGTTGTCTAATCTGCCATTAGAAGTTCTCTGATCTGCCATTAGAAGTTCTCTAATCTATCATTAGAAGTTGTCTAATCTGCCATTAGAAGTTCTCTAATCTGTCATTAGAAGTTGTCTAATCTGCCATTAGAAGTTCTCTGATCTGCCATTAGAAGTTCTCTGATCTGTCATTAGAAGTTGTCTAATCTGCCATTAGAAGTTGTCTAATCTGCCATTAGAAGTTGTCTAATCTGCCATTAGAAGTTGTGCTAATCTGTCATTAGAAGTTGTCTAATCTGTCATTAGAAGTTGTCTAATCTGCCATTAGAAGTTGTCTAATCTGTCATTAGAAGTTGTCTAATCTGCCATTAGAAGTTGTCTGATCTGTCATTAGAAGTTCTCTAATCTGCCATTAGAAGTTGTCTAATCTGCCATTAGAAGTTGTCTAATCTGTCATTAGAAGTTGTCTAATCTGCCATTAGAAGTTGTCTAATCTGTCATTAGAAGTTGTCTAATCTGTCATTAGAAGTTGTCTGATCTGCCATTAGAAGTTCTCTGATCTGCCATTAGAAGTTGTCTAATCTGTCATTAGAAGTTGTCTAATCTGCCATTAGAAGTTGTCTAATCTGCCATTAGAAGTTGTCTAATCTGCCATTAGAAGTCTGCTATTAGAAGTTCTCTAATCTGTCATTAGAAGTTGTCTAATCTGCCATTAGAAGTTGTCTAATCTGTCATTAGAAGTTGTCTAATCTGTCATTAATCTGCCATTAGAAGTTGTCTAATCTGCCATTAGAAGTTGTCTAATCTGTCATTAGAAGTTGTCTAATCTGCCATTAGAAGTTGTCTAATCTGTCATTAGAAGTTGTCTAATCTGTCATTAGAAGTTGTCTGATCTGCCATTAGAAGTTCTCTGATCTGCCATTAGAAGTTGTCTAATCTGTCATTAGAAGTTGTCTAATCTGCCATTAGAAGTTGTCTAATCTGCCATTAGAAGTTGTCTAATCTGCCATTAGAAGTCTGCTATTAGAAGTTGTCTAATCTGTCATTAGAAGTTGTCTAATCTGCCATTAGAAGTTCTCTAATCTGTCATTAGAAGTTGTCTAATCTGTCATTAGAAGTTGTCTAATCTGTCATTAGAAGTTGTCTAATCTGTCATTAGAAGTTGTCTAATCTGCCATTAGAAGTTGTCTAATCTGTCACTAGAAGTTGTCTAATCTGCCATTAGAAGTTGTCTAATCTGTCATTAGAAGTTGTCTAATCTGCCATTAGAAGTTGTCTAATCTGTCATCAGAAGTTGCCTAATCTGTCATTAGAAGTTGTCTAATCTGCCATTAGAAGTTCTCTGATCTCCCATTAGAAGTTGTCTAATCTGTCATTAGAAGTTCTCTGATCTCCCATTAGAAGTTCTCTAATCTGTCATTAGAAGTTGTCTAATGTGCCATTAGAAGTTGTGCTAATCTGTCATTAGAAGTTGTCTAATCTGCCATTAGAAGTTGTCTAATCTGTCATTAGAAGTTGTCTAATCTGTCATTAGAAGTTGTCTAATCTGTCATTAGAAGTTGCCTCTAATCTGCCATTAGAAGTTGTCTAATCTGTCATTAGAAGTTGTCTAGTCTGTCATTAGTAGTTGTCTAATCTGCCATTAGAAGTTGTCTAATCTGCCATTAGAAGTTGTCTAATCTGCCATTAGAAGTTGTCTAATCTGTCATTAGAAGTTGTCTAATCTGTCATTAGAAGTTGTCTAATCTGCCATTAGAAGTTGTCTAATCTGTCATTAGAAGTTGTCTAATCTGTCATTAGAAGTTGTCTAATCTGTCATTAGAAGTTGTCTAATCTGTCATTAGAAGTTGTCTAATCTGTCATTAGAAGTTGTCTAATCTGTCATTAGAAGTTGTCTAATCTGTCATTAGAAGTTGTCTAATCTGCCATTAGAAGTTGTCTAATCTGTCATTAGAAGTTGTCTAATCTGTCATTAGAAGTTGTCTAATCTGTCATTAGAAGTTGTCTAATCTGTCATTAGAAGTTGTCTAATCTGTCATTAGAAGTTGTCTAATCTGTCATTAGAAGTTGTCTAATCTGTCATTAGAAGTTGTCTAATCTGCCATTAGAAGTTGTCTAATCTGTCATTAGAAGTTGTCTAATCTGCCATTAGAAGTTGTCTAATCTGCCATTAGAAGTTGTCTAATCTGCCATTAGAAGTTGTCTAATCTGTCATTAGAAGTTCTCTGATCTGTCATTAGAAGTTGTCTAATCTGCCATTAGAAGTTGTCTAATCTGCCATTAGAAGTTGTCTAATCTGCCATTAGAAGTTCTCTAATCTGCCATTAGAAGTTGTCTAATCTGCCATTAGAAGTTGTCTAATCTGCCATTAGAAGTTGTCTAATCTGCCATTAGAAGTTCTCTAATCTGCCATTAGTAGTTGTCTAATCTGCCATTAGAAGTTGTCTAATCTGCCATTAGAAGTTGTCTAATCTGCCATTAGAAGTTGTCTAATCTGCCATTAGAAGTTCTCTAATCTGCCATTAGAAGTTGTCTAATCTGCCATTAGAAGTTCTCTGATCTGCCATTAGAAGTTGTCTAATCTGCCATTAGAAGTTGTCTAATCTGTCATTAGAAGTTCTCTGATCTGTCATTAGTTGTCTAATTTGTCATTAGAAGTTGTCTAATCTGTCATTAGAAGTTGTCTAATCTGTCATTAGAAGTTGTCTAATCTGCCATTAGAAGTTCTCTGATCTGCCATTAGAAGTCTGATCTGCCATTAGAAGTTGTCTAATCTGCCATTAGAAGTTGTGTAATCTGTCATTAGAAGTTCTCTGATCTGTCATTAGAAATTGTCTAATCTGTCATTAGAAGTTGTCTAATCTGTCATTAGAAGTTGTCTAATCTGCCATTAGAAGTTGTCTAATCTGCCATTAGAAGTTGTCTAATCTGTCATTAGAAGTTGTCTAATCTGCCATTAGAAGTTGTATAATCTGCCATTAGAAGTTGTCTAATCTGTCATTAGAAGTTGTCTAATCTGCCATTAGAAGTTGTCTAATCTGCCATTAGAAGTTCTCTGATCTGCCATTAGAAGTTGTCTAATCTGCCATTAGAAGTTCTCTGATCTGCCATTAGAAGTTGTCTAATCTGCCATTAGAAGTTGTCTAATCTGCCATTAGAAGTTGTCTAATCTGCCATTAGAAGTTGTCTAATCTGCCATTAGAAGTTCTCTAATCTGTCATTAGAAGTTCTCTGATCTGCCATTAGAAGTTCTCTGATCTGTCATTAGAAGTTGTCTAATCTGCCATTAGAAGTTCTCTAATCTGCCATTAGAAGTTGTCTAATCTGCCATTAGAAGTTGTGCTAATCTGCCATTAGAAGTTCTCAAATCTGCCATTAGAAGTTCTCTAATCTGCCATTAGAAGTTGTCTAATCTGTCATTAGAAGTTGTCTAATCTGTCATTACAAGTTGTCTAATCTGCCATTAGAAGTTGTCTAATCTGTCATTAGAAGTTGTCTAATCTGCCATTAGAAGTTGTCTGATCTGTCATTAGAAGTTCTCTAATCTGCCATTAGAAGTTGTCTAATCTGCCATTAGAAGTTGTCTAATCTGTCATTAGAAGTTGTCTAATCTGCCATTAGAAGTTGTCTAATCTGTCATTAGAAGTTGTCTAATCTGTCATTAGAAGTTGTCTGATCTGCCATTAGAAGTTCTCTGATCTGCCATTAGAAGTTGTCTAATCTGTCATTAGAAGTTGTCTAATCTGCCATTAGAAGTTGTCTAATCTGCCATTAGAAGTTGTGCTAATCTGTCATTAGAAGTTGTCTAATCTGCCATTAGAAGTTGTCTAATCTGCCATTAGAAGTTGTCTAATCTGCCATTAGAAGTTGTCTAATCTGTCATTAGAAGTTGTCTAATCTGCCATTAGAAGTTGTCTAATCTGCCATTAGAAGTTGTCTAATCTGCCATTAGAAGTCTGCTATTAGAAGTTCTCTAATCTGTCATTAGAAGTTGTCTAATCTGCCATTAGAAGTTGTCTAATCTGCCATTAGAAGTTGTCTAATCTGCCATTAGAAGTTGTCTAATCTGTCATTAGAAGTTGTCTAATCTGTCATTAGAAGTTGTCTAATCTGTCATTAGAAGTTGTCTAATCTGCCATTAGAAGTTGTCTAATCTGTCATTAGAAGTTGTCTAATCTGTCATTAGAAGTTGTCTAATCTGTCATTAGAAGTTGTCTAATCTGTCATTAGAAGTTGTCTAATCTGTCATTAGAAGTTGTCTAATCTGTCATTAGAAGTTGTCTAATCTGCCATTAGAAGTTGTCTAATCTGCCATTAGAAGTTGTCTAATCTGTCATTAGAAGTTGTCTAATCTGTCATTAGAAGTTGTCTAATCTGTCATTAGAAGTTGTCTAATCTGTCATTAGAAGTTGTCTAATCTATCATTAGAAGTTGTCTAATCTGCCATTAGAAGTTGTCTAATCTGCCATTAGAAGTTGTCTAATCTGCCATTAGAAGTTGTCTAATCTGCCATTAGAAGTTGTCTAATCTGCCATTAGAAGTTGTTTAATCTGTCATTAGAAGTTGTCTAATCTGCCATTAGAAGTTGTCTAATCTGTCATTAGAAGTTGTCTAATCTGCCATTAGAAGTTGTCTAATCTGCCATTAGAAGTCTGCTATTAGAAGTTCTCTAATCTGTCATTAGAAGTTGTCTAATCTGCCATTAGAAGTTCCCTAATCTGTCATTAGAAGTTGTCTAATCTGCCATTAGAAGTTGTCTAATCTGCCATTAGAAGTCTGCTATTAGAAGTTGTCTAATCTGCCATTAGAAGTTCTCTAATCTGCCATTAGAAGTTGTCTAATCTGCCATTAGAAGTTGTCTAATCTGCCATTAGAAGTTGTCTAATCTGCCATTAGAACACCCCATGGGTTAGGAATACCTTAAACTGAAACCTTGAGTGAAAATGAGTGGTTGAAAAATTAAATTAACAGACAGAAACTAGAAGCAGTAAATACATTCAAATACATGCAGTACATTTATCTCAGTGCTGCAGAAATCACTCATCCTCCACACAGTACATTTATCTCAGTGCTGCAGAAATCACTCATCCTCCACACAATACATTTATCTCAGTACTGCAGAAATCATTCATCCTCCACACAGTACATTTATCTCAGTACTGCAGAAATCACTCATCCTTCACACAATACATTTATATCAGTACTTCAGAAATCACTCATCCTCCACACAATATATTTATATCAGTACTGCAGAAATCACTCATCCTCCACACAGTACATTTATCTCAGTGCTGCAGAAATCACTCAGCCTCCACACAGTACATTTATCTCAGTGCTGCAGAAATCACTCATCCTCCACACAGTACATTGATCTCAGTGCTGCAGAAATCACTCATCCTCCACACAGTACATTTATCTAAGTGCTGCAGAAATCACTCATCCTCCACACAGTACATTTATCTCAGTGCTGCAGAAATCACTCAGCCTCCACACAGTACATTTATCTCAGTGCTGCAGAAATCACTTATCGTCCACACAGTACATTTATCTCAGTGCTGCAGAAATCACTTATCGTCCACACAGTACATTTATCTCAGTGCTGCAGAAATCACTTATCGTCCACACAGTACATTTATCTGTGAAGTCGGAGGTAGATAGAATGAAGTAATAGATTTTGTTAGGAAGGTGTGGATGCTCACATTTTTAGTGTTGCTCCAATTGTTAGAGATAGAATGTGAATTTGAACGAAAGGTTAGGGAGAGAGAATATGTGACATTTATGTTTGTTCTCTCTCAGCTGTAACACACCATTTATGTTTGTTCTCTCCCAGCTGTAACACACCATTTATGTTTGTCCTCTCCCAGCTGTAACACACCATTTATGTTTGTTCTCTCCCAGCTGTAACACACCATTTATGTTTGTCCTCTCTCAGCTGTAACACACCATTTATGTTTGTCCTCTCTCAGCTGTAACAGAAGATTTATGTTTGTCCTTTCTCATCTGTAACACAAGATTTATGTTTGTCCTCTCTCATCTGTAACACATTTATGTTTGTTCTCTCTCAGCTGTAACACATTTATGTTGGTCTCTCTCAGCTGTAACGCATTTATGTTTGACCTCTCTCAGCTGTAATACATTTATGTTTGTCCTCTCTCAGCTGTAACACATTTATGTTTGTTCTCTCTCAGCTGTAACACATTTATGTTTGTTCTTTCTCAGCTGTAACATATTTATGTTTGTCCTCTCTCAGCTGTAACACATTTATGTTTGTTCTCTCTCAGCTGTAACACATTTATATTTGTTCTCTCTCAGCTGTAACACATTTATGTTTGTTCTCTCTCAGCTGTAACACATTTATGTTTGTTCTCTCTCAGCTGTAACACATTTATGTTTGTTCTCTCTCAGCTGTAACACATTTATGTTTGACCTCTCTCAGCTGTAACACATTTATGTTTGTTCTCTCTCAGCTGTAACACATTTATGTTTGTCCTCTCTCAGCTGTAACACATTTATGTTTGTTCTCTCTCAGCTGTAACATATTTATGTTTGTCCTCTCCCAGCTGTAACACATTTATGTTTGTCCTCTCCCAGCTGTAACACAACAGTTATGTTTGTCCTTGCCCAGCTGTAACACAGCAGTTATGTCTGTCCTCTCCCAGCTGTAACACAACATTTATGTTTGTCCTCCCCCAGCTGTAACACAACAGTTATGTTTGTCCTTGCCCAGCTGTAACACAACAGTTATGTTTGTCCTCTCCCAGCTGTAACACAACAGTTATGTTTGTCCTCTTCCAGCTGTAACACAACAGTTATGTTTGTCCTCTCCCAGCTGTAACACAACAGTTATGTTTGTCCTCTCCCAGCTGTAACACAAGTTATGTTTGTCCTCTCCCAGCTGTAACACAACAGTTATGTTTGTCCTCTCCCAGCTGTAACACAACAGTTATGTTTGTCCTCTCCCAGCTGTAACACAACAGTTATGTTTGTCCTCTCCCAGCTGTAACACAACAGTTATGTTTGTCCTCTCCCAGCTGTAACAGAACAGCCATGTTTGTCCTCTCCCAGCTGTAACACAACAGTTATGTTTGTCCTCTCCCAGCTGTAACACAACAGTTATGTTTGTCCTCTCCCAGCTGTAACACAAGTTATGTTTGCCCTCTCCCAGCTGTAACACAACAGTTATGTTTGTCCTCTCCCAGCTGTAACACAACAGCCATGTTTGTCCTCTCCCAGCTGTAACACAACAGCCATGTTTGTCCTCTCCCAGCTGTAACACAACAGCCATGTTTGTCCTCTCCCAGCTGTAACAGAACAGCCATGTTTGTCCTCTCCCAGCTGTAACACAACAGTTATGTTTGCCCTCTCCCAGCTGTAACACAAGTTATGTTTGTCCTCTCCCAGCTGTAACACAACAGCCATGTTTGTCCTCTCCCAGCTGTAACACAACAGCCATGTTTGTCCTCTTCCAGCTGTAACACAACAGTTATGTTTGTCCTCTCCCAGCTGTAACACAACAGTTATGTTTGCCCTCTCCCAGCTGTAACACAACAGTTATGTTTGTCCTCTCCCAGCTGTAACAGAACAGCCATGTTTGTCCTCTCCCAGCTGTAACACAACAGCCATGTTTGTCCTCTCCCAGCTGTAACACAACAGTTATGTTTGTCCTCTCCCAGCTGTAACAGAACAGCCATGTTTGTCCTCTCCCAGCTGTAACACAACAGCCATGTTTGTCCTCTCCCAGCTGTAACACAACAGCCATGTTTGTCCTCTCCCAGCTGTAACACAAGATTTATGTTTGTCCTTTCTCATCTGTAACACAAGTTATGTTTGTCCTCTCTCAGCTGTAACACAACAGTTATGTTTGTCCTCTCCCAGCTGTAACACAACAGTTATGTTTGTCCTCTCCCAGCTGTAACACAACAGTTATGTTTGCCCTCTCCCAGCTGTAACACAACAGTTATGTTTGCCCTCTCCCAGCTGTAACACAACAGTTATGTTTGTCCTCTCCCAGCTGTAACACAACAGTTATGTTTGTCCTCTCCCAGCTGTAACACAACAGTTATGTTTGTCCTCTCCCAGCTGTAACACAACAGTTATGTTTGTCCTCTCCCAGCTGTAACACAGTTATGTTTGTCCTCTCCCAGCTGTAACACAACAGTTATGTTTGTCCTCTCCCAGCTGTAACACAACAGTTATGTTTGCCCTCTCCCAGCTGTAACACAACAGTTATGTTTGTCCTCTCCCAGCTGTAACAGAACAGTTATGTTTGCCCTCTCCCAGCTGTAACACAACAGTTATGTTTGCCCTCTCCCAGCTGTAACACAACAGCCATGTTTGCCCTCTCCCAGCTGTAACACAACAGCCATGTTTGCCCTCTCCCAGCTGTAACACAACAGCCATGTTTGTCCTCTCCCAGCTGTAACACAACAGCCATGTTTGTCCTCTCCCAGCTGTAACACAGTTATGTTTGTCCTCTCCCAGCTGTAACACAGTTATGTTTGTCCTCTCCCAGCTGTAACACAAGTTATGTTTGTCCTCTCCCAGCTGTAACACAACAGCCATGTTTGTCCTCTCCCAGCTGTAACACAACAGCCATGTTTGTCCTCTCCCAGCTGTAACACAGTTATGTTTGTCCTCTCCCAGCTGTAACACAGTTATGTTTGTCCTCTCCCAGCTGTAACACAACAGCCATGTTTGTTCTCTCCCAGCTGTAACACAGTTATGTTTGTCCTCTCCCAGCTGTAACACAACAGCCATGTTTGTCCTCTCCCAGCTGTAACACAGTTATGTTTGTCCTCTCCCAGCTGTAACACAACAGCCATGTTTGTCCTCTCCCAGCTGTAACACAGTTATGTTTGTCCTCTCCCAGCTGTAACACAAGTTATGTTTGTCCTCTCCCAGCTGTAACACAACAGTTATGTTTGTCCTCTCCCAGCTGTAACACAACAGCCATGTTTGTCCTCTCCCAGCTGTAACACAACAGCCATGTTTGTCCTCTCCCAGCTGTAACACAACAGTTATGTTGTTACAAATCTCTGCTTGTAAATGAGAAGACATTGAAGATGTTTGTGATCTGTTTCCAGACAGTCAAGCTGAGCCAAGATGTGAGTTCTTGTGAAGCAGCCAGGACCAACTTGTCTTCTCCATAATGGATGACACTCAGAGTCATCATTTCAGTCGGGCCTTGATCGGCAGCTCTTTCTCACTACCACCTAAAGGTGAACAGTTCGAGTCCAAGTGTCCGGTCCCTCATCATGTTGCTGTAGATATGAGACAAGGTTTGGAGATTGGCAGTCATGACCTACGACCCTGCATTGAAAGTGCTGAAAGACAGCGGTTAAACTCCCAGATAGACCATGAGAACTTGAGTAAATCTCCGGTCACTGGGCCGAGCTTTCCGCCGGTCAAACCTGCTCACAATGAGGCTCTCAGTGAGTTTTTCTTGTATTCAAATGAGAATTCAAAATTGAACATGGAGTCGCTGTACGGAATGCGTGAAGTTTCAAAACTGCATGCTGATGTCCTGTGTGGAGGACGGGTTAGCAAAGGAAGTATTAATCTCAGCAAAGACCACATAGTAGAGAGCATTGCAAGTCACACATTGTATGATCCGGAAGTGTTCAAAGGCAGTTTTAGCACCCTAACAGGTCCCCCGTCATTGACTGAGACAGGTGAGCTTAACCTGGAGAAGATCTTTCGTTGTGATCTATGCAGCAAAGTCTTTAGTAATGGCTTCTTCTTACAGCAGCACAAGCTGTTCCATTCAGGGGACAAGCAGTTTGTCTGTGGCACGTGTGGGCATAAATGTTTTTATAAAAGTCAGCTCAAGGAGCATGAACGGACGCACACTGGAGAAAAGCCACACAAATGTCGCGGCTGTGAGGCTGGGTTTGCTAGGAAAGATGCTCTGAAACGACACGAGAAGTCCCACCTGGAGGACAAGCCACACCGCTGTGAGATTTGTGACAAGAACTTCAAACATAAGACCTATCTTCAGCTCCACAAACGAATTCACACAGGGGAACGGTTGTACAAATGTGAGATCTGCGAGAAGATGTTTGCTCGTGGCGAGAGTTTGAAACGGCACAAGATCTCACACGTCAAAGAAAGAGCTTATAAATGTAACTTTTGCGACAAGAGCTTCAAGTGCTTTGCTTATCTGCAGAGCCACACGCAGAACCACACAGGGGAGAAGCACCACAGCTGCGACATGTGTGACAAGAAATTCAAGTACCCCGCCTTACTCAAGAAGCACCAGCAGATTAAGCATTCTGCCGAGAGGCCTTTCCGTTGTGACCTTTGTCAAAAGGGTTACTTTACTGAAACAGATCTGAAGGTTCACAAAATGAACCATGCAATTCAACCTCCATTTTCATGTGAGTTCTGCGGAAAAGGTTTCCATAGAAATGAACAACTGGAAAACCATCGTAGAGTTCACACGGGGGAGAGACCTTTCAAATGTAGATTTTGCGACGACACATTTGCACAGCAAGCTGGTCTGTTGAGTCACGAGAGAGTCCATGCTGCTGAGAAGCTCTTTCTTCAGCAGTCGGGACTGCAAAGTCATGACCGCCTCCAGTCTGTGGAGAAACCATACATATGTGGTACGTGTGGGTTGACATATTCTGAGCTGGCTTCGTACAATGCTCACATCTTGACCCACTCAAGAGAGATGCCATTCAAATGTGAGCCTTGTGGTAGAAAGTACCAACACTTTGCCAGTTTTCGCTACCACCAGAATGTTTGCACATTTTACAGTCACTCAGTTCCCAAACAGAGCACGGTTCAGGAATGAACCGGCTACAGCTGCATTTATTTGTAAGACTGGTTTCCCCACCCTGTTTGTGATGTTCTATTTATGCATTAAACTTGTCAGCTTCTGTGTGTGTGGGGGGAATTATTTGGTTGAACGCACTGGGACATTGTGTGTGTGTGTGGGAAGAAATTATTTGGTTGAACTCACTGGGACATTGTGTGTGTGTGTGGGAAGAAATTATTTGGTTGAACGCACTGGGACATTGTGTGTGTGTGTGGGAAGAAATTATTTGGTTGAACTCACTGGGACATTGTGTGTGTGTGGGAAGAAATTATTTGGTTGAACAAACTGGGACATTGTGTGTGTGTGGGAAGAAATTATTTGGTTGAACTCACTGGGACATTGTGTGTGTGTGTGGGGGGATTATTTGTTTTGAATTCACTGGGACATTGTGTGTGTGTGGGAAGAAATTATTTGGTTGAACCCACTGGGACATTGTGTGTGTGTGGGAAGAAATTATTTGGTTGAACTCACCGGGACATTGTGTGTGTGTGTGGGGGGATTATTTGGTTGAACTCACTGGGACATTGTGTGTGTGTGGGAAGAAATTATTTGGTTGAACCCACTGCGACATTGTGTGTGTGTGGGGGGATTATTTGGTTGAACTCACTGGGACATTGTGTGTGTGTGGGGGATTATTTGGTTGAACTCACTGGGACATTGTGTGTGTGTGGGAAGAAATTATTTGGTTGAACCCACTGGGACATTGTGTGTGTGTGGGGGGATTATTTGGTTGAACTCACTGGGACATTGTGTGTGTGGGGGGGATTATTTGGTTGAACTCACTGGGACATTGTGTGTGTGTGGGAAGAAATTATTTGGTTGAACTCACCGGGACATTGTGTGTGTGTGTGGGGGGATTATTTGGTTGAACTCACTGGGACATTGTGTGTGTGTGGGAAGAAATTATTTGGTTGAACTCACTGGGACATTGTGTGTGTGTGTGGGGGGATTATTTGGTTGAACTCACTGGGACATTGTGTGTGTGTGGGAAGAAATTATTTGGTTGAACTCACTGGGACATTGTGTGTGTGTGGGAAGAAATTATTTGGTTGAACTCACTGGGACATTGTGTGTGTGTGGGAAGAAATTATTTGGTTGAATCCACTGGTACATTGTGTGTGTGTGGGGGAAATTATTTGGTTGAATCCACTGGGTCATTGTGAGGGGAGAAATTATGGACATGTGTGTGGGGGGAATTATTTGGTTAAAACTCACTCGGACATTATGTGGTTATGTGGGGATTTTGGTTTTGCTGGTCAGTTTTGAGAAAGACACATTCTTGTGAAGGGTTATTTTTAGGTACCTGTAAGTTAATAGTTATGTTCCTGTAAGTTCATGGTTATGTTCCTGTAGGTTAATGGTTATGTTCCTGTAAGTTCATGGTTATGTTCCTGTAGGTTAATGGTTATGTTCCTGTAAGTTCATGGTTATGTTCCTGTAGGTTAATGGTTATGTTCCTGTAGGTTAATGGTTATGTTCCTGTAGGTTAATGGTTATGTTCCTGTAGGTTAATGGTTATGTTCCTGTAGGTTAATGGTTATGTTCCTGTAGGTTAATGGTTATGTTCCTGTAGGTTAATGGTTATGTTCCTGTAAGTTCATGGTTATGTTCCTGTAAGTTCATGGTTATGTTCCTGTAAGTTAATGGTTATGTTCCTGTAAGTTAATGGCTATGTTCCTGTAAGTTCATGGTTATGTTCCTGTAAGTTAATGGTTATGTTCCTGTAAGTTAATGGCTATGTTCCTGTAAGTTCATGGTTATGTTCCTGTAAGTTAATGGTTATGTTCCTGTAAGTTAATGGTTATGTTCCTGTAAGTTAATGGTTATGTTCCTGTAAGTTCATGGTTATGTTCCTGTAAGTTCATGGTTATGTTCCTGTAAGTTCATGGTTATGTTCTTGTAAGTTAATGGTTATGTTCCTGTAAGTTCATGGTTATGTTCCTGTAAGTTAATGGTTATGTTCCTGTAAGTTAATGGCTATGTTCCTGTAAGTTAATGGTTATGTTCCTGTAAGTTAATGGCTATGTTCCTGTAGGTTAATGGCTATGTTCCTGTAGGTTAATGGTTATGTTCTTGTAAGTTAATGGTTATGTTCCTGTAGGTTAATGACTATGTTCCTGTAAGTTAATAGTTATGTTCCTGTAAGTTAATGGCTATGTTCCTGTAAGTTAATGGTTATGTTCCTGTAAGTTAATAGTTATGTTCCTGTAAGTTAATGGTTATGTTCCTGTAGGTTAATGACTATGTTCCTGTAAGTTAATAGTTATGTTCCTGTAAGTTAATGGTTATGTTCCTGTAGGTTAATGGCTATGTTCCTGTAAGTTAATGGCTATGTTCTTATAGGTTAATGGCTATGTTCCTGTAAGTTAATAATGTTCCTGTAGGTTAATGGCTATGTTCCTGTAAGTTAATAGTTATGTTCCTGTAAGTTAATGGCTATGTTCCTGTAAGTTAATAGTTATGTTCCTGTAGGTTAATGGCTATGTTCCTGTAAGTTAATAGTTATGTTCCTGTAAGTTAATAGTTATGTTCCTGTAAGTTAATGACTATGTTCCTGTAAATTAATGGCTATGTTCCTGTAAGTTAATGGCTATGTTCCTGTAGGTTAATGGCTATGTTCCTGTAAGTTAATGGCTATGTTCCTGTAAGTTAATGGCTATGTTCCTGTAAGTTAGTGGTTATGTTCCTGTAAGTTAATGGCTATGTTCCTGTATGTTAATGGCTATGTTCCTGTAAGTTAATGGTTATGTTCTTGTAAGTTAATGGCTATGTTCCTGTAAGTTAATGGCTATGTTCTTGTAGGTTAATGGCTATGTTCCTGTAAGTTAATGGTTATGTTCTTGTAAGTTAATGGCTATGTTCTTGTAGGTTAATGGCTATGTTCCTGTAAGTTAATGTCTATGTTCTTGTAGGTTAATGGCTATGTTCCTGCTAAGTTAATGGCTATGTTCCTGCTAAGTTAATGGTTATGTTCCTGTAAGTTAATGTCTATGTTCCTGTATGTTAATGTCTATGTTCCTGTAGGTTAATGGCTATGTTCCTGTAAGTTAATGGCTGTGTTCCTGCTAAGTTAATGGTTATGTTCCTGCTAAATTAATGGCTATGTTCTTGTAGGTTAATGGCTATGTTCCTGTAGGTTAATGGCTATGTTCCTGTAAGTTAATGGCTATGTTCCTGTAGGTTAATGGCTATGTTCCTGTAAGTTAATGGCTATGTTCCTGTAGGTTAATGGCTATGTTCCTGTAAGTTAATGGCTATGTTCCTGTAGGTTAATGGCTATGTTCCTGTAAGTTAATGGCTATGTTCTTATAGGTTAATGGCTATGTTCCTGCTAAGTTAATGGCTATGTTCCTGTAGGTTAATGGCTATGTTCCTGTATGTTAATGGCTATATTCCTGTAGGTTAATGGCTATGTTCCTGCTAAGTTAATGGCTATGTTCCTGCTAGGTTAATGACTATGTTCCTGTATGTTAATGGCTATATTCCTGTAGGTTAATGACTATGTTCCTACTAAGTTAATGGCTATGTTCCTGTAAGTTAATGGCTATGTTCCAGTAGGTTAATGGGCATGTTCCTGTAAGTTAATGGCCATGTTCCTGTAAGTTAATGGCTATGTTCCTGTAAGTTAATGGCTATGTTCCTGTAAGTTAATGGGCATGTTCCTGTAGGTTAATGGGCATGTTCCTGTAAGTTAATGGCTATGTTCCTGTATGTTAATGACTATGTTCCTGTATGTTAATGGGCATGTTCCTGTGGGTTAATGGCTATGTTGCAGGTCAGTTTGACTTGATATCAGAGGTTATCCATAGCTTTCTTGTATCTCTCAATCATGATGATGCTATTGTAACATTTTGACATGTACGGAAGATAACCCCATTGAACTATTTATGGTAATATGACAAGTGTACGTTTATTCATTCAGACCAGACTTTTATCTTATATAATGTTTCTACGGAGAAAGATGTTGTATGGGGTTTGTTGTATCTTATATAATGTTGCTAGGGAGAAAGATATTGTATGGGGTTTGTTGTATCTTATATAATGTTGCTAGGGAGAAAGATATTGTATGGGGTTTGTTGTATCTTATATAATGTTGCTAGGGAGAAAGATATTGTATGGGGTTTGTTGTATCTTATATAATGTATAATCGAGAAAGATATTGTATGGTATCTTATATATTGTTGCTAGGGAGAAAGATGTTGTATGGATTGTGCTAAATGATGTCCATTCAATCTTATTGATTGTTCTCATTGGGTGACATGAGTTGTACTTTTATCAGATCTGAAACACAAAACTGCCAAAATTGTTTGTCCATTCACTGGAGTTTTTGTTGAAGCTCATGAACTTAATAATTGATGGAACTAGGTCAGGTCACGGTGTAAGCAGCAAGAACAGCCACTCTTACATGTGCTCCTGTCTGGTTGTTGGTGCCCGCATGCCCTCCCTTTGATGTGTTGACATCCACTGTATGTTGGTTTGCTTCCTGCGTGGAGCTAGTGGGTGCCGCTGTCTGAAAGGCTGTCTTGTACAAGTCAGATTGTTGTACAAGAGAGGCTGTCTTGTACAAGTCAGATTGTTGTACAAGAGAGGCTGTCTTGTACAAGTCAGATTGTTGTACAAGAGAGGCTGTCTTGTACAAGATTATTGTACATGAGGGGCTGTCTTATATAAGTAAGATTGTTTTACATGAGGGGCTGTCTTATATAAGTAAGATTGTTGTACAAGAGAGGCTGTCTTGTACAAGTCAGATTGTTGTACATGAGAGGCTGTCTTGTAAAAGTCAGATTGTTGTACAAGAGAGGCTGTCTTGTACAAGTCAGATTGTTGTACAAGAGAGGCTGTCTTGTACAAGTCAGATTGTTGTACAAGAGAGGCTGTCTTGTACAAGTCAGATTGTTGTACAAGAAAGGCTGTCTTGTACAAGTCAGATTGTTGTACAAGAGAGGCTGTCTTGTACAAGATTATTGTACATGAGGGGCTGTCTTATATAAGTAAGATTGTTTTACATGAGGGGCTGTCTTATATAAGTAAGATTGTTGTACAAGAGAGGCTGTCTTGTACAAGTCAGATTGTTGTACAAGAGAGGCTGTCTTGTACAAGTCAGATTGTTGTACAAGAGAGGCTGTCTTGTAAAAGTCAGATTGTTGTACAAGAGAGGCTGTCTTGTACAAGTCAGAATGTTGTACAAGAGAGGCTGTCTTGTACAAGTCAGAATGTTGTACAAGAGAGGCTGTCTTGTACAAGTCAGATTGTTGTACAAGAGAGGCTGTCTTGTAAAAGTCAGATTGTTGTACAAGAGAGGCTGTCTTGTACAAGTCAGATTGTTGTACAAGAGAGGCTGTCTTGTACAAGTCAGATTGTTGTACAAGAGAGGCTGTCTTGTACAAGTCAGATTGTTGTACAAGAGAGGCTGTTTTGTACAAGATTATTGTACATGAGGGGCTGTCTTATATAAGTAAGATTGTTTTACATGAGGGGCTGTCTTATATAAGTAAGATTGTTGTACATGAGGGGCTGTCTTATATAAGTAAGATTGTTTTACATGAGGGGCTGTCTTGTATAAGTAAGATTGTTGTACATGAGAGGCTGTATTATACAAGTAAGATTGTTGTACATGAGAGGCTGTATTATACAAGTCAGATTGTTGTACATGAGAGGCTGTCTTATATAAGTAAGATTGTTGTACATGAGAGGCTGTATTATACAGGTAAGATTGTTGTACATGAGAGGCTGTATTATACAGGTAAGATTGTTGTACATGAGAGGCTGTATTATACAGGTAAGATTGTTGTACATGAGAGGCTGTATTATACAAGTCAGATTGTTGTACATGAGAGGCTGTATTATACAGGTAAGATTGTTGTACATGAGAGGCTGTATTATACAAGTAAGATTGTTGTACATGAGAGGCTGTATTATACAAGTAAGATTGTTGTACATGAGAGGCTGTATTATACAGGTAAGATTGTTGTACATGAGAGGCTGTATTATACAAGTAAGATTGTTGTACATGAGAGGCTGTATTATACAAGTAAGATTGTTGTACATGAGAGGCTGTATTATACAAGTAAGATTGTTGTACATGAGAGGCTGTATTATACAAGTAAGATTGTTGTACATGAGAGGCTGTATTATACAGGTAAGATTGTTGTACATGAGAGGCTGTATTATACAAGTAAGATTGTTGTACATGAGAGGCTGTATTATACAGGTAAGATTGTTGTACATGAGAGGCTGTATTATACAGGTAAGATTGTTGTACATGAGAGGCTGTCTTGTACAAGTAAGATTGTTGTACATGAGAGGCTGTATTATACAAGTCAGATTGTTGTACATGAGAGGCTGTATTATACAGGTAAGATTGTTGTACATGAGAGGCTGTCTTGTACAAGTAAGATTGTTGTACATGAGAGGATGTATTATACAGGTAAGATTGTTGTACATGAGAGGCTGTCTTGTACAAGTAAGATTGTTGTACATGAGAGGCTGTCTTGTACAAGTAAGATTGTTGTACATGAGAGGCTGTCTTGTACAAGTCAGATTGTTGTACATGAGAGGCTGTATTATACAGGTAAGATTGTTGTACATGAGTGGCTGTCTTGTACAAGTAAGATTGTCAGTTCAGCTGATTATGGTCATGTTCCATGAAATGTGAATTTCACATAAACTTATTTCAACCTGGTCTTGCTGATGTGTTTGTGTGGCTTGAAGTAATGTATGACTGATGTGTGTACATTAGGTAATGTATGACTGATGTGTGTACATTAGGTAATGTATGACTGATGTGTGTACATTAAGTAATGTATGACTGATGTGTGTAGAGTGAAGTATGACTTGTCAAAACTGACTTCACTGCACCATTGACAGCCTCATAGATCTCTATTTCTTTTGGGAGATAACATTAAATGTGTACACATTGTCAAGTCAGCTGATAACATTAAATGTGTACACATTGTCAAGTCAGCTGATACCATTAAATGTGTACACATTGTCAAGTCAGCTGATACCATTAAATGTGTACACATTGTCAAGTCAGCTGATAACATTAAATGTGTACACATTGTCAAGTCAGCTGATAACATTAAATGTGTACACATTGTCAAGTCAGCTGATACCATTAAATGTGTACACATTGTCAAGTCAGCTGATACCATTAAATGTGTACACATTGTCAAGTCAGCTGATACCATTAAATGTGTGAGATCCGATGCCTAGCCGTGTGTGTGTAGTGAGATCTGATGCCTAGCCGTGTGTGTGTAGTGAGATCCGATGCCTAGCCGTGTGTGTGTAGTGAGATCCGATGCCTAGCCGTGTGTGTGTAGTGAGATCCGATGCCTAGCCGTGTGTGTGTAGTGTGAAGCTACAACTGTGAATTGTTCCAACAACTGTAGTACTGATGTGTGTTTTCATCAAATTCAAGTACTTGTTATCTGCCCTCTTGTTGATGTAGCCAGCACCACAACTTGGGAGGGCTTCCCAAATGTGTTCCTAGCTCACCGATGTAGTCTCCACTAGTGATTGTTCATTTATGCATCAAAGTCTGATACAAACAAATAAAAAACATTTTGTGACATTTTCTAAAACTATCAAGTTTTGTATTTTACTTGCTTTGTTGGTGGTTTTATCTTTTTTGTATTTACCTGGTATGTTGGTGGTTTTATCTTTTTTGTATTTACCTGGTATGTTGGTGGTTTTATCTTTTTTGTATTTACCTGGTATGTTGGTGGTTTTATCTTTTTTTTGTATTTACCTGGTATGTTGGTGGTTTTATCTTTTTTGTATTTACCTGGTATGTTGGTGGTTTTATCTTTTTTTGTATTTACCTGGTATGTTGGTGGGTTTATCTTTTTTGTATTTACCTGGTATGTTGGTGGTTTTATCTTTTTTTTCTTTCTTTGTATCTACCTTGTATGTTGGTGGTTTTATCTTTTTTTGTAATTACCTGGTATGTTGGTGGTTTTATCTTTTTTTTGTATTTACCTGGTATGTTGGTGGTTTTATCTTTTTTTCTTTCTTTGTATTTACCTGGTATGTTGGTGGTTTTATCTTTTTTTGTATTTATTTGGTATGTTGGTGGTTTTATCTTTTTTTGTATTTACCTGGTATGTTGGTGGTTTTATCTTTTTTGTATTTACCTGGTATGTTGGTGGTTTTATCTTTTTTGTATTTACCTGGTATGTTGGTGGTTTTCTTCTTTAAATCCTGAGATATTTTAAGGTCACATCAACAAACAGATAATTTTAGATGCCATAAAGTTCGTATCAACCTGCCATGGCAGGACACGATGACAACAGCTGATGGTGTCCAGCTTCTGTCAGCACATGACAGAAACACACAACTTGATGAGGAATACAATCAACGATTCTACGCTCCCAGAACAATAATGACCCATCAAAATGAGGGACCAGATCATGTGTGTAACCAGTGAGCAAATGGAACTCATGACCTCCTGCTGAAATCAGCTTATCTGTTGGCATGCTCAGACAGACACAGAACTGAAACTACAAATTATTTTGTCAAATGACTTACTTAAAATGTTGATTATTTCTTGATGACCTTACTGTGTCAAATGACTTACTTAAAATGTTGATTATTTCTTGATGACCTTACTGTGTCAAATGACTTACTTAAAATGTTGATTATTTCTTGATGACCTTACTGTGTCAAATGAGGACTTCCGGTCAGTATGGTGGATAGGTGGCAGAACCATTGAGTCTCTGAAAAGTGTCCCTTGTTGCAGTCTCCTCTGTGCACACGTTAGCTGTATTTTTAATCCAGATGGTTATAGTTATGGAAGGCCCTAGTATCACTGCATATGAATTAAAATCCATAATTGCTCAACCGCCCGTGCCAGTGTAATCATCCGAATTAGTATCTCATCTCCCAAACAAAGAAAGGTAGCTGTAGTCCCCATCATAGCAGTCTCAGCACATGCCAAAAGACATAAGGTGAAACCATACAGAAAGTAAACACAGCCATCTGTTCTCCGGCATACGATATCATCATTCATCGTAAGCAATAGGAATATCGAAACACGATCGAAACGGATGAAACGCACAGCTCATGGTGTGCATAGAACACTTAACTCAGTAGCTCCTGCAGCAAGCTGGACTTGGAATATGAGGAAACTGCAACAAGGAACATTTTTCAGACAATCTTTAACGGTTCCTGCCACCTATCCACCATATTGACCGGAAGTTCACGCGCTCCTGAAAATGTTGATATATTTTTAAAAAATGTATAGCGCTTGATGATGTTAGGACATCTTTTTTGTCTCCAAATCCAAACATATGAAACATAATTATTCGTCTGATTATCCTCATCGTACATCGAACAACAGACAGTAAGCGCTCACATCTACCCTACAATGTGAATGTGTGAAATGATGAACCAGTTCACACCGGGCTGCAAAGTCATGAACTAAAAATCCGTCATTTCACCCTTCATTATAAGCGTACGGCCGGTTTAGGGGTATACGATTAGCAATCATGATGATGTATCACACACAACAATGGATGCGCCCACAAATGACTGATTATCTAGTGAATGCAGTCAACAACACATGAAACATCGTACAATGGTGCAAAATCCCTAAAGTGAAACCTTTGGTTAACTTGGTAGAGCAGTCCATAATAATGAGTTGTAACATGTAAATAATTTACGTCAAACAACTCCAGCGACGGTCATTGAATAGCACACAATACGATGAGGTAAAACGCATATCAACTCCAAGACAGGGAAGGTACCAATTCACAACACTTGACCTGCCCAAGAGGAATATTGCCATGTGCACGACTAAGTATCATCGGCGCAAATCTGTTAAGTGGAACATCAGGTTGACTTTAACGCAGAAAATCTGCATTGGAGAGCTGAAATTAATCAGTCCCCAAAAGCAAATCCTGCAGCGGTCAAGAGAACATGAACTGCATTCCACCATCTTGGACCGGAAATCCAGATCATGTTTTGATATTCTGATTGCTTACGATGAATGACGATATCGTATGATGAAGAACAGTTCACCTTATGTCTTTTGGTGTGTGCTGTGACTGCTATTATGAGGACTGTAGCTACTTTTCTTTGTTCGGATCCTTCAATGAGATGAAATCTTAATTCACATGATTCCACTGGCACAAGCGGTTGAGCAATTATGGATTTTAATTCGTTTGCAGTGATACCCTCATCAGCGGTCAGATAAAAACGATGCAGAAAAACACAAATGAACTATCATCAATAGCCAGCAAAATTGGGCTTGAGATCAACCATGAAAAGACTAAAGTAATGAAAAGCTTAATTCCAACAAATGACAGAATATACATGTAAAACAAACCAGTGGAAGAGATCTACCACTTTATCTATCTTGGCAGTCACATTGATCAGGAAGGGGATACAAGCAAAGAAATTAGAATCAGAATAGCTAAAGCAGCAATGTCTTTTAGAAGACTTGAAAAGTTGAAATCAAAACTCATAGACTATTCAAATCAAATGTACTATCAACCCTTACGTATGCGTGTGAAAGCTGGAAAACAACAAGAGATATAGAAACAAAGTTGAACGCATTCGAAAATAAATGTCTAAGGAAAATACTTGGTATAGAATGGAACGAATTCAAAACAAACGAGGAAATTAGAGAAATCGCCAATCACCACTAATATCTTCAGTAATAAAGAAAAGACGATGGTCATATGTTGGACATGTGATGAGAAGAGATAATAACTGAATAGCAAAGCAAGCCCACATGTGGGAAACAACAGGTAAGACGAAAAGAGGAAGACCCAGAGAGACACTTAGAAGAACATTGTCAGAGAGGCAAGAGCAGCAGGAATCGGCTCCCTCAATGAGATAGAGTTGCTTGTACAGAACAGAGACAAATGGCGAGATTTGATAAAATATCTTTACAAGGATTGAAAACTGTTAGAATAAATAATTAGATAAGAGAAATAGTATCTGGGTCTAAGCCCTACGGGCCGGCTATGGCTCAAAAGGTCAATAGATAGATACCGGAGCCTTCAACTTAAACAACTACTACTACTACTACAACTATTACTACAACAATTACTACTACAACTACTACTACTACTACAACAACTACTACTACAACAACTACTACTACAACAACTACTACTACAACAACTACTACTACAAAAACTACTGCTACAAATTGTAAAATGTATCTACTCAGCATCCCAGTCTGGTGCAGAAACATGGACATTAAATAAGAAACAGCTGAAAGTTGGTGCCTTTCAAATGTGGGCATCTGGGGAGAGTTTGGTGGAAGAGAAACATGAAAGTTGGTGCCTTTCAAATGTGGGCATCTGGGGAGAGTTTGGTGGAAGAGAAACATGAAAGTTGGTGCCTTTCAAATGTGGGCATCTGGGGGAGAGTTTGGTGTTAGAGAAACATGAAAGTTGGTGCCTTTCAAATGTGCATCTGGGGGAGAGTTTGGTGGAAGAGAAACATGAAAGTTGGTGCCTTTCAAATGTGGGCATCTGGGGGAGAGTTTGGTGGAAGAGAAACATGAAAGTTGGTGCCTTTCAAATGTGGGCATCTGGGGGAGAGTTTGGTGGAAGAGAAACATGAAAGTTGGTGCCTTTCAAATGTGCATCTGGGGGAGAGTTTGGTGGAAGAGAAACATGAAAGTTGGTGCCTTTCAAATGTGGGCATCTGGGGGAGAGTTTGGTGGAAGAGAAACATGAAAGTTGGTGCCTTTCAAATGTGGGCATCTGGGGGAGAATTTGGTGGAAGAGAAACATGAAAGTTGGTGCTTTCAAATGTGCATCTGGGGGAGAGTTTGGTGGAAGAGAAACATGAAAGTTGGTGCCTTTCAAATGTGGGCATCTGGGGGAGAGTTTGGTGGAAGAGAAACATGAAAGTTGGTGCCTTTCAAATGTGGGCATCTGGGGGAGAGTTTGGTGGAAGAGAAACATGAAAGTTGGTGCCTTTCAAATGTGGGCATCTGGGGGAGAGTTTGGTGGAAGAGAAACATGAAAGTTGGTGCCTTTCAAATGTGGGCATCTGGGGGAGAATTTGGTGGAAGAGAAACATGAAAGTTGGTGCCTTTCAAATGTGCATCTGGGGAGAGTTTGGTGGAAGAGAAACATGAAAGTTGGTGCCTTTCAAATGTGGGCATCTGGGGGAGAATTTGGTGGAAGAGAAACATGAAAGTTGGTGCCTTTCAAATGTGGGCATCTGGGGAGAGTTTGGTGGAAGAGAAACATGAAAGTTGGTGCCTTTCAAATGTGCATCTGGGGGAGAATTTGGTGGAAGAGAAACATGAAAGTTGTGCCTTTCAAATGTGGGCATCTGGGGGAGAGTTTGGTGGAAGAGAAACATGAAAGTTGGTGCCTTTCAAATGTGGGCATCTGGGGGAGAGTTTGGTGGAAGAGAAACATGAAAGTTGGTGCCTTTCAAATGTGGGCATCTGGGGAGAATTTGGTGGAAGAGAAACATGAAAGTTGGTGCCTTTCAAATGTGGGCATCTGGGGGAGAATTTGGTGGAAGAGAAACATGAAAGTTGGTGCCTTTCAAATGTGGGCATCTGGGGAGAATTTGGTGGAAGAGAAACATGAAAGTTGGTGCCTTTCAAATGTGGGCATCTGGGGAGAGTTTGGTGGAAGAGAAACATGAAAGTTGGTGCTTTTCAAATGTGCATCTGGGGGAGAATTTGGTGGAAGAGAAACATGAAAGTTGGTGCCTTTCAAATGTGCATCTGGGGGAGAGTTTGGTGGAAGAGAAACATGAAAGTTGGTGCCTTTCAAATGTGCATCTGGGGGAGAGTTTGGTGGAAGAGAAACATGAAAGTTGGTGCCTTTCAAATGTGCATCTGGGGGAGAATTTGGTGGAAGAGAAACATGAAAGTTGGTGCCTTTCAAATGTGCATCTGGGGGAGAGTTTGGTGGAAGAGAAACATGAAAGTTGGTGCCTTTCAAATGTGCATCTGGGGGAGAGTTTGGTGGAAGAGAAACATGAAAGTTGGTGCCTTTCAAATGTGCATCTGGGGGAGAGTTTGGTGGAAGAGAAACATGAAAGTTGGTGCCTTTCAAATGTGCATCTGGGGGAGAGTTTGGTGGAAGAGAAACATGAAAGTTGGTGCCTTTCAAATGTGGGCATCTGGGGGAGAATTTGGTGGAAGAGAAACATGAAAGTTGGTGCCTTTCAAATGTGCATCTGGGGGAGAGTTTGGTGGAAGAGAAACATGAAAGTTGGTGCCTTTCAAATGTGGGCATCTGGGGGAGAATTTGGTGGAAGAGAAACATGAAAGTTGGTGCCTTTCAAATGTGCATCTGGGGAGAGTTTGGTGGAAGAGAAACATGAAAGTTGGTGCCTTTCAAATGTGCATCTGGGGGAGAGTTTGGTGGAAGAGAAACATGAAAGTTGGTGCCTTTCAAATGTGCATCTGGGGGAGAGTTTGGTGGAAGAGAAACATGAAAGTTGGTGCCTTTCAAATGTGCATCTGGGGGAGAGTTTGGTGGAAGAGAAACATGAAAGTTGGTGCCTTTCAAATGTGCATCTGGGGGAGAGTTTGGTGGAAGAGAAACATGAAAGTTGGTGCCTTTCAAATGTGCATCTGGGGAGAGTTTGGTGGAAGAGAAACATGAAAGTTGGTGCCTTTCAAATGTGCATCTGGGGGAGAATTTGGTGGAAGAGAAACATGAAAGTTGGTGCCTTTCAAATGTGCATCTGGGGGAGAGTTTGGTGGAAGAGAAACATGAAAGTTGGTGCCTTTCAAATGTGCATCTGGGGGAGAATTTGGTGGAAGAGAAACATGAAAGTTGGTGCCTTTCAAATGTGGGCATCTGGGGGAGAGTTTGGTGGAAGAGAAACATGAAAGTTGGTGCCTTTCAAATGTGCATCTGGGGGAGAGTTTGGTGGAAGAGAAACATGAAAGTTGGTGCCTTTCAAATGTGCATCTGGGGGAGAGTTTGGTGGAAGAGAAACATGAAAGTTGGTGCCTTTCAAATGTGCATCTGGGGGAGAATTTGGTGGAAGAGAAACATGAAAGTTGGTGCCTTTCAAATGTGCATCTGGGGGAGAATTTGGTGGAAGAGAAACATGAAAGTTGGTGCCTTTCAAATGTGCATCTGGGGGAGAGTTTGGTGGAAGAGAAACATGAAAGTTGGTGCCTTTCAAATGTGGGCATCTGGGGGAGAGTTTGGTGGAAGAGAAACATGAAAGTTGGTGCCTTTCAAATGTGGGCATCTGGGGAGAATTTGGTGGAAGAGAAACATGAAAGTTGGTGCCTTTCAAATGTGCATCTGGGGGAGAGTTTGGTGGAAGAGAAACATGAAAGTTGGTGCCTTTCAAATGTGCATCTGGGGGAGAGTTTGGTGGAAGAGAAACATGAAAGTTGGTGCCTTTCAAATGTGCATCTGGGGGAGAGTTTGGTGGAAGAGAAACATGAAAGTTGGTGCCTTTCAAATGTGCATCTGGGGGAGAGTTTGGTGGAAGAGAAACATGAAAGTTGGTGCCTTTCAAATGTGCATCTGGGGGAGAATTTGGTGGAAGAGAAACATGAAAGTTCTCAATGAGCTGAACATGAAAGTTCTCAATGAGCTGAACATGAAAGTTCTCAATCAGCTGAACATGAAAGTTCTCAATGAGCTGAACATGAAAGTTCTCAATGAGCTGAACATGAAAGAACTACTGAACATAATTTGATAAAGACACATTTGTGGGACATGTGAAGAGACAGTCCCCATTGGAGTAGTAAGGGAAGGTACGAGGCAGCAGAGGCAGACCAAGATTAAAGTGGAATGATAACATCAAAATGTGGATTGGTGAACCTATGACAACATGCACCATCAAGACAAGAGAAAGAGTCAAATGTAAATTAGGCTTCAGGTTAAAGATGGTACATAGATCAGAAGTCATATCTCTGTTGGCTAAAAGGTCAGTACAAAAAAAATGAATGCTGTAAAAGTGATGGCCAGATCTGGCTTCCAGCAACCAACATTATTTCTCTGAATGCAGTCACTGTTGTTGCCGGTCACTGACTACGGACTAGGTCATTTCTCACACTCAAATGGAAAGGATGGAGAATGAGTTGAGCACCAGGGGCGTGCCAGTTCTGGTTACTGGAGCTTCCAAGCATTAAAACATGACACAAGTACATGCCAGCAAAAGTTGATTTGTGCGTGGCTGACAGTAGCTAGCAGTCAAAGATAGGCAAGGAGACAACTCATGAAGGTGTGCCAGGCCTGTAGGTGAGCCATATTTATTCAGCAAGCAAGCATCAATGTGATGATGTCAGTTGTGAGACATTGAGCAGACATCAATGTTACTGTTATCTTTCTCCTGTCCTAGTCTGGTCCAATAACAACATGTTCATAAACTACTGAGTGAGCACACAGAAGATGGTTACAAGACTCTTTTCTTGTAGTTTCTATGATTTCCTTAGAAGTCAACATCAGTTTCTATAAATAACATGCAATGAGCAAATCAAATATCATGTTTACAAATATCAAGAAACAATGAAATTGTTCAAATACTTGATGAAGTGTGTGGTCGATGAGTGGAATAGAAGATGTGTGTGGTTGATGAGTGGAATGGGAGATGTATGTGTGTGTGTGGTTGATGAATGAAATAGGAGATGTGTGTGTGGTTGATGAGTGGAATGGGAGATGTGTGTGTGTGGTTGATGAGTGGAATGGGAGATGTGTGTGTGTGGTTGATGAATGGAATAGGAGATGTGTGTGTGGTTGATGAGTGGAATAGGAGGTGTGTGTGGTTGATGAATGAAATAGATGTGTGTGTGGTTGATGAGTGGAATAAGAGATGTGTGTGTGGTTGATGAGTGGAATAGGAGATGTGTGTGTGGTTGATGAGTGGAATAGGAGATGTGTGTGTGGGTTGATGAGTGGAATAGGAGATGTGTGTGTGTGGTCAATGAGTGGAATAGGAGATGTGTGTGTGTGGTTGATGAGTGGAATAGATGTGTGTGTGTGTGTGGTTGATGAGTGCAATAGGAGATGTGTGTGTGTGGTTGATGAGTGCAATAGGAGATGTGTGTGTGTGGTTGATGAGTGCAATAGGAGATGTGTGTGTGTGGTTGATGAGTGGAATAGATGTGTGTGTGTGTGTGTGGTTGATGAGTGCAATAGGAGATGTGTGTGTGTGGTTGATGAGTGCAATAGGAGATGTGTGTGTGTGGTTGATGAGTGCAATAGGAGATGTGTGTGTGGTTGATGAGTGGAATAGGAGATGTGTGTGTGGTTGATGAATGAAATAGATGTGTGTGTGGTTGATGAGTGGAACAGGAGATGTGCGTGTGTGGTTGATGAGTGGAATAGGAGATGTGTATGTGGTTGATGAGTGGAACAGGAGATGTGTGTGTGTGTGGTTGATGAGTGGAACAGGAGATGTGTGAGTGTGTGGTTTATGAGTGGAACAGGAGATGTGTGTGTGTGGTTGATGAGTGGACCAGGAGATGTTTGTGTGTGGTTGATGAGTGGAATAGATGTGTGTGTGTGGTTGATGAGTGGAACAGGAGATGTGTGTGTGTGTGTGGTTGATGAGTGGAACAGGAGATGTTTGTGTGTGGTTGATGAGTGGAACAGATGTTTGTGTGTGGTTGATGAGTGGAACAGGAGATGTGTGTGTGTGTGTGGTTGATGAGTGGAACAGGAGATGTTTGTGTGGTTGATGAGTGAAATAGGAGAAGTGTAACGATGCAGTCACAGGTGGTACACAAACAGTTCCACAACATGAACAGAGAAACAAAGTGTAAGTAGCAAAAGTATATGGCAGGTGTCATCTAATATTGACAACTCTGAGACACATCCAAGTGAAAGAGCTGCTCAAGCCTGACATTACTTGATGTTCTGAAGATGTCATCCACGTAACAAGAGTCAGGTCAGCCACACAAGTGAATGGCTCAGGCTTGTCATCTCAATGGTGACCAAGCTCTGGAGATATAAGTGCTCATCTCCAGGCTCATGAGAATGGCTACATCAGAGGTGACCTCCACGCTACTGGAGATGGCTAAATGAGTGGTGATATAAACACTTCTTGTGATGGTTACATGAGTGGTGATCTAAACACTTCTTGTGATGGTTACATGAGTGGTGATCTAAACACTTTTTGTGATGGTTACATGAGTGGTGATCTCACCATTCTGGGGACAGCTACATGAGTGGTGATCTAAACAATTCTTGTGATGGTTACATAAGTGGTGATCTCACCATTCTGGGGACAGCTACATGAGTGGTGATCTCATCATTCTGTGGACAGGGATATGATAGGTGATCTCACCATTCTGGGGACAGCTACATGAGTGGTGATCTAACACTTCTGGGGACATCTACATGAGTGGTGATCTAACACTTCTGGGGACAGCTACATTTGTGGTGACTTCCACACTACTGGGGACAGCTACATGAGTGATGACTTCCACACTACTGGGGACAGCTACATGAGTGATGACTTCCACACTACTGGGGACAGCTACATGAGTGATGACTTCCACACTACTGGGGACAGCTACATGAGTGATGACTTCCACACTACTGGGGACAGCTACATTTTTTGTGACTTCCACACTACTGGGGACAGCTACATGAGTGATGACTTCCACACTACTGGGGACAGCTACATGAGTGGTGACTTCCACACTACTGGGGACAGCTACATGAGTGGTGACTTCCACACTACTGGGACAGCTACATGAGTGGTGACTTCCACACTACTGGGGACATCTACATGAGTGGTGACTTCCACACTACTGGGGACAGCTACATGAGTGGTGACTTCCACACTACTGGGGACAGCTACATGAGTGATGACTTCCACACTACTGGGTACAGCTACATGAGTGGTGACTTCCACACTACTGGGGACAGCTACATGAGTGATGACTTCCACACTACTGGGGCAGCTACATGAGTGATGACTTCCACACTACTGGGGACAGCTACATGAGTGATGACTTCCACACTACTGGGGACAGCTACATGAGTAGTGACTTCCACACTACTGGGGACAGCTACATGAGTGGTGACTTCCACACTGCTGGGGACAGCTACATGAGTGGTGACTTCCACACTACTGGGGACAGCTACATGAGTGGTGACTTCCACACTACTGGGGACAGGTACATGAGTGGTGATCTAACACTTCTGGGGACAGCTACACGAGTGGTGATCTAACACTTCTGGGGACATCTACATGAGTGGTGATCTAACACTTCTGGGGCCAGCTACATGAGTGGTGATCTAACACTTCTGGGGACATCTACATGAGTGGTGATCTAACACTTCTGGGGACATCTACGTGAGTGGTGGATCTAACACTTCTGGGGACATCTACATGAGTGGTGACTTCCACACTTCTGGGGACAGCTACATGAGTGGTGATCTAACACTTCTGGGGACAGCTACATGAGTGGTGACTTCCACACTACTGGGGACAGCTACATGAATGGTGACCTAAGACTTCTGGGGACAGCGACGTGAGTGGTGACCTCCACACTACTGGGGAAAGCTATAGGAGTGGTGATCTAACATTTATAGGGATAGCTACATGAGTGGTGATCTCATCCTTCTGGGGCCAGCTACATGAGTAGTGATCTCACACTTCTGGGGCCAGCTACATGAGTGGTGATCTCACCCGTCTGGGGCCAGCTATATTAGTGGTGACCCCAACATAAATTACCAGATGGATCTGGGGCCAGCTATATGAGTGGTGATCTCACCCTTCTGGGGCCAGCTATATGAGTGGTGATCTCACATTTCTGGGGCCAGCTACATGAGTGGTGATCTCACCCTTCTGGGGCCAGCTACATGAGTGGTGATCTAACACTTCTGGGGCCAGCTACATGAGTGGTGATCTAACACTTCTGGGGCCAGCTACATGAGTGGTGATCTAACACTTCTGGGGCCAGCTACATGAATCGTGATCTCACCCTTCTGGGGCCAGCTACATGAGTGGTGATCTCATCCTTCTGGGGCCAGCTACATGAGTGGTGATCTAACCCATCTGGGGCCAGCTACATGAGTGGTGATCTAACACTTCTGGGCCAGCTACATGAGTGGTGATCTCACCCTTCTGGGATCAGCTATATGAGTGGTGATCTCACCCTTCTGGGGCCAGCTATATGAGTGGTGATCTCACCCTTCTGGGGCCAGCTATATGAGTGGTGATCTCACCCTTCTGGGGCCAGCTATATGAGTGGTGATCTCACCCTTCTGGGGCCAGCTATATGAGTGGTGATCTCGCCCTTCTGGGGCCAGCTATATGAGTGGTGATCTCACCCTTCTGGGGCCAGCTATATGAGTGGTGATCTCACCCTTCTGGGGACAGCTACATGAGTGGTGATCTAACACTTCTGGGGACAGCTACATGAGTGGTGACTTCCACACTACTGGGGACAGCTACATGAATGGTGATCTAAGACTTCTGGGGACAGCGACGTGAGTGGTGACCTCCACACTACTGGGGAAAGCTATAGGAGTGGTGATCTAACATTTATAGGGATAGCTACATGAGTGGTGATCTCATCCTTCTGGGGCCAGCTACATGAGTAGTGATCTCACACTTCTGGGGCCAGCTACATGAGTGGTGATCTCACCCGTCTGGGGCCAGCTATATTAGTGGTGACCCCAACATAAATTACCAGATGGATCTGGAGCCAGCTATATGAGTGGTGATCTCACCCTTCTGGGGCCAGCTATATGAGTGGTGATCTCACATTTCTGGGGCCAGCTACATGAGTGGTGATCTCACCCTTCTGGGGCCAGCTACATGAGTGGTGATCTAACACTTCTGGGGCCAGCTACATGAGTGGTGATCTCACCCTTCTGGGGCCAGCTACATGAGTGGTGATCTCACCCTTCTGGGGCCAGCTATATGAGTGGTGATCTCACCCTTCTGGGGCCAGCTATATGAGTGGTGATCTCACCCTTCTGGGGCCAGCTATATGAGTGGTGATCTCACCCTTCTGGGGCCAGCTATATGAGTGGTGATCTCACCCTTCTGGGGCCAGCTATATGAGTGGTGATCTCACCCTTCTGGGGCCAGCAATATGAGTGGTGATCTCACCCTTCTGGGGCCAGCAATATGAGTGGTGATCTCACCCTTCTGGGGCCAGCTATATGAGTGGTGATCTCACCCTTCTGGGGCCAGCTATATGAGTGGTGATCTCACCCTTCTGGGGCCAGCTATGAGTGGTAACCCCAACATAAATTACCAGAAGGTTGAACTTACCAAGAGCATAGGTGATAAGGAACACCAGCAGGACACATGATGATGATGACTAAAGGTCACAGTTCATGATTAGGAGCACATGGAGTTGTGGACAGCTGTTTATATCTACTTGAGTAAATGGGATATGTAGGCAATACAGGGATATGTAGGCACTACAGGGATATGTAGGCACTACAGGGATATGTAGAAAATGCAGGGAAATGTAGACAATACAGGGATGTGTAGGAAATACAGGCATATGTAGACACTACATGGTTATGTAGACAATATAAGGATATGTAAACACTACATGGTTATGTAGACACTATAAGGATATGTAGACACTACATGGTTATGTAGACAATATAAGGATATGTAGACACTACATGGTTATGTAGACACTATAAGGATATGTAGACACTACATGGTTATGTAGACAATATAAGGATATGTAGACACTATAAGGATATGTAGACACTACATGGTTATGTAGACAATATAAGGATATGTAGACAATATGTGAGCAACTATATATTGGCAACGAGAGAAAGTCATGGATATACAGATACTGCAACATGGTTGTAACATGTAAGCAAGTGAGAGTGATGTTGAGATGTCTAGCCAGGGATACACAGGCAGATATGTAGGTGCCGGTAAAAAAAAAAAAAGTACCCCCGTCACGCCAAGTGGCGTATAGGGAATATGGTGTTAGTGACCATAAATTTTACAGACCTTCGGCACATGATTTTTGGGGTAATGTCTGTATTTTATTTTGCGAAGACGATGGCGCTGGATAGGACACACACTACGGAAGTCAACTGAGAGTATTACACAACAGGTACTTTTTTGGAATCCCCAGGGGAAAAGACAAAGAGGAAGACCAAGGAATTCTTGGAGAAGACAGATAGAAGCAGAGATGAAGATGATGGAGCAGACATGGAATGATCTTAAAAGAATGGCAATAAACAGAACGACTTGGAAAGTGTTTGTTGAAGACCTATGCTCCAATGGGTTGGAAAATGGTTGGGAAATGTAAAGCAGGAGTGTGTTTGTAGACAGTCGTGAAGGCTATCACATATGACTTGTTCAAGATGTGCCGCTTTATCAATAAATCACTGGACTTCAGCATGGATCAGTCACAGCCACAGTCTTGACAAAGCTCATCCATGTGTGAATGTGCTTGAAAGGTCTGACCAGATTTTTGTGCAAGACATAAAGAAAGATGAGAGTGAGAGAGCAAGAGATGCCAAGAGTCAGGATCTGTACATATTTCTCCTGACAAGCAGCATGGCTCTAAGGGCTGACCCGCTGTTACACAAGATATTCCAGCATAGCAGTTTACTGCTAGAAGACATCACAATTTGGATTCAGAGAGTGGCATGGACATACCAGCAGCACAGTCTAGTTTACACACTCGAGATCTCCATCCAGCCAGTCCCACTAGATGTTGCAGAGGGCTTGTAGAGTTGTTCTCCCCACTAGATGTTACAGAGGGCTTGTAGAGTTGTTCTCCCCACTAGATGTTACAGAGGGCTTGTAGAGTTGTTCTCCCCACTAGATGTTACAGAGGGCTTGTAGAGTTGTTCTCCCCACTAGATGTTACTAGATGGAGCTTGTAGAGTTGTTCTCCCCACTAGATGTTGCAGAGGGCTTGTAGAGTTGTTCTCCCCACTAGATGTTGCAGAGGGCTTGTAGAGTTGTTCTCCCCACTAGATGTTAGAGGGCTTGTAGAGTTGTTCTCCCCACTAGATGTTACAGAGGGCTTGTAGAGTTGTTCTTCCCACTAGATGTTGCAGAGGGCTTGTAGAGTTGTTCTCCCCACTAGATGTTACAGAGGGCTTGTAGAGTTGTTCTCCCCACTAGATGTTGCAGAGGGCTTGTAGAGTTGTTCTCCCCACTAGATGTTGCAGAGGGCTTGTAGAGTTGTTCTCCCCACTAGATGTTACAGAGGGCTTGTAGAGTTGTTCTCCCCACTAGATGTTACAGAGGGCTTGTAGAGTTGTTCTCCCCACTAGATGTTGCAGAGGGCTTGTAGAGTTGTTCTCCCCACTAGATGTTGCAGAGGGCTTGTAGAGTTGTTCTCCCCACTAGATGTTACAGAAAGCTTGTAGAGTTGTTCTCCATCCAGCCAGTCCCACTAGATGTTACAGAGGGCTTGTAGAGTTGTTCTCCCCACTAGATGTTACAGAGGGCTTGTAGAGTTGTTCTCCCCACTAGATGTTACAGAGGGCTTGTAGAGTTGTTCTCCCCACTAGATGTTACAGAGGGCTTGTAGAGTTGTTCTTCCCACTAGATGTTACAGAGGGCTTGTAGAGTTGTTCTTCCCACTAGATGTTACAGAGGGCTTGTAGAGTTGTTCTCCCCACTAGATGTTACAGAGGGCTTGTAGAGTTGTTCTTCCCACTAGATGTTGCAGAGGGCTTGTAGAGTTGTTCTCCCCACTAGATGTTACAGAGGGCTTGTAGAGTTGTTCTCCCCACTAGATGTTACAGAGGGCTTGTAGAGTTGTTCTCCCCACTAGATGTTGCAGAGGGCTTGTAGAGTTGTTCTCCCCACTAGATGTTGCAGAGGGCTTGTAGAGTTGTTCTCCCCACTAGATGTTGCAGAGGGCTTGTAGAGTTGTTCTCCATCCAGCCAGTCCCACTAGATGTTACAGAGGGCTTGTAGAGTTGTTCTCCCCACTAGATGTTACAGAGGGCTTGTAGAGTTGTTCTCCCCACTAGATGTTACAGAGGGCTTGTAGAGTTGTTCTCCATCCAGCCAGTCCCACTAGATGTTACAGAGGGCTTGTAGAGTTGTTCTCCCCACTAGATGTTGCAGAGGGCTTGTAGAGTTGTTCTCCCCACTAGATGTTGCAGAGGGCTTGTAGAGTTGTTCTCCCCACTAGATGTTGCAGAGGGCTTGTAGAGTTGTTCTCCCCACTAGATGTTACAGAGGGCTTGTAGAGTTGTTCTCCCCACTAGATGTTACAGAGGGCTTGTAGAGTTGTTCTCCCCACTAGATGTTACAGAAAGCTTGTAGAGTTGTTCTCCCCACTAGATGTTACAGAGGGCTTGTAGAGTTGTTCTCCCCACTAGATGTTACAGAAAGCTTGTAGAGTTGTTCTCCCCACTAGATGTTGCAGAGGGCTTGTAGAGTTGTTCTCCCCACTAGATGTTACAGAGGGCTTGTAGAGTTGTTCTCCCCACTAGATGTTACAGAGGGCTTGTAGAGTTGTTCTCCATCCAGCCAGTCCCACTAGATGTTACAGAGGGCTTGTAGAGTTGTTCTCCATCCAGCCAGTCCCACTAGATGTTACAGAGGGCTTGTAGAGTTGTTCTCCATCCAGCCAGTCCCACTAGATGTTACAGAGGGCTTGTAGAGTTGTTCTCCATCCAGCCAGTCCCACTAGATGTTACAGAGGGCTTGTAGAGTTGTTCTCCATCCAGCCAGTCCCACTAGATGTTACAGAGGGCTTGTAGAGTTGTTCTCCCCACTAGATGTTACAGAGGGCTTGTAGAGTTGTTCTCCCCACTAGATGTTACAGAGGGCTTGTAGAGTTGTTCTCCCCACTAGATGTTGCAGAGGGCTTGTAGAGTTGTTCTCCCCACTAGATGTTGCAGAGGGCTTGTAGAGTTGTTCTCCCCACTAGATGTTGCAGAGGGCTTGTAGAGTTGTTCTCCATCCAGCCAGTCCCACTAGATGTTACAGAGGGCTTGTAGAGTTGTTCTCCCCACTAGATGTTACAGAGGGCTTGTAGAGTTGTTCTCCCCACTAGATGTTACAGAGGGCTTGTAGAGTTGTTCTCCATCCAGCCAGTCCCACTAGATGTTACAGAGGGCTTGTAGAGTTGTTCTCCCCACTAGATGTTGCAGAGGGCTTGTAGAGTTGTTCTCCCCACTAGATGTTGCAGAGGGCTTGTAGAGTTGTTCTCCCCACTAGATGTTACAGAGGGCTTGTAGAGTTGTTCTCCCCACTAGATGTTACAGAGGGCTTGTAGAGTTGTTCTCCCCACTAGATGTTGCAGAGGGCTTGTAGAGTTGTTCTCCCCACTAGATGTTACAGAGGGCTTGTAGAGTTGTTCTCCCCACTAGATGTTACAGAGGGCTTGTAGAGTTGTTCTTCCCACTAGATGTTACAGAGGGCTTGTAGAGTTGTTCTCCCCACTAGATGTTACAGAGGGCTTGTAGAGTTGTTCTCCCCACTAGATGTTACAGAGGGCTTGTAGAGTTGTTCTTCCCACTAGATGTTACAGAGGGCTTGTAGAGTTGTTCTCCCCACTAGATGTTACAGAAAGCTTGTAGAGTTGTTCTTCCCACTAGATGTTACAGAGGGCTTGTAGAGTTGTTCTCCCCACTAGATGTTACAGAGGGCTTGTAGAGTTGTTCTTCCCACTAGATGTTACAGAGGGCTTGTAGAGTTGTTCTTCCCACTAGATGTTACAGAGGGCTTGTAGAGTTGTTCTCCCCACTAGATGTTACAGAAAGCTTGTAGAGTTGTTCTTCCCACTAGATGTTACAGAGGGCTTGTAGAGTTGTTCTCCCCACTAGATGTTACAGAGGGCTTGTAGAGTTGTTCTCCCCACTAGATGTTACAGAAAGCTTGTAGAGTTGTTCTTCCCACTAGATGTTACAGAGGGCTTGTAGAGTTGTTCTTCCCACTAGATGTTACAGAAAGCTTGTAGAGTTGTTCTTCCCACTAGATGTTACAGAGGGCTTGTAGAGTTGTTCTCCCCACTAGATGTTACAGAAAGCTTGTAGAGTTGTTCTTCCCACTAGATGTTACAGAGGGCTTGTAGAGTTGTTCTTCCCACTAGATGTTACAGAGGGCTTGTAGAGTTGTTCTTCCCACTAGATGTTACAGAAAGCTTGTAGAGTTGTTCTTCCCACTAGATGTTACAGAGGGCTTGTAGAGTTGTTCTCCCCACTAGATGTTACAGAAAGCTTGTAGAGTTGTTCTTCCCACTAGATGTTACAGAGGGCTTGTAGAGTTGTTCTTCCCACTAGATGTTACAGAGGGCTTGTAGAGTTGTTCTTCCCACTAGATGTTACAGAAAGCTTGTAGAGTTGTTCTCCCCACTAGATGTTACAGAGGGCTTGTAGAGTTGTTCTCCCCACTAGATGTTACAGAGGGCTTGTAGAGTTGTTCTCCCCACTAGATGTTACAGAGGGCTTGTAGAGTTGTTCTCCCCACTAGATGTTACAGAAAGCTTGTAGAGTTGTTCTCCCCACTAGATGTTACAGAGGGCTTGTAGAGTTGTTCTTCCCACTAGATGTTACAGAGGGCTTGTAGAGTTGTTCTTCCCACTAGATGTTACAGAGGGCTTGTAGAGTTGTTCTCCCCACTAGATGTTACAGAGGGCTTGTAGAGTTGTTCTTCCCACTAGATGTTGCAGAGGGCTTGTAGAGTTGTTCTTCCCACTAGATGTTACAGAGGGCTTGTAGAGTTGTTCTTCCCACTAGATGTTACAGAAAGCTTGTAGAGTTGTTCTCCCCACTAGATGTTACAGAGGGCTTGTAGAGTTGTTCTCCCCACTAGATGTTACAGAGGGCTTGTAGAGTTGTTCTCCCCACTAGATGTTACAGAGGGCTTGTAGAGTTGTTCTTCCCACTAGATGTTACAGAGGGCTTGTAGAGTTGTTCTCCATCCATATTTATTCTGGGCAAACTGTTCAATCTTATTTAATGAGTACAACATTGAGAACAACAAAAACTTAAATGGTTGGGCCACCTAGTCAGAATGAATCCTTATCAATCACCATCAAGGGTGTTCTTCTTGAGAATGCATGGAAAAAGACCAAGAGGAAGACCCAGAAGAAGATGGATAGATGCAGTGACAGAGACATGTAACAACAAAGGAAAATCACTAATTCAGACAGTTCGAGCAGCACAAGAACGACAAATGATATAAACCACGACACCTTTTAGGTATCACTGAAAAGTGAAAAGAAGAAGAAGTAGATGAAATCATTGGTTGCATGGCCATTTCTCTTATCTCTATATTAGTCTTGAATTCATTACATTGTAGATGAGATCGTTGGTTGTATGGCCATTTCTCTTATCTCTATATTAGTCTTGAATTCATTACATTGTAGATGAGATCGTTGGTTGCATGGCCATTTCTCTTATCTCTATATTAGTCATGAATTCATTACATTGTAGATGAGATCGTTGGTTGCATGGCCATTTCTCTTATCTCTATATTAGTCTTGAATTCATTACATTGTAGATGAGATCGTTGGTTGTATGGCCATTTCTCTTATCTCTATATTAGTCTTGAATTCATTACATTGTAGATGAGATCGTTGGTTGCATGACCATTTCTCTTATCTCTATATTAGTCTTGAATTCATTACATTGTAGATGAGATCGTTGGTTGCATGACCATTTCTCTTATCTCTATATTAGTCTTGAATTCATTACATTGTAGATGAGATCGTTGGTTGCATGACCATTTCTCTTATCTCTATATTAGTCTTGAATTCATTCCATTGTAGATGAGATCGTTGGTTGTATGGCCATTTCTCTTATCTCTATATTAGTCTTGAATTCATTACATTGTAGATGAGATCGTTGGTTACATGACCATTTCTCTTATCTCTATATTAGTCTTGAATTCTAAGGAAGGCTACACACTGGAAATACTGAAGGATATTTTCACAAAAGTTGTTCATATAGAGCTTGTTTTAGTCAGCACACAAATGTAATAATGCAAACAATAATTGTTGATGTGAGCAGCCCCAGCAGCTGACCCTAAACATATGGTTGTCAAGCTTGACTGCATCAATGGTGATGACCTCAATCTGTGGGCAGAAGGGAAAGCTCAAGGTTTCCTTATGTTGAGAGAGTATCCACACAGTTACAGCATACAATGTTGATATCCACAATGTTGTGAAGAGCTTTACTTGAAGCAATTTGTTGTAGAAATATGAGGGAAGCTAGTTGTTGTAGAAATATGAGGGAAGGTAGTTGTTGTAGAAATATGAGGGAAGCTAGTTGTTGTAGAAATATGAGAGAAGCTAGTTGTTGTAGAAATATGAGGGAAGCTAGTTGTTGTAGAAATATGAGGGAAGCTAGTTGTTGTAGAAATATGAGGGAAGCTAGTTGTTGTAGAAACATGAAGGAAGCTAGTTGTTGTAGAAACATGAGGGAAGCTAGTTGTTGTAGAAACATGAGGGAAGCTAGTTGTTGTAGAAACATGAGGGAAGCTAGTTGTTGTAGAAACATGAGGGAAGCTAGTTGTTGTAGAAATATGAGGGAAGGTAGTTGTAAAAATATGAGGGAAGCTAGTTGTAGAAATATGAGGGAAGCTAGTTGTTGTAGAAACATGAGGGAAGCTAGTTGTTGTAGAAATATGAGGGAAGGTAGTTGTTGTAGAAATATGAGGGAAGCTAGTTGTTGTAGAAACATGAGGGAAGCTAGTTGTTGTAGAAACATGAGGGAAGCTAGTTGTTGTAGAAACATGAGGGAAGCTAGTTGTTGTAGAAATATGAGGGAAGGTAGTTGTTGTAGAAATATGAGGGAAGGTAGTTGTAAAAATATGAGGGAAGCTAGTTGTTGTAGAAATATGAGGGAAGCTAGTTGTTGTAGAAATATGAGGGAAGGTAGTTGTTGTAGAAATATGAGGGAAGGTAGTTGTTGTAGAAATATGAGGGAAGGTAGTTGTTGTAGAAATATGGGGAAGCTAGTTGTTGTAGAAATATGAGGGAAGGTAGTTGTTGTAGAAATATGAGGGAAGCTAGTTGTTGTAGAAATATGAGGGAAGCTAGTTGTTGTAGAAATATGAGGGAAGCTAGTTGTTGTAGAAACATGAGGGAAGCTAGTTGTTGTAGAAACATGAGGGAAGCTAGTTGTTGTAGAAATATGAGGGAAGCTAGTTGTTGTAGAAATATGAGGGAAGGTAGTTGTAAAAATATGAGGGAAGCTAGTTGTAGAAATATGAGGGAAGCTAGTTGTTGTAGAAACATGAGGGAAGCTAGTTGTTGTAGAAATATGAGGGAAGGTAGTTGTTGTAGAAATATGAGGGAAGCTAGTTGTTGTAGAAACATGAGGGAAGCTAGTTGTTGTAGAAACATGAGGGAAGCTAGTTGTTGTAGAAACATGAGGGAAGCTAGTTGTTGTAGAAATATGAGGGAAGGTAGTTGTTGTAGAAATATGAGGGAAGGTAGTTGTAAAAATATGAGGGAAGCTAGTTGTTGTAGAAATATGAGGGAAGCTAGTTGTTGTAGAAATATGAGGGAAGGTAGTTGTTGTAAAAAAAAAAAAAAAATATAAAATCATAAATATTATCAAAGACATGTATGATGGTTACACATGTGCAGTTCGAACAGAGGAAGGACTGAGCGAATGTTTCCCAATAGAAACTGGGGTTAAACAAGGATGTATTTTATCGCCCTTGTTATTTGGAATTGTTATGGACTTCATAATGAAGAAATGCTGCACTGGTAATAAAGGCATCGAATGGATACAAGGAGACCATTTGGAGGACCTGGACTTTGCTGATGACATAGTTCTCATCAGCAATCAGATAAAAACGATGCAGGAAAACACAAATGAACTATCATCAATAGCCAGCAAAATTGGGCTTGAGGTCAATCATGAAAAGACTAAAGTCATGAAAAGTTTAATTCCAACAAGTGACAAAATATACATGGAAAACAAACCAGTAGAAGAGATCGATCACTTCATCTATCTTGGAAGTCACATTGATCGAGAAGGGGATACGAGCAAAGAAATTAGAATCAGACTGGCTAAAGCAGCAATGTCTTTCAGAAGCCTTGAAAAGTTGTGGAAATCAAAACTCATTAGCACAAACACAAAACTTAGGCTATTCAAATCAAATGTACTATCAACCCTTACGTATGCGTGTGAAAGCTGGAAAACAACAAGAGATATAGAAACAAAGTTGAACGCATTCGAAAATAAATGTCTAAGGAAAATACTTGGTATAGAATGGAACGAATTCAAAACAAACGAGGAAATTAGAGAAATCGCCAATCAACCACTAATATCTTCAGTAATAAAGAAAAGACGATGGTCATACGTTGGACATGTGATGAGAAGAGATAATAATCGAATAGCAAAGCAAGCCCTCATATGGGAAACAACAGGTAAAAGAAAAAGAGGAAGACCCAGGGAGACACTGAGAAGAACATTGATGAGAGAGGCAAGAGCAGCAGGAATCGGCTCCCTCAATGAGATAGAACTGCTTGCACAGAACAGAGACAGATGGCGAGATTTGATAAAATATCTTTAAAAGAAAACTGCTAGAACAAAAATTCATATAGGAGAAGGTGTATCTTGGTCTACGCCCTATGGGCCGGTTACGGCTCGAAAGGTCAATAGATAGATAGATAGATAGTTGTTGTAGAAATATGAGGGAAGGTAGTTGTTGTAGAAATATGAGGGAAGGTAGTTGTTGTAGAAATATGGGGGAAGCTAGTTGTTGTAGAAATATGAGGGAAGGTAGTTGTTGTAGAAATATGAGGGAAGCTAGTTGTTGTAGAAATATGAGGGAAGGTAGTTGTAAAAATATGAGGGAAGCTAGTTGTAGAAATATGAGGGAAGCTAGTTGTTGTAGAAACATGAGGGAAGCTAGTTGTTGTAGAAATATGAGGGAAGGTAGTTGTACAAATATGAGGGAAGCTAGTTGTTGTAGAAATATGAGGGAAGCTAGTTGTTGTAGAAATATGAGGGAAGCTAGTTGTTGTAAAAATATGAGGGAAGCTAGTTGTTGTAGAAATATGAGGGAAGCTAGTTGTTGTAGAAATATGAGGGAAGCTAGTTGTTGTAGAAATATGAGGGAAGCTAGTTGTTGTAGAAATATGAGGGAGGCTAGTTGTTGTAGAAATATGAGGGAAGCTAGTTGTTGTAGAAATATGAGGGAAGCTAGTTGTTGTAGAAATATGAGGGAAGGTAGTTGTTGTAGAAATATGAGGGAAGCTAGTTGTTGTAGAAATATGAGGGAAGCTAGTTGTTGTAGAAATATGAGGGAAGCTAGTTGTTGTAGAAATATGAGGGAAGCTAGTTGTAGAAATATGAGGGAAGCTAGTTGTTGTAGAAATGTGAGGGAAGGTAGTTGTTGTAGAAATATGAGAGAAGCTAGTTGTTGTAGAAATATGAGAGAAGGAGTTTGTTTGCAGAAATATGAGGGAGAAGTTTGATTATCAAAAGCTGGATGTTTTGGCCAACAACAAGATATACATGATATGGGAGAAATCAATGTTTAGACATACTTGATACAAGTTACCCATGAGCAAAATGCATCAACCAATGAAAAGACATTATTCTTTGAGTATAAAAATAGATTGTTGGCAATGATGATCATAAAGCATGGAAATCTGTTGGTCCCGGCAATTGCTGACATTTGATACACTCTATCTTTGCTCAACTTCCTAATTGTACGTGATCATATTGACAAAATGATGTCTACAGGAATCTTGAACTACTAACTCTCAGCTGGTCACAGTCCTGTCATATCAACTCTGACAAGGCAAAGAAATAAACCAAGTCATCTATATTATGACTGTGAGTCATGAACTGCTAGCATGTCAGTCACCTATATTATGACTGTGAGTCATGAATGTTGCTAGCATGTCAGTCACCTATGTTTTGAGTGTCAATGACTAAGCACAGGTGAAAAAACAAGAGATAATCGCTTCAAACAAAAAGTAAACAACAAGACATCTGTGAGTGAACATCAATCAATGAAACAAGTAATACTGGTGGCTACAGCATTGCTGATGTTACAACACAAGTAATCTCATCAAACATCCATTATTGACATAAACTTGATCTTAACAACCATTCATTACTGAGATAAACTCGATCTCATCAACCATTAATTATGGACATAACTTGATCTCAACAACCATTCATTACTGAGATAAAATTTGATCTCAACAACCATTCATTACTGAGATAAACTTGATCTCATCAACCAATCATTACTGAGATAAACTTGATCTCATCAAACATCCATTATTGACATAAAATTGATTGAACTTAACAACCATTCATTACTGAGATAAACTTGATCTCATCAACCATTAATTAAGGAGATAACTTGATCTCAACAACCATTCATTACTGAGATAAAATTTGATCTCAACAACCATTCATTACTGAGATAAACTTGATCTCATCAACCATTCATTACTGAGATAAACTCGATCTCATCAACCATTCATTACTGAAATAAACTTGATCATCAACCATTCATTACTGAGATAAACTTGATCTCAACAACCATTCATCACTGAGATAAAATTTGATCTCAACAACCATTCATTACTGAGATAAAATTTGATCTGAACAACCATTCATTACTGAGATAAACTTGATCTCATGAACCATTCATTACTGAGATAAACTTGATCTCATGAACCATTCATTACTGAGATAAACTTGATCTCATGAACCATTCATTACTGAGATAAACTTGATCTCATGAACCATTCATTACTGAGATAAACTTGATCTCATGAACCATTCATTACTGAGATAAAATTTGATCTCAAAAACCATTTATTACTGAGATAAACTTGATCTCAACAACCATTCATTACTGAGATACAATTGATCTCATCAACCATTCATTACTGAGATAAAATTTGATCTCAACAACCATTCATTACTGAGATAAACTTGATCTCATCAACCAATTATTACTGATAAAAACTTGATCTCATGAAACATCCATTATTGACATAAACTTGATCTTAACCATTCATTACTGAGATAAACTTGATCTCATCAACCATTCATTACTGAGAAAAAATTTGATCTCATGAACCATTTATTACTGAGATAAACTTGATCTCATGAACAATTTATTACTGAGATAAACTTGATCTCATCAACCATTCATTACTGAGATACAATTGATCTCATCAACCATTCATTACTGAGATACAATTGATCTCATCAACCATTCATTACTGTGATAAAATTTGATCTCATCAACCATTCATTACTGAGATACAATTGATCTCATCAACCATTCATTACTGAGATAAACTCGATCTCATCAACCATTCATTACTGGGATAAAATTTGATCTCATCAACCATTCATTACTGAGATAAAATTTGATCTCATCAACCATTCATTACTGAGATAAAATTTGATCTCAACAACCATTCATTACTGAGATAAACTTGATCTCATCAAACATCCATTACTGAGATAAACTCAATCTCAACAACCATTCATTAATGAGATAAATCTTGATCTCATCAACAAATTATCACTGAGATAAACTTGATAGAAACAAAGTCTCAAAAAATAAAAACATCTGTGCTAGCAAAATTACATTGTTTTTACAAACTTGGTACTTAAACAAAAGTGGTAGTCAAAATTGTAAACTTGGTATATGACTCCAATAAAAATGAGAGTAGTATCAAAATTAGATTGTTTGAATAAACTTATTCATGAACATTCAAATAACAAGAATGTTTGATCAAAATTGTTAGAGAAATATCAATCTGAGTTGTAGTCTGGACAACAAAATTGATGATGCATAGACCTGATGTATGTTGCATGGAGAAGGAGGTGGCCAGTCAGCTTGCTCAGTTCATCATGTTCAACTGTCACCATAGTCACAATAGTTGCAGAGTCATCACAGTCACTTTAGTCACACAAGTCTTAGAGTCACCATAGTCACAATCACCATAGGCAAATAAGTCACCATAGTCACAAAATTCATACAGTCACCATAGTCACACAAGTCACCACAGTCACACAGTTAGTCTCCATAGTCACACAGTCACAAACGTCATAGTCACCATAGTCACAATAGTCATACAGTCACAATAGTCATACAGTCACCATAGTCACAAAAGTCACAATAGTCATAGTCACCATAGTCACAAAAGTAACAATAGTCATACAGCTACCATAGTCACAGAAGTGACCATAGTCACAAAAATCACCATAGTCACAATAGTCATACAGTTACCTTAGTCACAGAAGTCACCATAGTCACAATAGTCATACAGTTACCATAGTCACAGAAGTCACCATAGTCACAATAGTCATACAGCTACCATAGTCACCATAGTCACAATAGTCATATAGCTACCATAGTCACAAAAACCACCATAGTCACAATAGTCATACAGCTACCATAGTCACAGAAGTCACCATAGTCACACAAATCACCACAGTCACAATAGTCATACAGCTACCATAGACACAATAGTCACCATAGTCATAAAATCACCATAGTCAGTCACTTACACAGTCGCCATAATAACAGTTACCACAGTCAAAGTCACAATCTATAGTCACACGTTTGCCATAGACAGTGACCAGATGTTTGGTGGAGTTATGACCTATGACTACTGTGACATATGATGGAACACACACAGCTGATATCTGACTACTGTGACATATGATGGAACACACACAGCTGATATGTGGCTTCTGTGACATATGATGGAACACAAAGAGCTGATAGGTGACTACTGTGACATATGATGGAACACAAAGAGCTGATAGGTGACTACTGTGACATATGATGGAACACACACAGCTGATATGTGACTACTGTGACAAATGCTGGAACACAAACAGCTGATATGTGACTACTGTGACATATGATGGAACACACAGAGCTGATATGTGGCTACTGTGACATATGATGGAGAACAAACAGCTGATATGTGACTACTGTGACATATGATGGAACACACACAGCTGATTTGTGACTATTGTGACATATGATGGAACACAATGCTGATATGTGACTACTGTGACATATGATGGAACACACACAGCTGATATGTGACTACTGTGACATATGATGGAACACAAACAGCTGAAATTAGCTTATGATGAAACAGATGCTGGGGAGAGAAACCAATGATGGGTTGAAAGTGGCAAATAACAAGGCTTTGATCTTTCATCTTTGACTTGACATCAAACCATTAATTATCTGCCTGGAACATTTGTTTCTTGTGATGATGTTCTTGACAAGTCTCAGCAGCTGTGATGATGTTCTTGACAAGTCTCAGCAGCTGTGATGATGTTCTTGACAAGTCTCAGCAGCTGTGATGATGTTATTGACAAGTCTCAGCAGCTGTGATGATGTTATTGACAAGTCTCAGCAGCTGTGATGATGTTTTTGACAAGTCTCAGCAGCTGTGATGATGTTATTGACAAGTCTCAGCAGCTGTGATGATGTTATTGACAAGTCTCAGCAGCTGTGATGATGTTATTGACAAGTCTCAGCAGCTGTGATGATGTTATTGACAAGTCTCAGCAGCTGTGATGATGTTATTGACAAGTCTCAGCAGCTGTGATGATGTTATTGACAAGTCTCAACGGCTGTGATGATGTTATTGACAAGTCTCAGCAGCTGTGATGATGTTCTTGACAAGTCTCAACGGCTGTGATGATGTTATTGACAAGTCTCAGCAGCTGTGATGATGTTCTTGACAAGTCTCAACGGCTGTGATGATGTTATTGACAAGTCTCAGCAGCTGTGATGATGTTCTTGACAAGTCTCAACGGCTGTGGTGATGTATTTTATCAGCATATCTTGTTAGTTGTATAGATGTACTTGATAAAACTCAAGCCTGAACATAGCCTAAATTCACATGGTATCCTTGTCTGATACTATTCAATCAATGACTTGTGTGACACTGTTCAATCAATGACTTGTCTGATACTATTCAATCAATGACTTGTGTGATACTGTTCAATCAATGACTTGTCTGATACTATTCAATCAATGACTTGTGTGACACTGTTCAATCAATGACTTGTGTGATACTGTTCAATCAATGACTTGTGTGATACTATTCAATCAATGACTTGTGTGATACTGTTCAATCAATGACTTGTGTGATACTATTCAATCAATGACTTGTGTGATACTGTTCAATCAATGACTTGTGTGATACTGTTCAATCAATGACTTGTGTGATACTATTCAATCAATGACTTGTGTGATACTGTTCAATCAATGACTTGTATGATACTGTTCAATCAATGACTTGTGTGATACTATTCAATCAATGACTTGTGTGATACTGTTCAATCAATGACTTGTGTGATACTGTTCAATCAATGACTTGTGTGATACTGTTCAATCAATGACTTATGTGATACTGTTCAATCAATGACTTATGTGATACTGTTCAATCAATGACTTGTGTGATACTGTTCAATCAATGACATGTAGACTGTCATGTTGTCAAGTGTGCACTAACACATTGTCTTAGTTAGCAAGTGTGAACAAAGACATGGCATTGTTGTTGTCTGGTCAATGTGATGAGCACTCACTGCACTGTTGTCTGGTCGAAGTGACGGTAGTGGTGAAATGACATTTGAGTTTTGTGATGGCAGTCTTCTTTTGACTAGAACGGGAATTGTGTGATCATCGGTGAATGTCTGATCATTGGTGCATGTCTTATAAGACAATTCTCTGACTAGAGAAAGAACTGAAGCTCTCAATGGATGTCTAATGAGACAACAGCCTGCAGCTCTCAATGGATGTCTAATGAGACAACAGCCTGCAGCTCTCAATGGATGTCTAATGAGACAACAGCCTGCAGCTCTCAATGGATGTCTAATGAGACAACAGCCTGCAGCTCTCAATGGATGTCTAATGAGACAACAGCCTGCAGCTCTCAATGGATGTCTAATGAGACAACAGCCTGCAGCTCTCAATGGATGTCTAATGAGACAACAGCCTGCAGCTCTCAATGGATGTCTAATGAGACAACAGCCTGCAGCTCTCAGTGGATGTCTAATGACACAACAGCCTGCAGCTCTCAATGGATGTCTAATGAGACAACAGCCTGCAGCTCTCAGTGGATGTCTAATGAGACAACAGCCTGCAGCTCTCAGTGGATGTCTAATGAGACAACAGCCTGCAGCTCTCAATGGATGTCTAATGAGACAACAGCCTGCAGCTCTCAATGGATGTCTAATGAGACAACAGCCTGCAGCTCTCAATGGATGTCTAATGAGACAACAGCCTGCAGCTCTCAATGGATGTCTAATGAGACAACAGCCTGCAGCTCTCAATGGATGTCTAATGAGACAACAGCCTGCAGCTCTCAGCCAGGCAGGTGGCACTGGTCTTGAGAAGAAATTTGAGAGTATAGAACTGCTCCACGGTGAGACCAGCTCCAAGGCCTGGTACATTACGGGCCAGCCTCCCAACAGTAGACAACCTCTCCTTCTCCAGCCACACATAAAGCTCTTGCTCCCATCCTGCCCCACCTGGCCTCGCCTTGACCTCACCAGCAGGTGACAGCAGCATCTCGCAGTGGGCGGGTCCCCACAACAAGTACTCCACAGCTGTTCTCACTTGTCCTAGTAAAAGTCAAAACTTGATATCAAACTAATATTAATTTAATTGTACACTGAATATATATATGCATGTTGTTGACCATGTTCAACTAATATTAATTTAACTTGATGCTAATTACAGCTTCATGATATGTATCACCACTATTGTCCAACAAGGAAATAACACTACAGGCAAAACAGGAACTTTACTATACAATCTTCATGCCAGTGTTGTGCTACCAATGCCAGTCCTGGACCTTAGACTCAAGAACAATAATAAAAATGACATCTACTGAGATGAAATGTGTTGTACATGGGACCTCCTGTTGTTGTTATCTGAGAGGGCTGGACTCTCACCACCCAGAAGGGCTAGTAACTCACTACCCAGAGAGGGCTGGACTCTCACCACCCAGAAGGGCTAGTAACTCACTACTCAGAGAGGGCTGGGATCTCACTACTCAGAGAGGGCTAGTATCTTACTACTCAGGGAGGGCTGGGATCTCACTACTCAGAGAGGGCTAGTAACTCACTACCCAGAGAGGGCTGGACTCTCACCACCCAGAAGGGCTAGTAACTCACTACTCAGAGAGGGCTGGGATCTCACTACTCAGAGAGGGCTAGTATCTTACTACTCAGGGAGGGCTGGGATCTCACTACTCAGAGAGGGCTAGTAACTCACTACCCAGAGAGGGCTGGACTCTCACCACCCAGAAGGGCTAGTAACTCACTACTCAGGGAGGGCTGGGATCTCACTACTCAGAGAGGACTGGGATCTCACTACTCAGAGAGGGCTAGAATCTCACTACTCAGAGAGGGCTAGAATCTCACTACTCAGAGAGGGCTGGGATCTCACTACTCAGAGAGGACTAGTATTGACTACCCAGAGAGGGCTGGGATCTCACTACCCAGAGAGGGCTGGGATCTCACTACCCAGAGAGGGCTGGGATCTCACTACCCAGAGAGGGCTGGGATCTCACTACCCAGAGAGGACTAGTATCTCACTACTCAGAGAGGGCTGGGATCTCGCTACCCAGAGAGGACTAGTATCTCACTACTCAGAGAGGGCTAGACTCTCACTACTCAGAGAGGGCTGGGATCTCACTACCCAGAGAGGACTAGTATCTCACTACCCAGAGAGGACTAGTATCTCACTACCCAGAGAGGGCTAGACTCTCACTACTCAGAGAGGACTGGGATCTCACCACCCAGAGAGGGCTAGTATCTCACTACCCAGAGAGGGCTAGTATCTCACTACTCAGAGAAGGCTAGGATCTCACTACTCAGAGAAGGCTAGGATCTCACTACTCAGAGAAGGCTAGGATCTCACTACTCAGAGAGGGCTGGGATCTCACTACTCAGAGATGACTGGGATCTCACTACTCAGAGAGGACTGGGATCTCACTACTCAGAGAGGGCTGGGATCTCACTACTCAGAGAGGGCTAGGATCTCACTACTCAGAGAGGACTGGGATCTCACTACTCAGAGAGGGCTGGGATCTCACTACTCAGAGAGGGCTGGGATCTCACTACTCAGAGAGGACTAGTATCTCACTACTCAGAGAGGGCTAGGATCTCACTGCTCAGAGAGGGCTTGTATCTCACCATCCAAAGAGGGCTTGTATATCACTACTCCGAGAGGGCTAGGATCTCACTACTCAGAGAGGGCTAGTATCTCACTACTCAGAGAGGGCTAGTATCTCACTACTCAGAGAGGGCTAGGATCTCACTACTCAGAGAGGGCTTGTATCTCACTACTCAGAGAGAGCTAGGATCTCACTACTCAGAGAGGGCTAGTATCTCACCACTCAGAGAGGGCTAGTATCTCACTACTCAGAGAGAGCTAGGATCTCACCACCCAGAGAGGGCTAGGATCTCACTACTCAGAGAGGGCTAGGATCTTACCACCCAGAGAGGGCTAGGATCTCACTATCCGGAGAGGGCTAGGATCTCACCACCCAGAGAGGGATAGGATCTCACTACCCAGAGAGGGTTAGGATCTCACTACCCAGAGAGGGCTAGGATCTCACTACCCAGAGACCAGGGTAAAGCCACAAAGAAACCACTGAATTTAAAAAAAAGTTGGGATTTGAACCCATGACACGCTTGTCCAGAGGCAGACTTCCTATCTCTAGAGCAGCCATTCTAAGCCATTCATGAGTGTTGGTATCTGCTACAGTGACTCTAGTATACAAATATATGTATCAGCTGGAGAGAGATCAATGTGGGTAAGATACAGAAACAAGGATTGAACAGGCTGTTGGGGAGTAATACAGTACTGCCCAATACTTGTGGGTGGAGGGAGAGAGAGAGAGAGAGAGAGAGGGAGAGAAAGTGATGTATGATATGGCAGCACTCAATCATTATTACAGGATGATAAGGTTACAATTCATGAAGCTAGGAACTCAAGTAAGAGATAAATTCAGCAGTCAGGCTTTCAGTCTGTTCCATTGAATATAGAACTTATGTGAAACAATAAACTGTTCTTTGTGATGAGTTAGTCAAGTCACAACTAGAATTAAGTTGTTGGGGGGCCAGTCAATCTCATCTGGCAGGAGTCTGCAGCCACAGCTCTAGGAAGGTGTGGCCTGCAAGGAATCTCATAAATAATCATTAGTCTGTACTAGTCCCATTTTCTCTGACCTTGTCCTGAACATAATCACTGGGACAGTGGCTAGAGCTGACAACACAACCATTGGGACAGTAGCTAAAGCTGACCACACAACCATTGGGACAGTGGCTAAAGCTGACAACACAACCATTGGGACAGTAGCTAAAGCTGACCACACAACCATTGGGACAGTAGCTAAAGCTGACAACACAACCATTGGGACAGTGGCTAAAGCTGACCACACCACACAGCCATTGGAACAGTGGCTAAAGCTGACCACACAACTATTGGGACAGTGGCTAAAGCTGACCACACAACCATTGGGACAGTGGGTAAAGCTGACCACACAACCATTGGGACAGTGGCTAAAGCTGACCACACAACCATTGGGACAGTAGCTAAAGCTGACCACACAACCATTGGGACAGTGGCTAAAGCTGACCACACAACCATTGGGACAGTGGCTAAAGCTGACAACACAACCATTGGGACAGTGGCTAAAGCTGACAACACAACCATTGGGACAGTGGCTAAAGCTGACCACACCACACAGCCATTGGAACAGTGGCTAAAGCTGACCACACAACTATTGGGACAGTGGCTAGAACTGACCACACAACTATTGGGACAGTGGCTAGAACTGACCACACAACTATTGGGACAGTGGCTAGAACTGACCACACAACTATTGGGACAGTGGCTAGAACTGACCACACAACTATTGGGACAGTGGCTAGAACTGACCACACAACTATTGGGACAGTGGCTAGAACAGACCACACAACTATTGGGACAGTGGCTAGAACTGACCACACAACTATTGGGACAGTGGCTAGAACTGACCACACAACTATTGGGACAGTGGCTAGAACTGACCACACAACTATTGGGACAGTGGCTAGAACAGACCACACAACTATTGGGACAGTGGCTAGAACTGACCACACACCTATTGGGGCAGTGGCTAGAACTGACCACACAACTATTGGGACAGTGGCTAGAACAGACCACACAACTATTGGGACAGTGGCTAGAACTGACCACACAACTATTGGGACAGTGGCTAGAACTGACCACACAACTATTGGGACAGTGGCTAGAACTGACCACACAACTATTGGGACAGTGGCTAGAACAGACCACACAACTATTGGGACAGTGGCTAGAACTGACCACACAACTATTGGGGCAGTGGCTAAAGCTGACCACACAACTATTGGGGCAGTGGCTAAAGCTGACCACACAACTATTGGGGCAGTGGCTAAAGCTGACCACACAACTATTGGGGCAGTGGCTAAAGCTGACCACACAGCCACTCTTGTGTTTTCTGTGCCTCATTAACACATTCCATACCACAAGCTATAAATATATGCTTTCACAGCCACCACACTGAGCCCAAAAGCCATAATATGCAGCTTTTAATTGATCATTTTCACAAATATTTCTGCTAAAACCTTGTCATTCTCTTATTATTTGCTCTTCTGACTTTTTGAATAAGTTGTTCCAACAAAATGCATGTTTCCCATCAATTTTAATTAATTTTATTGCTGTTATTTCACATTTTTTTTTAACTCAGAAAAATTGGGAAGCCATGCCGAGTTAAACCCATTGGTCGTGAATGTGTTTACTGACACGCCAGCTTTTCCACTCCCCAGGCTACACGTACCATTGGACAGTGTGTGCGGCGTGTGTGCTACAGCGTGTGTGCAACAGCATGTGTGCTACAGCATGTGTGCTACAGCGTGTGTGCTACAGCGTGTGTGCTACAGCACTTTTATCTGAACTAATACATCAATGGTAGCACAAGCTTGGAACAAGCTTTCAGTAACAACATTTATTGTCCTGTAGCACAGCATTAACACACAGCTCATTGTTGCTGATGTTCTCAGGACAAATCCACAGATGTCCAGTCAATCTTAGCAAGTGGTAGTGAGTGTAGACATGGCTCCATTAGCTTGCTGTTTGTGTTGCTGATGTTCTCAGGACAAATCTACAGATGTCCAGTCAATCTTAGCAAGTGGTAGTGAGTGTAGACATGGCTCCATTAGCTTGCTGTTTGTGTTGCTGATGTTCTCAGGACAAATCCACAGATGTCCAGTCAATCTTAGCAAGTGGTAGTGAGTGTAGACATGGCTCCATTAGCTTGCTGTTTGTGTTGCTGATGTTCTCAGGACAAATCTACAGATGTCCAGTCAATCTTAGCAAGTGGTAGTGAGTGTAGACATGGCTCCATTAGCTTGCTGTTTGTGTTGCTGATGTTCTCAAGACAAATCCACAGATGTCCAGTCAATCTTAGCAAGTGGTAGTGAGTGTAGACATGGCTCCATTAGCTTGCTGTTTGTGTTGCTGATGTTCTCAGGACAAATCCACAGATGTCCAGTCAATCTTAGCAAGTGGTAGTGAGTGTAGACATGGCTCCATTAGCTTGCTGTTTGTGTTGCTGATGTTCTCAGGACAAATCCACATATGTCCAGTCAATCTTAGCAAGTGGTAGTGAGTGTAGACATGGCTCCATTAGCTTGCTGTTTGTGTTGCTGATGTTCTCAGGACAAATCTACAGATGTCCAGTCAATCTTAGCAAGTGGTAGTGAGTGTAGACATGGCTCCATTAGCTTGCTGTTTGTGTTGCTGATGTTCTCAGGACAAATCCACAGATGTCCAGTCAATCTTAGCAAGTGGTAGTGAGTGTAGACATGGCTCCATTAGCTTGCTGTTTGTGTTGCTGATGTTCTCAGGACAAATCTACAGATGTCCAGTCAATCTTAGCAAGTGGTAGTGAGTGTAGACATGGCTCCATTAGCTTGCTGTTTGTGTTGCTGATGTTCTCAGGACAAATCCACAGATGTCCAGTCAATCTTAGCAAGTGGTAGTGAGTGTAGACATGGCTCCATTAGCTTGCTGTTTGTGTTGCTGATGTTCTCAGGACAAATCTACAGATGTCCAGTCAATCTTAGCAAGTGGTAGTGAGTGTAGACATGGCTCCATTAGCTTGCTGTTTGTGTTGCTGATGTTCTCAAGACAAATCCACAGATGTCCAGTCAATCTTAGCAAGTGGTAGTGAGTGTAGACATGGCTCCATTAGCTTGCTGTTTGTGTTGCTGATGTTCTCAGGACAAATCCACATATGTCCAGTCAATCTTAGCAAGTGGTAGTGAGTGTAGACATGGCTCCATTAGCTTGCTGTTTGTGTTGCTGATGTTCTCAGGACAAATCTACAGATGTCCAGTCAATCTTAGCAAGTGGTAGTGAGTGTAGACATGGCTCCATTAGCTTGCTGTTTGTGTTGCTGATGTTCTCAGGACAAATCCACAGATGTCCAGTCAATCTTAGCAAGTGGTAGTGAGTGTAGACATGGCTCCATTAGCTTGCTGTTTGTGTTGCTGATGTTCTCAGGACAAATCTACAGATGTCCAGTCAATCTTAGCAAGTGGTAGTGAGTGTAGACATGGCTCCATTAGCTTGCTGTTTGTGTTGCTGATGTTCTCAAGACAAATCCACAGATGTCCAGTCAATCTTAGCAAGTGGTAGTGAGTGTAGACATGGCTCCATTAGCTTGCTGTTTGTGTTGCTGATGTTCTCAGGACAAATCCACATATGTCCAGTCAATCTTAGCAAGTGGTAGTGAGTGTAGACATGGCTCCATTAGCTTGCTGTTTGTGTTGCTGATGTTCTCAGGACAAATCCACAGATGTCCAGTCAATCTTAGCAAGTGGTAGTGAGTGTAGACATGGCTCCATTAGCTTGCTGTTTGTGTTGCTGATGTTCTCAGGACAAATCTACAGATGTCCAGTCAATCTTAGCAAGTGGTAGTGAGTGTAGACATGGCTCCATTAGCTTGCTGTTTGTGTTGCTGATGTTCTCAAGACAAATCCACAGATGTCCAGTCAATCTTAGCAAGTGGTAGTGAGTGTAGACATGGCTCCATTAGCTTGCTGTTTGTGTTGCTGATGTTCTCAGGACAAATCTACAGATGTCCAGTCAATCTTAGCAAGTGGTAGTGAGTGTAGACATGGCTCCATTAGCTTGCTGTTTGTGCTGCTGATGTTCTCAGGACAAATCCACAGATGTCCAGTCAATCTTAGCAAGTGGTAGTGAGTGTAGACATGGCTCCATTAGCTTGCTGTTTGTGTTGCTGATGTTCTCAAGACAAATCCACAGATGTCCAGTCAATCTTAGCAAGTGGTAGTGAGTGTAGACATGGCTCCATTAGCTTGCTGTTTGTTGCTCATTTCTTCATTGTTAGTTGTTGAACATTGTGTCCCAAATTGTTACAGACTTGATAAATCTGTTGTGTTTAGACATGTGTAGAGTGGAATCTTGGAAGGGAAAATGTAAGGTAAAAGAGGCAGACCAAGACTAACATGGATGGGTAATATCAAAAGATGGACAAGTTAGCCTCTGACAACCTGCACTATCAAGGCAAGAGACAAAGTGGAATGGCGCTCCATGGTAGCCAACCTTCGATGCGGAGATGGCACTCAATGATGATGATGAGAGTGGTTTCAGTTTTTATGTGATTTTTTTTTAAAATAGAAAAAGGACATCTTCATTTATAACAAGAAAAAGATGAACATAAACACTTATCTAAACACTCAACCAAATGGACATAAACACTTACCTAAATACTTCAACCATGTGAACATAATACTTACCTAAACACTCATCCATGTGAACATAAATACTTATCCAAACACTTAACCATGTGAACATAGATACTTACCTAAACACTCATCCATGTGAACATAAATACTTACCTAAACACTCATCCATGTGAACATAAATACTTACCTAAACACTCATCCATGTGAACATAAATACTTACCTAAACACTTAACCATGTGAACATAAATACTTATCCAAACACTTAACCATGTGAACATAGATACTTACCTAAACACTCATCCATGTGAACATAAATACTTACCTAAACACTCAACCATGTGAACATAGATACTTACCTAAACACTCAACCATGTGAACATAGATACTTACCTAAACACTTAACCATGTGAACATAGATACTTACCTAAACACTCATCCATGTGAACATAAATACTTACCTAAACACTTAACCATGTGAACATAGATACTTACATAAACACTCATCCATGTGAACAGAAATACTTACCTAAACACTCAACCAAATGGACATAAACACTTACCTAAACACTCCACCTTCCTGGGTACTAGCAGAAACCTCAGCTTCATCACGACTTTCTTGGGAGAAGAAATGATCTTCTCTGTCTCATCGTCACTATCGTCACTATCATCGTCACCATATGGCATATTTTCTGAAAGTAGCCGGTCCAGGAAGTTGCACATAGCCTCCCCCTGGGGTACATCAAGCGAGCGCTGACGGGGCAGGAATGCCACAACTTGACCACGAAGATCAGAGCGTGTGATCAGGAAGATGTCACTGTAGTCAGTTTCTGTAACAGAGAAACCCTGAAACACAGAACAGCAGATGTCAATACCTTGGTGCCAAATCTAGATCATCAAAGTGGATACGGTTATGTCAAATCTAGATCATCAAAGTGGCTACGGTTATGCCAAATCTAGATTATCAAAGTGGTTACGGTTATGCCAAATCTAGCTCATCAAAGTGGTTATGGTTATGCCAAATCTAGATCATCAAAGTGGTTACGGTTATGCCAAATCTAGACCATCAAAGTGGCTACGGTTATGCCAAATCTAGATCCTCAAAGTGGTTATGGTTATGCCAAATCTAGATCATCAAAGTGGTTACGGTTATGCCAAATCTAGACCATCAAAGTGGCTACGGTTATGCCAAATCTAGCTCATCAAAGTGGTTATGGTTATGCCAAATCTAGATCATCAAAGTGGTTACGGTTATGCCAAATCTAGACCATCAAAGTGGCTACGGTTATGCCAAATCTAGATCATCAAAGTGTTTACAGTTAAGCTAAATCTAGATCATCAAAGTGGCTACGGTTATGCCAAATCTAGATCATCAAAGTGGCTACGGTTATGCCAAATCTAGATCATCAAAGTGTTTACAGTTAAGCTAAATCTAGATCATCAAAGTGGCTATGGTTATGCCAAATCTAGATCATCAAAGTGGCTACGGTTATGCTAAATCTAGATCATCAAAGTGGCTACGGTTATGACCATAAATCATAAAACATGCATAGCGTTATGCACTGGGTGAACAGAAAAGGGAGGGGAAATGTCAGCGTCTGCAACAAAAAAATAAAAATAACAAAGTTCCTCACTTCAACAAAACTTTCAAATAGCACCAGCAGCATGAATAAATGATCACAATATTCAAATTAATCATCTTTTGGAATTTGAGATTTAAACAAATCATTTATCAATGACAACAAATCATAAAATGCTATATAAACCCATGAGAATTTTCACTCAGAGGATAAATTTCACAAAAGTTCTTATCAGCCTAACTTGAAACTTCCCATATTTATGTAGAATTTGAAGTTGAATGTACACACCAATCTGGAGCTGAATCTAAATGTACACACCAATCTGGAGCTGAATCTAAATGTACGCACCAATCTGGAGCTGAATCTAAATGTACACACCAATCTGGAGCTGAATCTAAATGTACACACCAATTTTCTGTGTCAAATCTCTTTTACAATGAGAAGCCCATTCAATGATGTTAAAGATTGTAACAAAGATCTGTCAATCAAAATGGATCAAATAAGGCAACACAATGATGTTAAAGATTGTAACAAAGATCTGTCAATCAAAATGGATCAACTAAGGCAACACAATGATGTTAAAGATTGTAACAAAGATCTGTCAATCAAAATGGATCAAATAAGGCAACACAATGATGTCATGCACTGTAGTTGTTTTGTTTCACATTTGGCTTCTTTGATATACAGCAACGAGTCCCAGGCTCACTTTGAACAATAGCCAGTATCATAGCAACCACAAACATCCAACAAAGCTGGTTTCTCCAAATCACACTTGTAGCACCATCACTGAGGCAGATTCTGACAATACGGATGTTTCTCCATGTTGCTCTGTGTGGAGATCTCCTGTGTGATAGAGAACACGACTGTAGACACTGTTGTCTGAGTACGATAGTGATGACTCTGTAATCTCCATGCTGCTCTGTGTGGAGATCTCCTGTGTGATAGAGAACACGACTGTAGACACTGTTGTTTGAGTATGATAGTGATGATTCTGTAATCCCCATGTTTCTCCATGCTGCTCTGTGTAGACACTGTTGTCTGAGTACGATAATGATGATTCTGTAATCTCCATGTCTCTCCATGCTGCTCTGTGTGGAGACTGTTGTCTGAGTAGTGATGATTCTGTAATCTCCATGTCTCTCCATGCTGCTCTGTGTGGACACTGTTGTCTGAGTAGTGATGATTCTGTAATCTCCATGTCTCTCCATGCTGCTCTGTGTAGACACTGTTGTCTGAGTACATTAGTGATGATTCTGTAATCTCCATGTTTCTCCATGCTGCTCTGTGTAGACACTGTTGTCTGAGTAGTGATGATTCTGTAATCTCCATGTTTCTCCATGCTACTCTGTGTAGACACTGTTGTCTGAGTAGTGATGATTCTGTAATCTCCATGTCTCTCCATGCTGCTCTTGTTGTCTGAGTAGTGATAATTCTGTAATCTCCATGTCTCTCCATGCTGCTCTGTGTAGACACTGTTGTCTGAGTAGTGATGATTCTGTAATCTCCATGTCTCTCCATGCTGCTCTTGTTGTCTGAGTAGTGATGATTCTGTAATCTCCATGTCTCTCCATGCTGCTCTTTTTGTCTGAGTAGTGATGATTCTGTAATCCAAGATAACCTGGTTTACTAGTGATATGGAGGTATGGCAGATAACCTCACAATGTTGGATGGCACTTATCGATTTACAAACACTCCACACAAATACTCATTCTGTTGACCTGAAACAGAAAATGCGTACTCAATGGTGCAGAAACACTCACAAAATATCCATACAAACAGTCGCTGAGCTGACCTGATCGAGACAGTGTGACATTGCACTTAACAGTTGAATGGTTGCAGTCAGTATAATGTTGAGATATGAGCTCACATCTTGTGTCAGAGACTCCCTCAGAAGGGCCAGGTGAGAGTCCAGGTTCTCCACTATATCAAATGCCCCTGGAGATGATGAAAAACAAATATCTGATGGTATCTCTAGGTCAAGTATTGGAGATAAGGAAAAACAAATATCTGATGGTATCTCTAGGTCAAGTATTGGAGATGATGAAAAACAAATATCTGATGGTATCTCTACAAGGTCAAGTATTGGAGATAAGGAAAAACAAATATCTGATGGTATCTCTACAAGGTCAAGTATTGGAGATAAGGAAAAAACAAATATCTGATGGTATCTCTACAAGGTCAAGTATTGGAGATAAGGAAAAACAAATATCTGATGGTATCTCTACAAGGTCAAGTATTGGAGATAAGGAAAAACAAATATCTGATGGTACCTCTACAAGGTCACAGTATTGGAGATAAGGAAAAACAAACATCTGATGGTACCTCTACAAGGTCAAGTATTGGAGATAAGGAAAAACAAATATCTGATGGTACCTCTACAAGGTCAAGTATTGGAGATAAGGAAAAACAAATATCTGATGGTACCTCTACAAGGTCAAGTATTGGAGATAAGGAAAAACAAATATCTGATGGTACCTCAAGGTCAAGTATTGGAGATAAGGAAAAACAAATATCTGATGGTACCTCTAGGTCAAGTATTGGAGATAAGGAAAAACAAATATCTGATGGTACCTCTACAAGGTCAAGTATTGGAGATAAGGAAAAACAAATATCTGATGGTATCTCTAGGTCAAATATTGGAGATAAGGAAAAACAAATATCTGATGGTATCTCTAGGTCAAGTGTTGGAGATAAGGAAAAACAAATATCTGATGGTATCTCTAGGTCAAGTATTGGAGATAAGGGAAAACAAATATTTGATGGTACCTCTAGGTCAAGTGTTGGAGATAAGGAAAAACAAATATCTGATGGTACCTCTAGGTCAAGTGTTGGAGATAAGGAAAAACAAATATCTGATGGTACCTCTAGGTCAAGTATTGGAGATAAGGAAAAACAAATATCTGATGGTATCTCTAGGTCAAGTGTTGGAGATAAGGAAAAACAAATATCTGATGGTATCTCTACAAGGTCAAGTATTGGAGATAAGGAAAAACAAATATCTGATGGTACCTCTACAAGGTCAAGTATTGGAGATAAGGAAAAACAAATATCTGATGGTACCTCTACAAGGTCAAGTATTGGAGATAAGGAAAAACAAATATCTGATGGTACCTCTACAAGGTCACAGTATTGGAGATAAGGAAAAACAAATATCTGATGGTACCTCTACAAGGTCAAGTATTGGAGATAAGGAAAAACAAATATCTGATGGTACCTCTACAAGGTCAAGTATTGGAGATAAGGAAAAACAAATATCTGATGGTACCTCTACAAGGTCAAGTATTGGAGATAAGGAAAAACAAATATCTGATGGTACCTCAAGGTCGAGTATTGGAGATAAGGAAAAACAAATATCTGATGGTACCTCTAGGTCAAGTATTGGAGATAAGGAAAAACAAATATCTGATGGTACCTCTACAAGGTCAAGTATTGGAGATAAGGAAAAACAAATATCTGATGGTATCTCTAGGTCAAATATTGGAGATAAGGAAAAACAAATATCTGATGGTATCTCTAGGTCAAGTGTTGGAGATAAGGAAAAACAAATATCTGATGGTATCTCTAGGTCAAGTATTGGAGATAAGGAAAAACAAATATCTGATGGTACCTCTACAAGGTCAAGTATTGGAGATAAGGAAAAATAAATATCTGATGGTACCTCTAGGTCAAGTATTGGAGATAAGGGAAAACAAATATCTGATGGTATCTCTAGGTCAAGTATTGGAGATAAGGAAAAACAAATATCTGATGGTACCTCTAGGTCAAGTATTGGAGATAAGGTAAAACAAATATCTGATGGTATCTCTAGGTCAAGTATTGGAGATAAGGAAAAACAAATATCTGATGGTACCTCTAGGTCAAGTGTTGGAGATAAGGAAAAACAAATATCTGATGGTACCTCTAGGTCAAGTATTGGAGATAAGGAAAAACAAATATCTGATGGTACCTCTAGGTCAAGTATTGGAGATAAGGGAAAACAAATATTTGATGGTATCTCTACAAGGTCAAGTATTGGAGATAAGGAAAAACAAATATCTGATGGTACCTCTAGGTCAAGTATTGGAGATAAGGAAAAACAAATATTTGATGGTATCTCTACAAGGTCAAGTATTGGAGATAAGGGAAAACAAATATCTGATGGTATCTCTAGGTCAAGTGTTGGAGATAAGGAAAAACAAATATCTGATGGTACCTCTAGGTCAAGTATTGGAGATAAGGAAAAACAAATATTTGATGGTATCTCTACAAGGTCAAGAGGTAGCTACACTAGAGATTTGAAGTTGAAAATGGCACCCAGAGATCCAAGTCAGGAGTTGAATGTGCTCATTTCAAAGTGAGAGCCCCACAAACACAGTCCAATGATACAATTCTTCTACTTTGTATGCTCCACACAGTATTCTTTTTAGACATTTGTCTTCAAAAGCACTGAGTTTTCTCTCAATCTCATTTGTTGTTCTCCAGCTTTCACTTGCGTAGGTAATTGTTAATAATAACTAAGAGTTGAATATTCTACGTTGAGTTTTCTCTCAATCTCATTTGTTGTTCTCCAGCTTTCACTTGCGTAGGTTAAGAGTTAATAATAACTATGAGTTGAATATTTAAAGTTGAGTTTTCTTGTTGTGAGTATTTTTGTCAGACGAGAGTTAATGAAATCAGTAGCTAAAGAAGTGGTAAACACACTCACCGACGGCCACAAAGCAGCGAGCCTGGCTGGAGTCATAGACTGAGTTCTGCAGCAGCTGCGATGTCTTGATGAAGTCAGGAGTTAGATATGAGAATGGGATGGTGTCAGCAAACACAGCTGATGGGCGCAGCAAGCTGGGGTGACTGGTTGTACACATCTCAGTGGCTGGTCTGGAGTGCAGGATCTAGAGAGTGTGAAAGGAAAAAAAAATGTTCTCAACACAAGAATGACCACTACAACATGTACATTGTTTGTGATTTCATTGTACCGAGGCTCAGCTTAATGGGATGTTAATGATTTCATTGTACTGAGGCTCAGCTTGATGGGATGTTAATGATTTCATTGTACCGAGGCTCAGCTTAATGGGATGTTAATGATTTCATTGTACCGAGGCTCAGCTTGATGAAGCAGAGTTAATGATTTCATTGTACTGAGGCTCAGCTTAATGGGATGTTAATGATTTCATTGTACCGAGGCTCAGCTTGATGAAGCAGAGTTAATGATTTCATTGTACTGAGGCTCAGCTTGATGAAGCAGAGTTAATGATTTCATTGTACTGAGGCTCAGCTTAATGGGATGTTAATGATTTCATTGTACTGAGGCTCAGCTTAATGGGATGTTAATGATTTCATTGTACTGAGGCTCAGCTTCATGGGATGTTAATGATTTCATTGTACTGAGGCTCAGCTTGATGAAGCAGAGTTAATGATTTCATTGTACCGAGGCTCAGCTTGATGAAGCAGAGTTAATGATTTCATGGTACTGAGGCTCAGCTTGATGAAGCAGAGTTAATGATTTCATTGTACTGAGGCTCAGCTTAATGGGATGTTAATGATTTCATTGTACTGAGGCTCAGCTTGATGAAGCAGAGTTAATGATTTCATTGTACCGAGGCTCAGCTTCATGGGGTAGGGTTCACAGCTTTGCCTTCCCAGAGAACATCTCTGGTACCCATTTAACGCTTCCCGCACATTTCATCACTGACTGCGTCATGCCCATTATTAGAAGTTTATAATTAGCTATTATATAGTTTCCTGTCAACATTCTTCACTGGAGACTTCTTTCCTCCCTCTACACACTTAGTGTTTATAAAGATATGTGTTTCTCTATTTGGATTAGCAGTGTGTTTATCATCGATAAATAAATGAACTGATCAAAATGGCATAGATTAGTATTGACTTGAATGAGAGAATTCTATAGAATATGGCATAGATTAGTATTGACTTGAATGAGAGAATTCTATAGAATATGGCATAGTTTAGTATTGACTTGAATGAGAGAATTCTATAGAATATGGCATAGATTAGTATTGACTTGAATGAGAGAATTCTATAGAATATGGCATAGATTAGTATTGACTTGAATGAGATAATTCTATAGAATATGGCATAGATTAGTATTGACTTGAATGAGAGAATTCTATAGAATATGGCATAGATTAGTATTGACTTGAATGAGAGAATTCTATAGAATATGGCTAAAAAGAGCCAGTGAATGAACTTTTGACCAAATATTTCAAATAATAATAATATCTAAGCATCTATAGCAACTATGGGAGCAGCTATTTCATTGATTTAGAAACAAATCATGAAGTTTCTCATGTCCAATACCTATAATCAATCAATTAATAAGATGACAGAAAAGAGGAAATCAATACATCATGATTGTTGATGACAAATGATCAGTTATTTTGATGGTGCATCAACCAAACTTTCTATGCTGCTTGCAGACATATTGCTCATGTTTTCTTGTGAAATAATTCATTTTGTATTACCATGCCCTGATATTTATGATGGCAAATTGGCATTTATGGTCTCAATTTTATGTTTTCATTTTTTTGGTTTTGGTTATTTAATTTTATCTCCCATTTTTCTTCCTATGTCTTGTAGTGTCTTTTTATTGGGGAAATCGAATTCCTTGTTCAATTTCCTAAAGATACATCTACAAAATGTATACATCTACAAAATGTATACATCTACAAAATGTATACATCTACAAAATGTATACATCTACAAAATGTATACATCTACAAAATGTATTCATCTACAAAATGTATACATCTACAAAATGTATACATCTACAAAATGTATACATCTACAAAATGTATACATCTACAAAATGTATACATCTACAAAATGTATACATCTACAAAATGTTATGTGTTAGATAAAGAATGTAGATTGATCTTTACAAACATAATCTATGAAAAATTGTCTCTGAAATAAGTTCCATTGCATTCATTAAAAACCTCATGTATTGAAAGAGTGAAATGAAAAGACGATTAGAGGCCACAGAGATGGGATTTCTCAAAAGAATGTTGAAAGTTCCCTGGACAGCTAAAAAGACCAATGAGGAAGTTCTCAAAGAAGCCAACACAAAAATACAGCTCCTAAAAAACATCAGAAATAAACAATCAACATTTTTGGGCACATCATGAGAAGAGGAAAGTTGAAATACTTGGTTACAACTGGCAAAATAAAAGGAAAGAGAGATCGCGGACGACAAAGAAAGAAAATACTGGATAGCTTGGTGTCATGGCATGGAAAACAGTCAACAACAGAACTGATACGATGTACTGTAGATAGAAGATTGTGAAAGGACATGATAACCTACGCCAACCGGTATGGCACATGATGATGATGATGATTGAAAGAGTTAAAGAAGCTGGGTGGAGCACAAGATCCTTTTAGGTTTGGAGGGCATTGAAACCTTGAGGTTGGCAGTCAAGTGCACTAACATCACTGGGCTCCCTAAACTGGTATAGAATAAGTGAAACAGAGAAGCAGACTAGCCATGACCCACCATGATCTGACAAGGGCAGTCAGTAGCTCTCAACTTGGCATTGTACACCACACAGCGGCCTGACGCATGTAGGGGTTGGCCATAGATATCAAAGTCCGCCCACTTGAGCATCCTAGAGTTTGGAATGTCAAGGCGATCCTCTGATAAGATCTTCTCACACTGAGCATAGATGTCCTGTAGAGCATGGAAGGTGATGCTGGTCAGTTTGGTGAAGACATCCCTTAGCTTGTCCTCACTCAGGGACACCTGCAGAAACAAACTAAAATCAACAAAGTTTGACAATGCCGACCTGAGGAAAAAAAGGGAGAACTACAAAAAGACCCAGGTAAGGAAGGGATAGGGTTGCCAGATGAAAAAAATGAAAAGCAGCACATTTCATCTAAAAAAGTCTGATTTTTCACCAAAAAGCAGGACACTTTTTAGGAAAAATCAAACAAAAAAGCAGGACAAAAAAGAATGTGCTTATTTTCAATACTTTATATAATAGGGTAAACAGTTCATTACAGAACACGATGAAAATGTGAGAAGAGTGTTAACAAATCTAAAATGAACTGAAATTGTTTAATGTAAAGGTAAAAAATAAGCTTTTACCTTGTTTAAAGTCCAGATTGTTGATACTTTTCTGATGATCCAATTTCTCTGAGCAAAGAATGTTGCTTGTCATCCAGTAAATACTGGTAGAAGTCCACACAAGACAGATGTCTTAAATTAAATTTTACAAGTAGAATTCCTTTAATAGACTCAAGACATAGGCGGTTTCTCTCTTTTGTCCACTGAGAATTTATTAGAGAAAATACCCTCTCCACACACGCATTATGACTTGGTACGGCAAAGTAAAATTGACATATCTGAAGAAGTTCAGAGTTTGATTCAGAATTTGGATGTGCCTTCAGAAAGTTAACCCACTTTTTGTCTAATGGAGATTTATAATCCTCTTCTGATAAATTAGCTGCATACTGTTTGAGGTTGCAGAACTCAAAGAGTTTTGATTCTTCAATTTGTACATTTTTTCTTTGTTGTAGGTAGTGCAAACATGAATCAAGTTTTGTTGTAGGTAGTGCAAACATGAATCAAGTTTTGTTGTAGGTAGTGCAAACATGAATCAAGTTTTGTTGTAGGTAGTGCAAACATGAATCAAGTTTTGTTGTAGGTAGTGCAAACATGAATCAAGTTTTGTTGTAGGTAGTGCAAACATGAATCAAGTTTTGTTGTAGGTAGTGCAAACATGAATCAAGTTTTGTTGTAGGTAGTGCAAACATGAATCAAGTTTTGTTGTAGGTAGTGCAAACATGAATCAAGTTTTGTTGTAGGTAGTGCAAACATGAATCAAGTTTTGTTGTAGGTAGTGCAAACATGAATCAAGTTTTGTTGTAGGTAGTGCAAACATGAATCAAGTTTTGTTGTAGGTAGTGCAAACATGAATCAAGTTTTGTTGTAGGTAGTGCAAACATGAATCAAGTTTTGTTGTAGGTAGTGCAAACATGAATCAAGTTTTGTTGTAGGTAGTGCAAACATGAATCAAGTTTTGTTGTAGGTAGTGCAAACATGAATCAAGTTTTGTTGTAGGTAGTGCAAACATGAATCAAGTTTTGTTGTAGGTAGTGCAAACATGAATCAAGTTTTGTTGTAGGTAGTGCAAACATGAATCAAGTTTTGTTGTAGGTAGTGCAAACATGAATCAAGTTTTGTTGTAGGTAGTGCAAACATGAATCAAGTTTTGTTGTAGGTAGTGCAAACATGAATCAAGTTTTGTTGTAGGTAGTGCAAACATGAATCAAGTTTTGTTGTAGGTAGTGCAAACATGAATCAAGTTTTGTTGTAGGTAGTGCAAACATGAATCAAGTTTTGTTGTAGGTAGTGCAAACATGAATCAAGTTTTGTTGTAGGTAGTGCAAACATGAATCAAGTTTTGTTGTAGGTAGTGCAAACATGAATCAAGTTTTGTTGTAGGTAGTGCAAACATGAATCAAGTTTTGTTGTAGGTAGTGCAAACATGAATCAAGCTTTGTTGTAGGTAGTGCAAACATGAATCAAGTTTTGTTGTAGGTAGTGCAAACATGAATCAAGTTTTGTTGTAGGTAGTGCAAACATGAATCAAGTTTTGTTGTAGGTAGTGCAAACATGAATCAAGTTTTGTTGTAGGTAGTGCAAACATGAATCAAGTTTTGTTGTAGGTAGTGCAAACATGAATCAAGTTTTGTTGTAGGTAGTGCAAACATGAATCAAGTTTTGTTGTAGGTAGTGCAAACATGAATCAAGTTTTGTTGTAGGTAGTGCAAACATGAATCAAGTTTTGTTGTAGGTAGTGCAAACATGAATCAAGTTTTGTTGTAGGTAGTGCAAACATGAATCAAGTTTTGTTGTAGGTAGTGCAAACATGAATCAAGTTTTGTTGTAGGTAGTGCAAACATGAATCAAGTTTTGTTGTAGGTAGTGCAAACATGAATCAAGTTTTGTTGTAGGTAGTGCAAACATGAATCAAGTTTTGTTGTAGGTAGTGCAAACATGAATCAAGCTTTGTTGTAGGTAGTGCAAACATGAATCAAGTTTTGTTGTAGGTAGTGCAAACATGAATCAAGTTTTGTTGTAGGTAGTGCAAACATGAATCAAGTTTTGTTGTAGGTAGTGCAAACATGAATCAAGTTTTGTTGTAGGTAGTGCAAACATGAATCAAGTTTTGTTGTAGGTAGTGCAAACATGAATCAAGTTTTGTTGTAGGTAGTGCAAACATGAATCAAGTTTTGTTGTAGGTAGTGCAAACATGAATCAAGTTTTGTTGTAGGTAGTGCAAACATGCAAACATGAATCAAGTTTTGTTGTAGGTAGTGCAAACATGAATCAAGTTTTGTTGTAGGTAGTGCAAACATGAATCAAGTTTTGTTGTAGGTAGTGCAAACATGAATCAAGTTTTGTTGTAGGTAGTGCAAACATGAATCAAGTTTTGTTGTAGGTAGTGCAAACATGAATCAAGTTTTGTTGTAGGTAGTGCAAACATGAATCAAGTTTTGTTGTAGGTAGTGCAAACATGAATCAAGTTTTGTTGTAGGTAGTGCAAACATGAATCAAGTTTTGTTGTAGGTAGTGCAAACATGAATCAAGTTTTGTTGTAGGTAGTGCAAACATGAATCAAGTTTTGTTGTAGGTAGTGCAAACATGAATCAAGTTTTGTTGTAGGTAGTGCAAACATGAATCAAGTTTTGTTGTAGGTAGTGCAAACATGAATCAAGTTTTGTTGTAGGTAGTGCAAACATGAATCAAGTTTTGTTGTAGGTAGTGCAAACATGAATCAAGTTTTGTTGTAGGTAGTGCAAACATGAATCAAGTTTTGTTGTAGGTAGTGCAAACATGAATCAAGTTTTGTTGTAGGTAGTGCAAACATGAATCAAGTTTTGTTGTAGGTAGTGCAAACATGAATCAAGTTTTGTTGTAGGTAGTGCAAACATGAATCAAGTTTTGTTGTAGGTAGTGCAAACATGAATCAAGTTTTGTTGTAGGTAGTGCAAACATGAATCAAGTTTTGTTGTAGGTAGTGCAAACATGAATCAAGTTTTGTTGTAGGTAGTGCAAACATGAATCAAGTTTTGTTGTAGGTAGTGCAAACATGAATCAAGTTTTGTTGTAGGTAGTGCAAACATGAATCAAGTTTTGTTGTAGGTAGTGCAAACATGAATCAAGTTTTGTTGTAGGTAGTGCAAACATGAATCAAGTTTTGTTGTAGGTAGTGCAAACATGAATCAAGTTTTGTTGTAGGTAGTGCAAACATGAATCAAGTTTTGTTGTAGGTAGTGCAAACATGAATCAAGTTTTGTTGTAGGTAGTGCAAACATGAATCAAGTTTTGTTGTAGGTAGTGCAAACATGAATCAAGTTTTGTTGTAGGTAGTGCAAACATGAATCAAGTTTTGTTGTAGGTAGTGCAAACATGAATCAAGTTTTGTTGTAGGTAGTGCAAACATGAATCAAGTTTTGTTGTAGGTAGTGCAAACATGAATCAAGTTTTGTTGTAGGTAGTGCAAACATGAATCAAGTTTTGTTGTAGGTAGTGCAAACATGAATCAAGTTTTGTTGTAGGTAGTGCAAACATGAATCAAGTTTTGTTGTAGGTAGTGCAAACATGAATCAAGTTCATTAAACTTCATCTTTTTTAGATTTTACATTTTCATCCACTGAAAGCATTTTAGTTCTTCAAGTGGTAACATCCATTTGTGCAAATATTCAAGGCAAGTATTATAAAAGTCCGTCATTTGTTTTTTGAAATGGATACATTTGTGCAAATATTCAAGGCAAGTATTATAAAAGTCCGTCATTTGTTTTTTGAAATGGATACATTTGTGCAAATATTCAAGGCAAGTATTATAAAAGTCCGTCATTTGTTTTTTGAAATGGATACATTTGTGCAAATATTCAAGGCAAGTATTATAAAAGTCCGTCATTTGTTTTTTGAAATGGATACATTTGTGCAAATATTCAAGGCAAGTATTATAAAAGTCCGTCATTTGTTTTTTGAAATGGATACATTTGTGCAAATATTCAAGGCAAGTATTATAAAAGTCCGTCATTTGTTTTTTGAAATGGATACATTTGTGCAAATATTCAAGGCAAGTATTATAAAAGTCCGTCATTTGTTTTTTGAAATGGATACATTTGTGCAAATATTCAAGGCAAGTATTATAAAAGTCCGTCATTTGTTTTTTGAAATGGATACATTTGTGCAAATATTCAAGGCAAGTATTATAAAAGTCCGTCATTTGTTTTTTGAAATGGATACATTTGTGCAAATATTCAAGGCAAGTATTATAAAAGTCCGTCATTTGTTTTTTGAAATGGATACATTTGTGCAAATATTCAAGGCAAGTATTATAAAAGTCCGTCATTTGTTTTTTGAAATGGATACATTTGTGCAAATATTCAAGGCAAGTATTATAAAAGTCCGTCATTTGTTTTTTGAAATGGATACATTTTTGCTCCAATCCATTCTCTGTGAGGGATTCTAATGCTTCTCTTACATTCATAGGTACATATTCTTCCTGAAGTCTATTCCTCAATGAAGTTAAAACAAAATCAATGATGTCAATCACTTCTATGGCAGACATATTTTCTCTTTCAAGTTCAGCTATTTTGACATGAAATATAAACATATTAGAATGCAGAAACCACAGGTATAGCTCTGCCAATTCATCTTCAATAAAGTTTCTTATGGTTGAAGGAACACAGTTTTTAGGTTGTGAAAGAAAGTAAGCTTTCAATGCTGGATACATTTTTTGAAGTTTTCCAATTGCAGGAAAGAGCGTCAGCCATCTCATTTTAGTGTGATATAAAAGCTCTTCGTATCTGATTTCAACAAAGTCACAAAATTCTTTTAACTGCTCTGTTCTAACTGCATAAATGTGAAAAAAGTTAAATATTTTAAGAACAATGCTCTCTATGTCAACACTGAGACAATCTGCACCATGTTGACAACAGTTGTGGAGGATATGCGCAGGACACCCAACACCAATTATCTGCTCATTTACTCTCTTCTTTAAATGTGAAAAAACATTGTTCCCAGTATTTCTTGCTAATCCTCCAAAATTAACATTGGCGTTATCCCCAGAGAAAGCAATGCACTTTGCTGATAAATTGTGAGTTTCTAATGTATGTGTTATGTAATCCGATACTGTTTCAGCAGTTTCATTGATACATGATTTTAGTTCCAATACCTTTACTTGGATTCCTTCATCCTTATTAAAGTAATGCACAACCAACGGGAATAGTTTTAGTGCTGCATGATTGCTAGCATCTGTGGCAATTCCAAAATAAGGCACATCATTTCTTAAGCTGTCAGTCACAATACTCAAAGCATGAGGGGCAATAACATTATGAACAATAGCTTCTGTTTTACTGCGCCCACACTTAATATTTCTTGCAATGTCAGAATTAGAGTAGATAGTTTTGTTTAACTTAGATGTACAGTCCATGGAATTGTATGACTGATGGTGTGAAATCGTGTGAAATGCTAAAGTTCCTTCAGCTGCCAATACCATTTTCTCTAAAGAAGTAAATTTACAGCTGAAGCACGTATTTATCTTTTTTGATGAAGAAGCAGTTCTGATTGCATTCTTATGTTTTTCTGTATCAATATGTCTCTGCAAATCTCCTGCACCTCTGTGTCCAAATTTTACAAAGGAATCACAGATTATGCATTTTGCTTCACTTTCATTTCTTCCCTTTGAAAAACATGGAAACTTTGTTCTTAAATTGTCAGAAAATCTGCACTTCCTTTTACTAGTTTCTCCTGCTTTCAACATGTTAAAAATTAAGATAATTAAAGATTGAACTAGATTTAAAAAGCGTTCATTAATAAATTAAACTGAATGTAAACATGGTACGAACGAACAAGGAAGCGGAAGTAAGGTACTAAACGAAAACCAAAAATTGCGCTTGCGCTTCTTTGCGCACAACGTCATTTAATATATGTATGGTATCCCAAGATGGCCATTTATACTATTTAATCAGGTAAATCAGGCAACACATTGTGTACAAACATTTCTATACTGTTTCAGCAGATTGAAACATCACAAAATGCAATGTGTCATGACTGAACTAAAATATTTTATATTTATGTCCGATAAAGTCCGACACATTAAAAAGCAGGACATTTGTGATTTTTAATAAAGTCCGCCCGGACGCCGGAAAAACACCTAAAAAGCAGGACATGTCAAGCAAAATCCGGACGTCTGGCAACCCTAGGAAGGGAGAACAACAAAAAGACCCAGGTAAGGAAGGGAGAACAACAAAAAGACCCAGGTAAGAAAGAGAGAACAACAAAAAGACCCAGGTAAGGAAGGGAGAACAACAAAAAGACCCAGGTAAGGAAGGGAGAACAACAAAAAGACTGAGGAAAGGAAGGGAGAACAACACTCAAGAAAGGAAGGGAGAACAACAAAAAGACTGAGGAAAGGAAGGGAGAACAAGACTCAAGAAAGGAAGGGAGAACAACAAAAAGACTGAGGAAAGGAAGGGAGAACAAGACTCAAGAAAGAAAGGGAGAACAACAAAAAGACTGACTCAGGAAAGGAAGGGAGAACAAGACTCAAGTAAGGAAGGGAGAACAACAAAAAGACTCAGGAAAGGAAGGGAGAACAAGACTCAAGAAAGGAAGGGAGAAAAACAAAAAGAATGAGGAAAGGAAGGGAGAAAAACAAAAAATGACTTAGGAAAGGAAGGGAGAACAAGACTCAAGAAAGAAAGGAACAACAAAAAGACTGACTCAGGAAAGGAAGGGAGAACAAGACTCAATAAAGGAAGGGAGAAAACTACTTAGGAAAGGAAGGGAGAACAAGACTCAAGAAAGAAAGGAACAACAACAAGACTGACTCAGGAAAAGAAGGGAGAACAAGACTCAATAAAGGAAGGGAGAAAAACAAACAGACTCAGGAAAGGAAGGGAGAACAACAAAAAGATTCCACATTAATATTGTGTTCTGATTCTTTAATGTACCCTTTCCATTTTTTCACACAGGCTGTCTATCAGTCCCCCCTCCATCCAACCTGGAGGACAAGAGTTCCCCTTTCAGTCTCACGGAGTGCGATCAAACTATGACTGCTACCACAGTCCAACTTTCCCAGATTATTTCTGTCCCCATTTTCAGATAGTGGATGAATCACAAAGCAGCACTGGTCAGGAAAAAGAACTGGAAGCTGAAGTTCTAACAATCTATTCAGCAGACAAATGCACTAACAGTGAAACATCTTCCAGAGCAAACCAACACAAATGGGAGTTTGTATCTTACCTGAGCATTGGGTCTGTTCATGGATACATACTGGTCTGATGATCCAGCTTCTGGTCGTTTAGGCTTCCGCCTTGGAGCAGGCCTAGGTCTGGGGAGTGTGCTGCAATTTGATTGGGTCTCATAGCTGCAATTTGATTGGGTGTCAGACTCAGATGAGACTGTCTCTTTCGAGATGGAACAGCTTAAGGAAGAATGTGGTGCTGATAGATGTTCAGGGGGAGGTGGAGGTGGTGGAAGCATGCTTGATGTCAAGGAAGTTGACATCAGAGGCAATGACATTATCTGGGAGGATGACAATGGCTGAGGATTCTGCTTAGACAGGCCACGGGATGGTGATGATTGCACAGCTCCAGTTGGTGCAGCACTTGATGATGGTGGTGGTGTTACAAAATGCGACTGCTGTGACTGCTGTGACTGCTGTGACTGCTGTGACTGCTGTGACTGCTGCGACTGCTGCCATGTGTGTGTGACCTGGCTCTTTGTCACTTCTGGAACTCCTCCTGTGGAAGACAGATTCTTCTTCACAGACACACCATCTCCAATGCTCCCAGAACATTTGGAAAATGTATCTATCTTTCTCTCACTCCCAGAACATTTGGAAAATGTATCTATCTTTCTCTCACTCTCAGATTCCTCATCATCCCCTCCATTAGGTATTTCCTCATAAATTGGCTGAGAAGCCAACAGAATCCTCCTCTGCTCTGTCATTTCAGGTTCAATAAAATGTGGTCCAAGTCCAGACGAAGCATTGGTTGGAAGCCCTCCCTTGCCTGAAGCAAGAGGGTCAGTAGTTGCAGGTGAAGAAATCTGCTTGCATTCTGGGATTAAACTTGCAGAGTTCTCTGTAGAGTTGACCTCACTGGAACTTGCTGATGGCGTGTGAGTGTTGTGAGGTGACCCAGAATCCTTGGAATTTGTGGATGGTAAGTTTGGGATTCTGTCATTTTTGGAGGAAGATGATGCCTGTGACTTTGATCTCACAACCGATGCATTTGTTGTCATAGATGAGGTTGATGATGCTGAAGATGAGGAAGACATGCTTGCTGTGGTCATCAATGATAAAGTTGTTGATTGCAATGACAATGAAGATGACGTTGAAGTTGCTATGACAGCTGAAGATAATGGCGGTACAGGTTCCAAATACCCGTCTGCAAGAAGGTTTGGACAAAAGACTTTAGGGCTAGTTGGAGGGTCATAGAAATTGATTGCCTCTGGCTTGGGTAAGATTGACTCATACAGGTTCTCTAATGAGCCAAGAGGGGATAGAACTGGGAAATCAAACTCATCAAAGCTGCCTTTCTCCATGGAAGTTGTGGAGCTTGATGGTCCTAGGTGTAGGCAGGAAGCTGACACTGAAAGTGAGAAAGTAGAGGGGATGAAGGAATCAGTGGAGAGAGAGGGCTGACAGTGAGAAAGTAGAGGGGATGAAGGAATCAGTGGAGAGACAGGTAGAGAGAGGGCTGACAGTGAGAAAGTAGAGGGAATGAAGGAATCAGTGGAGAGAGAGGGCTGACAGTGAGAAAGTAGAGGGGATGAAGGAATCAGTGGAGAGAGAGGGCTGACAGTGAGAAAGTAGAGGGATGAAGGAATTAGTGGAGAGACAGGTAGAGAGAGGGCTGACAGTGAGAAAGTAGAGGGGATGAAGGAATCAGTGGAGAGACAGGTAGAGAGAGGGCTGACAGTGAGAAAGTAGAGGGAATGAAGGAATCAGTGGAGAGAGAGGGCTGACAGTGAGAAAGTAGAGGGGATGAAGGAATCAGTGGAGAGAGAGGGCTGACAGTGAGAAAGTAGAGGGATGAAGGAATTAGTGGAGAGACAGGTAGAGAGAGGGCTGACAGTGAGAAAGTAGAGGGATGAAGGAATTAGTGGAGAGACAGGTAGAGAGAGGGCTGACAGTGAGAAAGTAGAGGGATGAAGGAATCAGTGGAGAGACAGGTAGAGAGAGGGCTGACACTGAAAGTGAGAAAGTAGATGGGATGAAGGAATCAGTGGAGAGACAGGTAGAGAGAGGGCTGACAGTGAGAAAGTAGAGGGATGAAGGAATTAGTGGAGAGACAGGTAGAGAGAGGGCTGACAGTGAGAAAGTAGAGGGATGAAGGAATTAGTAGAGAGACAGGTAGAGAGAGGGCTGACAGTGAGAAAGTAGATGGGATGAAGGAATTAGTGGAGAGACAGGTAGAGAGAGGGCTGACAGTGAGAAAGTAGAGGGATGAAGGAATTAGTGGAGAGACAGGTAGAGAGAGGGCTGACAGTGAGAAAGTAGAGGGATGAAGGAATCAGTGGAGAGACAGGTAGAGAGAGGGCTGACAGTGAGAAAGTAGAGGGATGAAGGAATCAGTGGAGAGACAGGTAGAGAGAGGGCTGACAGTGAGAAAGTAGAGGGATGAAGGAATTAGTAGAGAGACAGGTAGAGAGAGGGCTGACAGTGAGAAAGTAGAGGAAATGAAGGAATTAGTGGAGAGACAGGTAGAGAGAGGGCTGACAGTGAGAAAGTAGAGGGATGAAGGAATCAGTGGAGAGACAGGTAGAGAGAGGGCTGACAGTGAGAAAGTAGAGGGATGAAGGAATCAGTGGAGAGACAGGTAGAGAGAGGGCTGACAGTGAGAAAGTAGAGGGATGAAGGAATTAGTGGAGAGACAGGTAGAGAGAGGGCTGACAGTGAGAAAGTAGAGGGATGAAGGAATTAGTAGAGAGACAGGTAGAGAGAGGGCTGACAGTGAGAAAGTAGATGGGATGAAGGAATTAGTGGAGAGACAGGTAGAGAGAGGGCTGACAGTGAGAAAGTAGAGGGATGAAGGAATTAGTGGAGAGACAGGTAGAGAGAGGGCTGACAGTGAGAAAGTAGATGGGATGAAGGAATCAGTGGAGAGACAGGTAGAGAGAGGGCTGACAGTGAGAAAGTAGAGGGATGAAGGAATTAGTAGAGAGACAGGTAGAGAGAGGGCTGACAGTGAGAAAGTAGAGGGATGAAGGAATTAGTAGAGAGACAGGTAGAGAGAGGGCTGACAGTGAGAAAGTAGAGGAAATGAAGGAATTAGTGGAGAGACAGGTAGAGAGAGGGCTGACAGTGAGAAAGTAGAGGGATGAAGGAATTAGTAGAGAGACAGGTAGAGAGAGGGCTGACAGTGAGAAAGTAGAGGGATGAAGGAATTAGTAGAGAGACAGGTAGAGAGAGGGCTGACAGTGAGAAAGTAGAGGGATGAAGGAATTAGTAGAGAGACAGGTACAGAGAGGGCTGACAGTGAGAAAGTAGAGGGATGAAGGAATTAGTAGAGAGACAGGTAGAGAGAGGGCTGACAGTGAGAAAGTAGATGGGATGAAGGAATCAGTGGAGAGACAGGTAGAGAGAGGGCTGACAGTGAGAAAGTAGAGGAAATGAAGGAATCAGTGGAGAGACAGGTAGAGAGAGGGCTGACAGTGAGAAAGTAGAGGGATGAAGGAATTAGTAGAGAGACAGGTAGAGAGAGGGCTGACAGTGAGAAAGTAGAGGGATGAAGGAATCAGTGGAGAGACAGGTAGAGAGAGGGCTGACAGTGAGAAAGTAGAGGGGATGAAGGAATCAGTGGAGAGACAGGTAGAGAGAGGGCTGACAGTGAGAAAGTAGAGGGATGAAGGAATTAGTAGAGAGACAGGTAGAGAGAGGGCTGACAGTGAGAAAGTAGAGGAAATTAAGGAATCAGTGGAGAGACAGGTAGAGAGAGGGCTGACAGTGAGAAAGTAGAGGAAATGAAGGAATTAGTGGAGAGACAGGTAGAGAGAGGGCTGACAGTGAGAAAGTAGATGGGATGAAGGAATCAGTGGAGAGACAGGTAGAGAGAGGGCTGACAGTGAGAAAGTAGAGGGATGAAGGAATCAGTGGAGAGACAGGTAGAGAGAGGGCTGACAGTGAGAAAGTAGAGGGGATGAAGGAATCAGTGGAGAGACAGGTAGAGAGAGGGCTGACAGTGAGAAAGTAGAGGGATGAAGGAATTAGTAGAGAGACAGGTAGAGAGAGGGCTGACAGTGAGAAAGTAGAGGAAATTAAGGAATCAGTGGAGAGACAGGTAGAGAGAGGGCTGACAGTGAGAAAGTAGAGGAAATGAAGGAATTAGTGGAGAGACAGGTAGAGAGAAGGCTGAAAGGGAGAAAGTAGAGGGGATGAAGGAATTAGTGGAGAGACAGATAGAGAGAGGGCTGACAGTGAGAAAGTAGAGGAAATGAAGGAATTAGTGGAGAGACAGGTAGAGAGATGGCTGAAAGGGAGAAAGTAGAGGAAATGAAGGAATTAGTGGAGAGACAGGTAGAGAGATGGCTGACAGTGAGAAAGTAGAGGAAATGAAGGAATTAGTGGAGAGACAGGTAGAGAGATGGCTGAAAGGGAGAAAGTAGAGGAAATGAAGGAATTAGTGGAGAGACAGGTAGAGAGATGGCTGAAAGGGAGAAAGTAGAGGGGATGAAGGAATTAGTGGAGAGACAGGTAGAGAGAGGGCTGACAGTGAGAAAGTAGAGGAAATGAAGGAATTAGTGGAGAGACAGGTAGAGAGAAGGCTGAAAGGGAGAAAGTAGAGGGGATGAAGGAATTAGTGGAGAGACAGATAGAGAGAGGGCTGACAGTGAGAAAGTAGAGGAAATGAAGGAATTAGTGGAGAGACAGGTAGAGAGAAGGCTGAAAGGGAGAAAGTAGAGGGGATGAAGGAATTAGTGGAGAGACAGGTAGAGAGAAGGCTGACAGTGAGAAAGTAGAGGAAATGAAGGAATTAGTGGAGAGACAGGTAGAGAGAAGGCTGAAAGGCACTGTCTGTGACCTTCACCCCACATTACAAGACTGACTGTCCATTACCTTCACCCCCACATTACAAGACTGACTGTCTATTACCTTCACCCCCACATTACAAGACTGACTGTCCATTACCTTCACCCCCACATTACAAAACTGACTGTCCATTACCTTCACCCCACATTATAAGACTGACTGTCCATTACCTTCACCCCACATTACAAGACTGACTGTCCATTACCTTCACCCCATATTACACGACTGACTGTCCATTACCTTCACCCCATATTACAAGACTGACTGTCCATTACCTTCACCCCATATTACAAGACTGACTGTCCATTACCTTCACCCCACATTACAAGACTGACTGTCCATTACCTTCACCCCCACATTACAAGACTGACTGTCCATTACCTTCACCCCACATTACAAGACTGACTGTCCATTACCTTCACCCCCCATATTACAAGACTGACTGTCCATTACCTTCACCCCCACATTACAAGACTGACTGTCCATTACCTTCACCCCACATTACAAGACTGACTGTCCATTACCTTCACCCCACATTACAAGACTGACTGTCCATTACCTTCACCCCACATTACAAGACTGACTGTCCATTACCTTCACCCCACATTACAAGACTGACTGTCCATTACCTTCACCCCCACATTACAAGACTGACTGTCCATTACCATCACCCCCACATTACAAAACTGACTGTCCATTACCATCACCCCCACATTACAAGACTGACTGTCCATTACCTTCACCCCCACATTACAAGACTGACTGTCCATTACCTTCACCCCCACATTACAAGACTGACTGTCCATTACCTTCACCCCCACATTACAAGACTGACTGTCCATTACCTTCACCCCCACATTACAAGACTGACTGTCCATTACCTTCACCCCCACATTACAAGACTGACTGTCCATTACCTTCACCCCACATTACAAGACTGACTGTCCATTACCTTCACCCCACATTACAAGACTGACTGTCCATTACCATCACCCCCACATTACAAGACTGACTGTCCATTACCATCACCCCCACATTACAAGACTGACTGTCCATTACCTTCACCCCCACATTACAAGACTGACTGTCCATTACCTTCACACCACATTACAAGACTGACTGTCCATTACCATCACCCCCACATTACAAGACTGACTGTCCATTACCTTCACCCCCACATTACAAGACTGACTGTCCATTACCTTCACACCACATTACAAGACTGACTGTCCATTACCATCACCCCCACATTACAAGACTGACTGTCCATTACCTTCACCCCCACATTACAAGACTGACTGTCCATTACCTTCACCCCCACATTACAAGACTGACTGTCCATTACCTTCACCCCCACATTACAAGACTGACTGTCCATTACCTTCACCCCACATTACAAGACTGACTGTCTATGAACATCACCCCCCACATTACAAGACTGACTGTCCATTACCTTCACCCCCACATTACAAGACTGACTGTCCATTACCATCACCCCACATTACAAGACTGACTGTCTATGAACATCACCCCCCACATTACAAGACTGACTGTCCATTACCTTCACCCCCACATTACAAGACTGACTGTCCATTACCATCACCCCATATTACAAGACTGACTGTCTATGAACATCACCTCATTTTACAAGACTGACTGTCCATTACCATCACCCCATATTACAAGACTGACTGTCTATGAACATCACCTCATTTTACAAGACTGACTGTCCATTACCATCACCCCATATTACAAGACTGACTGTCTATGAACATCACCTCATTTTACAAGACTGACTGTCCATGACCGTCACCCCATATTACAAGACTGACTGTCCATGACTGTCACCCCATATTACAAGATTGACTGTCCATGGCTGTCACCCCATATTACAAGACTGATTGTCCATGTACATCACCCCATATTACAAGACTGACTGTCTATGAACATCACCCCATATTACAAGACTGACTGTCTATGAACATCACCCCATATTACAAGACTGACTGTCTATGAACATAACTCTATATTACAAGACTGACTGTCTATGAACATCACCCCATATTACAAGACTGACTGTCCATGAACATCACCCCATATTACAAGACTGACTGGCTACAAACTTTTCATGACAAAATATCTATGGGCTTGAACTAACTGGAAAGCTGAATGCTCTCACCTCAGCCACTCTAACACAGACCTCTCCCTGTATACAGCTCTGACAACTGAAGACCTGGTCTACAAATGCATGCCTAGCACAAACCAAGCTGGTGAAGCGTAGTTTGTCTGAAACTAACGACAGAACTGAAGTGCTAGACTTACTGCCAGCAAAAGTAGGCTCATCTCCCAGAGAGATTGTATTCCTCCTGTTCCCAACAACATTACCGTTGTGCACATCAGTCACCATCTGTGGAAGAGAAAGTCATTATGGACATGCATGAACTGGTGCTTTATTGTGATGGCTGTGCCACTAGTCATGTCCTTAACTCTAGCTTACCACACCTATCCTGTGAGTCATATCTGTATGACACCTTCATCGAAATTACAAACACTCAATGTTACATTTGGAGGTCAGAAAATAGTATTTTCTGTGAACATTTACTATACAACTGTGTCTTTACGCAAGGAAAGAGACAAGAATTTATTGTGGTGATCATTTCCTGGCTTAGGTTACATCTATGGCCCGAACACATGGTACCTTGGCTATTGGAGATGTTACATTGTCTATTGAAACATTGGCTGTTAGGAGTCATATTGAGCTTCCTCTTAATGTTATTTGCTGCCTATCACATGTTACAAAGATTTGTTCAATGTCTCGCCGACAACCAAAGAGATTTCACACATCATAAAAAAAAAAATTATTGAAACTGGCAGAATTTGTACAACAAAAAAAAAAAACAGGTGTGTTTTAACGACACCTTTGTAATTTTTACGAAGCACATGTTGGTATTTTAAAAAAAAACAATCCAGCATCTAGGTAAAAAAAAACCTAACAGCATCAGAAGTAATAATGAAGAAGGTAAGGGGGAGGAGGATGGTTACCTTGGTGGCAAACAGTTGAATTCCAAGAAATGTGTATTTTGAGTTCATAATTGTTAGAAATGTGTTCTAATCTAGTGTTCCCACTAGAAGGTCCTATCTCTCAGTTGAATTCCAAGAAATGTGTATTTTGAGTTCATAATTGTTAGAAATGTGTTCTAATCTAGTGTTCCCACTAGAAGGTCCTATCTCTCAGTTGTTCCAAGATCTACACAATCACAACATAGGAGACAGTCCAAGGTCATGAGTCCAGCCAATGTTTAACACATTATTACTTATTCTTTAAATGTGCTGCTGATGCCAGCCCAAGATCCTACTGTAGCAAGTAGACACACTTAACAGATGTTCATTAATGGGTCCTAGATCCTACTGTAGCAAGTAGACACACTTAACAGATGTTCATTAATGGGTCCTAGATCCTACTGTAGCAAGTAGACACATTTAACAGATGTTCATTAATGGGTCCTAGATCCTACTGTAGCAAGTAGACACACTTAACAGATGTTCATTAAAGGGCCCTAGATCCTACTGTAGCAAGTAGACACACTTAACAGATGTTCATTAATGGGTCCTAGATCCTACTGTAGCAAGTAGACACACTTAACAGATGTTCATTAATGGGTCCTAGATCCTACTGTAGCAAGTAGACACATTTAACAGATGTTCATTAATGAGTCCTAGATCCTACTGTAGCAAGTAGACACACTTAACATATGTTCATTAAAGAGCCCTAGATCCTACTGTAGCAAGTAGACACACTTAACAGATGTTCATTAATGGGTCCTAGATCCTACTGTAGCAAGTAGACACACTTAACAGATGTTCATTAAAGGGCCCTAGATCCTACTGTAGCAAGTAGACACACTTAACAGATGTTCATTAATGGGTCCTAGATCCTACTGTAGCAAGTAGACACATTTACAGATGTTCATTAATGGGCCCTAGATCCTACTGTAGCAAGTAGACACACTTAACAGATGTTCATTAAAGAGCCCTAGATCCTACTGTAGCAAGTAGACACACTTAACAGATGTTCATTAAAGAGCCCTAGATCCTACTGTAGCAAGTAGACACACTTAACAGATGTTCATTAAAGGGCCCTAGATCCTACTGTAGCAAGTAGACACACTCAACAGATGTTCATTAATGGGTCCTAGATCCTACTGTAGCAAGTAGACACACTTAACAGATGTTCATTAATGGGTCCTAGATCCTACTGTAGCAAGTAGACACACTTAACAGATGTTCATTAATGGGTCCTAGATCCTACTGTAGCAAGTAGACACACTCAACAGATGTTCATTAATGGGTCCTAGATCCTACTGTAGCAAGTAGACACACTTAACAGATGTTCATTAAAGAGCCCTAGATCCTACTGTAGCAAGTAGACACACTTAACAGATGTTCATTAATGGGTCCTAGATCCTACTGTAGCAAGTAGACACATTTAACAGATGTTCATTAATGGGTCCTAGATCCTACTGTAGCAAGTAGACACACTTAACAGATGTTCATTAATGGGTCCTAGATCCTACTGTAGCAAGTAGACACACTTAACAGATGTTCATTAAAGAACCCTAGATCCTACTGTAGCAAGTAGACACACTTAACAGATGTTCATTAAAGAGCCCTAGATCCTACTGTAGCAAGTAGACACACTTAACAGATGTTCATTAATGGGTCCTAGATCCTACTGTAGCAAGTAGACACATTTACAGATGTTCATTAATGGGTCCTAGATCCTACTGTAGCAAGTAGACACATTAACAGATGTTCATTAAAGAACCCTAGATCCTACTGTAGCAAGTAGACACACTTAACAGATGTTCATTAAAGAGCCCTAGATCCTACTGTAGCAAGTAGACACTTTAACAGATGTTCATTAAAGAGCCCTAGATCCTACTGCAGCAAGTAGACACTTTAACAGATGTTCATTAAAGAGCCCTAGATCCTACTGTAGCAAGTAGACACATTAACAGATGTTCATTAAAGAGCCCTAGATCCTACTGTAGCAAGTAGACACACTTAACAGATGTTCATTAAAGAGCCCTAGATCCTACTGTAGCAAGTAGACACATTAACAGATGTTCATTAAAGATCCCTAGATCCTACTGTAGCAAGTAGACACACTTAACAGATGTTCATTAAAGAGCCCTAGATCCTACTGCAGCAAGTAGACACTTTAACAGATGTTCATTAAAGAGCCCTAGATCCTATTGCAGCAAGTAGACACACTCAACACATGTTCATTAAAGAACCCTAGATCCTACTGCAGCAAGTAGACACACTCAACACATGTTCATTAAAGAGCCCTAGATCCTACTGTAGCAAGTAGACACACTCAACACATGTTCATGAAAAAGTCCTAGATCCTACTGCAGCAAGTAGACACACTCAACACATGTTCATTAAAGAGCCCTAGATCCTACTGTAGCAAGTAGACACACTCAACACATGTTCATGAAAAAGTCCTAGATCCTACTGCAGCAAGTAGACACACTCAACACATGTTCATTAAAGAGCCCTAGATCCTACTGTAGCAAGTAGACACACTCAACACATGTTCATTAAAGAGCCCTAGATCCTACTGTAGCAAGTAGACACACTCAACAGATGTTCATGAAAAAGTCCTAGATCCTACTGTAGCAAGTAGACACACTCAACAGATGTTCATGAAAAAGTCCTAGATCCTACTGTAGCAAGTAGACACACTCAACAGATGTTCATGAAAAAGTCCTAGATCCTATGTAGCAAGTAGACACACTCAACAGATGTTCATGAAAAAGTCCTAGATCCTACTGCAGCAAGTAGACACACTCAACAGATGTTCATTAAAGAGCCCTAGATCCTACTGTAGCAAGTAGACACACTCAACAGATGTTCATTAAAGAGCCCTAGATCCTACTGTAGCAAGTAGACACACTCAACAGATGTTCATGAAAAAGTCCTAGATCCTACTGCAGCAAGTAGACACACTCAACAGATGTTCATGAAAAAGTCCTAGATCCTACTGCAGCAAGTAGACACACTCAACAGATGTTCATGAAAAAGTCCTAGATCCTACTGCAGCAAGTAGACACACTCAACAGATGTTCATGAAAAAGTCCTAGATCCTACTGCAGCAAGTAGACACACTCAACAGATGTTCATGAAAAAGTCCTAGATCCTACTGCAGCAAGTAGACACACTCAACAGATGTTCATGAAAAAGTCCTAGATCCTACTGCAGCAAGTAGACACACTCAACAGATGTTCATGAAAAAGTCCTAGATCCTACTGCAGCAAGCAGGGTGGTCTAAAGGTAAGATGTCGGCCTCTGGACAAAAAGGTCCCAGGTTCGGGTGGTGAGGGGAAAAATAATAATCAAATCCATGGCTTGACCCTCCCCTGGTCTCTGGGTAGTGAGATCCGATGTATAACCCTCTCTGGGTAGTGAGATCCGATGTATAACCCTCTCTGGGTAGTGAGATCTGATGTATAACCCTCTCTGGGTAGTGAGATCCGATGTATAACCCTCTCTGGGTAGTGAGATCCGATGTATAACCCTCTCTGGGTAGTGAGATCCGATGTATAACCCTCTCTGGGTAGTGAGATCCGATGTCTAGCCCTCTCTGGGTAGTGAGATCCGATGTCTAGCCCTCTCTGGGTAGTGAGATCCGATGTCTAGCCCTCTCTGGGTAGTGAGATCTGATGTCTAGCCCTCTCTGGGTAGTGAGATCCGATGTCTAGCCCTCTTTGGGTAGTGAGATCCGATGTCTAGCCCTCTCTGGGTAGTGAGATCCGATGTCTAGCCCTCTCTGGGTAGTGAGATCCGATGTCTAGCCCTCTTTGGGTAGTGAGATCCGATGTCTAGCCCTCTCTGGGTAGTGAGATCCGATGTCTAGCCCTCTCTGGGTAGTGAGATCCGATGTCTAGCTCTCTTGGAAAATGGCTAAAAACAGGCGGTCGTGCGTGTGAACATCAAAGAACCCTTGGCAGTTGGGAAATAGAAAAGAGTAGGGCAAAAACTGGCCGTTGCTTGGACAAAATTAATGGGAAGAATCTACACAGAACATGACCTCACATTGGGCTTGTCATCACCCATCTCTATTCTGGGTTCGATCTTATCTAATGGGTCTATGCCTGCCACCTTTGCATCTCTTATAAGTGTTCTTTTCATGTCTCTTTAGGTCTTCCTCTTTTTCTGTAACCTGATGTTTCCCATAGAAGAGACTGTTTTGGAATTCTCTTGTTGTCTCTTCTCATCACATGTCTGACATGTGTCTATCTTCTTTCCTTAATTGTAGATGAGATCTTTGGTTGCATTCTTTTTCATTCCATTTTATATAGAGCATTCTTCTCAGGGGTCACTAGAAGTAGTAATTAGGCAGATTATATAAAGTATTCTTCTCAGGGATCACTATAAGTAGTAATTAGGCAGATTGTATAGAGCATTCTTCTCAGGGGTCACTAGAAGTAGTAATTAGGCAGATTGTATAGAGCATTCTTCTCAGGGGTCACTAGAAGTAGTAATTAGGCAGATTGTATAGAGCATTCTTCTCAGGGGTCACTAGAAGTAGTAATTAGGCAGATTGTATAGAGCATTCTTCTCAGGGGTCACTAGAAGTAGTAATTAGGCAGATTGTATAGAGCATTCTTCTCAGGGGTCACTAGAAGTAGTAATTAGGCAGATTGTATAGAGCATTCTTCTCAGGGGTCACTAGAAGTAGTAATTAGGCAGATTGTATAGAGCATTCTTCTCAGGGGTCACTAGAAGTAGTAATTAGGCAGATTATATAGAGCATTCTTCTCAGGGGTCACTAGAAGTAGTAATTAGGCAAATTATATAGAACATTCTTCTCAGGGCTCACTAGAAGTAGTAATTAGACAGATTATATAGAGCATTCTTCTCAGGGGCCACTAGAAGTAGTAATTAGGCAGATTATATAGAGCATTCTTCTCAGGGGTCACTAGAAGTAGTAATTAGGCAGATTATATAGAGCATTCTTCTCAGGGGTCACTAGAAGTATTAATTCGGCAGATTATATAGAGCATTCTTCTCAGGGGTCACTAGAAGTAGTAATTAGGCAGATTGTATAGAGCATTCTTCTCAGGGGTCACTAGAAGTAGTAATTAGGCAGATTGTATAGAGCATTCTTCTCAGGGGTCACTAGAAGTAGTAATTAGGCAGATTGTATAGAGCATTCTTCTCAGGGGTCACTAGAAGTAGTAATTAGGCAGATTGTATAGAGCATTCTTCTCAGGGGTCACTAGAAGTAGTAATTAGGCAGATTGTATAGAGTATTCTTCTCAGGGGTCACTAGAAGCAGTAATTAGGCAGATTGTATAGAGTATTCTTCTCAGGGGTCACTAGAAGTAGTAATTAGGCAGATTGTATAGAGTATTCTTCTCAGGGGTCACTAGAAGTAGTAATTAGGCAGATTGTATAGAGTATTCTTCTCAGGGTCACTAGAAGTAGTAATTAGGCATATTATATGGAGTATTCTTCTCACGGGTCACTAGAAGTAGTAATTAGGCAGATACCCGGGGGAGAGGGGGGGTTGACCATGGAAAATTGTCAAATTTGGAAGAATTTGTGTTTTTATGCTGTAATTTTTACATTGGTATTGTAACATACTCCTGTGTGTTATCGGGGCCTCATTATGTGGGAAGTAAAGATTAGTGACAGTGTGACCTTCCAGGCATGTCGTAAAGAGGCGACTAAGGAGGTTAATAGATGGCTTGACAAGCTGTCATTGTAAAAGGCATTGTTATGGAAACAGATCATAGATTTTAGAAGCCATGATCTCTGCAATATGTGCCATTTTGGCACGCAAGGTTTCTGTTTTTGAGATTGTAGTTCTGCCCTATGTGCCGTCTTCAGCTCAAAAGGACAATAGATAGAGATAGATTGTAACATAGGGTTAAAGGGCCCTACTGCAGCAGGTAGACAGATGTTCAATAAAGTCCAACTGTACCATACGATCATGACTGAGATGTTACATGTATAAGAATTCTTCTCGCCATACACAACATCACAAACTAATCTCTAGTGACAATATAAAAGTCTACAAGATGACATTGTAAACCAAAATAGAAAGAGAGCTCACCACAGGGCCTGATATGTCAGTAACATTAATTTTCTTGCTCTTCTTCTCTCCCCTGGGAAGGGTCGATGACTGAGTGATAGACTTTGCTCTCTTCACAGGTGGCTGTGGGGCTCTGGACTTTCTGTTCCCTGCCAGCTTTCCCAAAAATCCCTTCCGACCCTGAGTAGCCACTGTTGGCAACTCAATCTTCTCAGAAAACTTTGGCAAGTCTTCATCGATTGTGGATGTAGAACCTCCAGACCACTCTGTGGGGACAAAATCAAAGGCGAGCCCTGTGGTAGAGGAGGGAGAAGAAGGCAGAGAATTTGGTATTTCTCTGGTCGGTGACGCATGAGGTGATCCTGGAGCTGTAGTTGTTGATGTCTTATCTTTCTTTTCTCCTGGAGGGGAAGGTGGCATTGGCAGCGACCTTCGAGTTGACTCACGAAGTTCTGTCCGAGATAAGGTACCAGCCCCTAGAATAAATAGATTGTTCATCACTTTGTTATCAATAAAAGCAAACGAAACAAGATTATAATTACTTGATTCAATATTGAATACAACCAAGACTAGACTAGGTGGAAAATGAAACAATTAGAGAGTAGACTAGGTGGACAATGAAACAATTAGAGAGTAGACTAGGTGGACAATGAAACACTTAGAGAGTAGACTAGGTGGACAATGAAACAATTAGAGAGTAGACTATGTGGACAATGAAACAATTAGAGAGTAGACTAGGTGGACAATGAAACAATTAGAGAGTAGACTAGGTGGACAATGAAACAATTAGAAAGTAGACTAGGTGGACAATGAAACAATTAGAGAGTAGACTAGGTGGACAATGAAACAATTAGAGAGTAGACTAGGTGGACAATAAAACAATTAGAGAGTAGACTAGGTGGACAATGAAACAATTAGAGAGTAGACTAGGTGGACAATAAAACAATTAGAGAGTAGACTATGTGGACAATGAAACAATTAGAGAGTAGACTAGGTGGACAATGAAACAATTAGAGAGTAGACTAGGTGGACAATGAAACAATTAGAGAGTAGACTAGGTGGACAATGAAACAATTAGAGAGTAGACTAGGTGGACAATGAAACAATCAGAGAGTAGACTAGATGGACAATAAAACAATCAGAGAGTAGACTAGGTGGACAATGAAACAATCAGAGAGTAGACTAGGTGGACAATAAAACAATTAGAGAGTAGACTAGGTGGACAATAAAACAATTAGAGAGTAGACTAGGTGGACAATGAAACAATTAGAGAGTAGACTAGATGGACAATGAAACAATTAGAGAGTACACTAGATGGACAATGAAACAATTAGAGAGTAGATTAGGTGGACAATGAAACAATTAGAGAGTAGACTAGGTGGACAATGAAACAATTAGAGAGTAGACTAGGTGGACAATGAAACAATCAGAGAGTAGACTAGGTGGACAATGAAACAATTAGAGAGTAGACTAGGTGGACAATGAAACAATTAGAAAGTAGATTAGGTGGACAATGAAACAATTAGAGAGTAGACTAGGTGGACAATGAAACAATTAGAGAGTAGACTAGGTGGACAATGAAACAATCAGAGAGTAGACTAGGTGGAGAATGAAACAATTAGAGAATAGACTAGGTGGACAATGAAACAATTAGAGAGTAGACTAGGTGGACAATGAAACAATTAGAGAGTAGATTTTGTGAACAATGAAAAGCTCAGAGAGTGGACTAGGTGGACAATGAAACAATCAGAGAGTAGACTAGGTGGACAATGAAACAATTAGAGAGTAGACTAGGTGGAGAATTAAACAATCAGAGAGTAGACTAGGTGGACAATGAAATAATTAGAGAGTAGACTAGGTGGACAATGAAACAATTAGAGAGTAGACTAGGTGGACAATGAAACAATTAGAGAGTAGACTAGGCGGACAATAAAACAATCAGAGAGTAGACTAGATGGACAATGAAACAATTAGAGAGTAGACTAGATGGACAATGAAACAATTAGAGAGTAGACTAGGTGGACAATGAAACAATTAGAGAGTAGACTAGGTGGACAATGAAACAATTAGAGAGTAGATTAGGTGGACAATGAAACAATTAAAGAGTAGACTAGATGGTCAATGAAACAATCAGAGAATAGACTAGATGGACAATAAAACAATTAGAGAGTAGACTAGGTGGACAATAAAACAATTAGAGAGTAGACTAGGTGGACAATGAAACAATCAGAGAGTAGACTAGGTGGACAATAAAACAATTAGAGAGTAGACTAGATGGACAATAAAACAATTAGAGAGTAGACTAGGTGGACAATGAAACAATTAGAGAGTAGACTAGATGGACAATGAAACAATTAGAGAGTAGACTAGGTGGACAATTCGTTCGTTCGTTCGCTTTCGCCAGCTTTGACCTCTGACGAAGTCCCACCCACTCAATTTTGTGGGACTGAATTTTGCGTGTAAAGTCTGTTTTATCCCATTACAGGATGCCCCTCGCCATGCAGGCAGATTTACTCCGACTTCAGAGGTACTAATTTTTAGGGAATTAGTAAAACCCAGGTGTCCTCGCCAGGGTACGAACCCCGGCTGTTGCCGTGGTAAGCCAACCGCCTATTGATTGCGCTAACCGGACACCCTAGGTGGACAATGAAACAATTAGAGAGTAGACTAGGTGGACAATAAAACAATTAGAGAGTAGATTAGGTGGACAATGAAAAGCTCAGAGAGTGGACTAGGTGGACAATGAAACAATCAGAGAGTAGACTAGGTGGACAATGAAACAATTAGAGAGTAGACTAGATGGACAATGAAACAATTAGAGAGTAGACTAGATGGACAATGAAACAATTAGAGAGTAGACTAGGTGGACAATGAAACAATTAGAGAGTAGACTAGATGGACAATGAAACAATTAGAGAGTAGACTAGGTGGACAATAAAACAATTAGAGAGTAGACTAGATGGACAATGAAACAATTAGAGAGTAGACTAGATGGACAATGAAACAATTAGAGACTAGACTAGGTGGACAATGAAACAATCAGAGAGTAGACTAGGTGGACAATGAAACAATTAGAGAGTAGACTAGGTGGACAATGAAACAATTAGAGAGTAGACTATGTGGACAATGAAACAATCAGAGAGTAGACTAGATGGACAATGAAACAATCAGACAGTAGATTAGGTGGACAATGAAACAATTAGAGAGTAGACTAGGTGGACAATGAAACAATTAGAGAGTAGACTAGGTGGACAATGAAACAATTAGAGAGTAGACTAGGTGGACAATGAAACAATTAGAGAGTAGACTAGGTGGACGGACAATGAAACAATTAGAGAGTAGATTAGGTGGACAATGAAACAATCAGAGAGTAGACTAGGTGGACAATGAAACAATCAGAGAGTAGACTAGGTGGACAATGAAACAATCAGAGAGTAGACTAGGTGGACAATGAAACAATTAGAGAGTAGACTAGATGGACAATGAAACAATTAGAGAGTATACTAGGTGGACAATGAAACAATTAGAGAGTAGACTAGGTGGACAATAAAACAATTAGAGAGTAGATTAGGTGGACAATGAAAAGCTCAGAGAGTGGACTAGGTGGACAATGAAAAGCTCAGAGAGTGGACTAGGTGGACAATGAAACAATCAGAGAGTAGACTAGGTGGACAATGAAACAATTAGAGAGTAGACTAGATGGACAATGAAACAATTAGAGAGTAGACTAGGTGGACAATGAAACAATTAGAGAGTAGACTAGATGGACAATGAAACAATTAGAGAGTAGACTAGGTGGACAATGAAACAATTAGAGAGTAGACTAGATGGACAATGAAACAATTAGAGAGTAGACTAGATGGACAATGAAACAATTAGAGACTAGACTAGGTGGACAATGAAACAATCAGAGGGTAGACTAGCTGGACAATGAAACAATTAGAGAGTAGACTAGGTGGACAATGAAACAATTAGAGAGTAGACTATGTGGACAATGAAACAATCAGAGAGTAGACTAGATGGACAATGAAACAATCAGAGAGTAGATTAGGTGGACAATGAAACAATTAGAGAGTAGACTAGGTGGACAATGAAACAATTAGAGAGTAGACTAGTTGGACAATGAAACAATTAGAGAGTAGACTAGGTGGACAATGAAACAATTAGAGAGTAGACTAGGTGGACGGACAATGAAACAATTAGAGAGTAGATTAGGTGGACAATGAAACAATCAGAGAGTAGACTAGATGGACAATGAAACAATTAGAGAGTAGACTAGATGGACAATGAAACAATTAGAGACTAGACTAGGTGGACAATGAAACAATCAGAGAGTAGACTAGGTGGACAATGAAACAATTAGAGAGTAGACTAGGTGGACAATGAAACAATTAGAGAGTAGACTATGTGGACAATGAAACAATCAGAGAGTAGACTAGATGGACAATGAAACAATCAGACAGTAGATTAGGTGGACAATGAAACAATTAGAGAGTAGACTAGGTGGACAATGAAACAATTAGAGAGTAGACTAGGTGGACAATGAAACAATTAGAGAGTAGACTAGGTGGACAATGAAACAATTAGAGAGTAGACTAGGTGGACGGACAATGAAACAATTAGAGAGTAGATTAGGTGGACAATGAAACAATCAGAGAGTAGACTAGGTGGACAATGAAACAATCAGAGAGTAGACTAGGTGGACAATGAAACAATCAGAGAGTAGACTAGGTGGACAATGAAACAATTAGAGAGTAGACTAGATGGACAATGAAACAATTAGAGAGTATACTAGGTGGACAATGAAACAATTAGAGAGTAGACTAGGTGGACAATAAAACAATTAGAGAGTAGATTAGGTGGACAATGAAAAGCTCAGAGAGTGGACTAGGTGGACAATGAAAAGCTCAGAGAGTGGACTAGGTGGACAATGAAACAATCAGAGAGTAGACTAGGTGGACAATGAAACAATTAGAGAGTAGACTAGATGGACAATGAAACAATTAGAGAGTAGACTAGGTGGACAATGAAACAATTAGAGAGTAGACTAGATGGACAATGAAACAATTAGAGAGTAGACTAGGTGGACAATGAAACAATTAGAGAGTAGACTAGATGGACAATGAAACAATTAGAGAGTAGACTAGATGGACAATGAAACAATTAGAGACTAGACTAGGTGGACAATGAAACAATCAGAGGGTAGACTAGCTGGACAATGAAACAATTAGAGAGTAGACTAGGTGGACAATGAAACAATTAGAGAGTAGACTATGTGGACAATGAAACAATCAGAGAGTAGACTAGATGGACAATGAAACAATCAGAGAGTAGATTAGGTGGACAATGAAACAATTAGAGAGTAGACTAGGTGGACAATGAAACAATTAGAGAGTAGACTAGTTGGACAATGAAACAATTAGAGAGTAGACTAGGTGGACAATGAAACAATTAGAGAGTAGACTAGGTGGACGGACAATGAAACAATTAGAGAGTAGATTAGGTGGACAATGAAACAATCAGAGAGTAGACTAGGTGGACAATGAAACAATCAGAGAGTAGACTACGTGGACAATGAAACAATCAGAGAGTAGACTAGGTGGACAATGAAACAATTAGAGAGTAGACTAGATGGACAATGAAACAATTAGAGAGTAGACTAGGTGGACAATGAAACAATTAGAGAGTAGACTAGATGGACAATGAAACAATCAGAGAGTAGACTAGATGGACAATGAAACAATCAGAGAGTAGACTAGGTGGACAATGAAACACTTAGAGAGTAGACTAGGTGGACAATGAAACAATTAGAGAGTAGACTAGATGGACAATGAAACAATTAGAGAGTAGACTAGGTGGACAATGAAACAATTAGAGAGTAGACTAGATGGACAATGAAACAATCAGAGAGTAGACTAGATGGACAATGAAACAATCAGAGAGTAGACTAGGTGGACAATGAAACAATTAGAGAGTAGACTAGATGGACCATGAAATAATTAGAGAGTAGATTAGATGGACAATAAAACAATCAGAGAGTAGACTAGATGGACAATAAAACAATCAGAGAGTAGACTAGGTGGACAATGAAACAATTAGAGAGTAGACGAGGTGGACAATGAAACAATTAGAGAGTAGACTAGGTGGACAATAAAACAATCAGAGAGTAGACTAGGTGGACAATGAAACAATTAGAGAGTAGACTAGGTGGACAATAAAACAAATAGAGAGTAGACTAGGTGGACAATGAAACAATTAGAGAGTAGACTAGGTGGACAATGAAACAATTAGAGAGTAGACTAGGTGGACAATGAAACAATTAGAGAGTAGACTAGATGGACAATGTAACAATTAGAGAGTAGACTAGGTGGACAATGAAACAATTAGATAGTAGACTTAATGGACAATGAAACAATTAGAGAGTAGACTAGGTGGACAATGAAACAATCAGAGAGTAGACTAGGTAGACAATGAAACAATTAGAGAGTAGACTACATGGACAATGAAACAATCAGAGAGTAGACTAGGTGGACAATGAAACAATCAGAGAGTAGACTAGGTGGACAATGAAACAATTAGAGAATAGGCTAGGTGGACAATGAAACAATTAGAGAGTAGACTATGTGGACAATGAAACAATCAGAGAGTAGACTAGATGGACAATGAAACAATTAGAGAGTAGACTAGATGGACAATGAAACAATCAGAGAGTAGACTAGATGGACAATGAAACAATCAGAGAGTAGACTAGGTGGACAATGAAACACTTAGAGAGTAGACTAGGTGGACAATGAAACAATTAGAGAGTAGACTAGATGGACAATGAAACAATTAGAGAGTAGACTAGGTGGACAATGAAACAATTAGAGAGTAGACTAGATGGACAATGAAACAATCAGAGAGTAGACTAGATGGACAATGAAACAATCAGAGAGTAGACTAGGTGGACAATGAAACAATCAGAGAGTAGACTAGATGGACCATGAAACAATTAGAGAGTAGATTAGATGGACAATAAAACAATCAGAGAGTAGACTAGATGGACAATAAAACAATCAGAGAGTAGACTAGGTGGACAATGAAACAATTAGAGAGTAGACGAGGTGGACAATGAAACAATTAGAGGGTAGACTAGGTGGACAATAAAACAATCAGAGAAAAGACTAGGTGGACAATGAAACAATTAGAGAGTTGACTAGGTGGACAATAAAACAAATAGAGAGTAGACTAGATGGACAATGAAACAATTAGAGAGTAGACTAGGTGGACAATAAAACAATTAGAGAGTTGATTAGGTGGACAATGAACCAAGACAAAAGCTGTATTGTTTTGTACAATGAATAACTACTGAATTCTAGCACAAAGACAAACACTTAGGTATTGAAATGACTGTCTGCCCATGTCTGGGCCTCTGAAAGCTAAGTATTATGAATGTATAGCTACTTCTTGCTCATGGCAAAACCTTCCATTTCAATAACAGTAAATGGCACAGCCAAACTAAACCAACAGTAGGAGATAGACAAACCTGATTGCTCTGCACAGCTTTTCTTGAGTCTCCACTCCAATTCTTTGGCCAGGTCAATGTTCCGAGATTCTGAGCTGGGAGCTTTTCCTGGAAAAGAAAAAGTCCTTAATATACACCTCCTCGGTAGGTACACAGTTTGATATGTCAGCCTTAGCATAATGTGTCATATGTATGTAAAGTCATCAGCACATTACAAAGGTCAGTGCCATTTACTGTTCTCAGTATATGTCTCCAGTATATGTTATCAGTATGATATGACTGGAAGAAAACTAAATGCTTTTAAAGACAAATGCCTAAGAAGAATACTCTGTGTACAATGGAATGAATTCAAGACTAATATAGAGATAAGAGAAATGGTCATGCAACCAACAATCACATCTTCAATGGAATGAATTCAAGACTAATGGTCATGCAACCAACAATCACATCTACAATGGAATGAATTCAAGACTAATGGTCATGCAACCAACAATCACATCTACAATGGAATGAATTCAAGACTAATGGTCATGCAACCAACAATCACATCTACAATGGAATGAATTCAAGGCTAATGGTCATGCAACCAATCACATCTACAATGAAATGAATTCAAGGCTAATGGTCATGCAACCAACAATCACATCTACAATGGAATGAATTCAAGGCTAATGGTCATGCAACCAACAATCACATCTACAATGGGATGAATTCAAGACTAATGGTCATGCAACCAACAATCACATCTACAATGGAATGAATTCAAGACTAATGGTCATGCAACCAACCAACGATCACATCTACAATGGAATGAATTCAAGACTAATGGTCATGCAACCAACAACCACATCTACAATGGAATGAATTGAAGGCTAATGGTCATGCAACCAACAATCACATCTACAATGGGATGAATTCAAGACTAATGGTCATGCAACCAACAATCATATCTACAATGGAATAAATTCAAGGCTAATGGTCATGCAACCAACGATCACATCGACAATGGAATGAATTCAAGACTAATGGTCATGCAACCAATCAACGATCACATATACAATGGAATGAATTCAAGGCTAATGTTCATGCAACCAACAATCACATCTATAATGGAATGAATTCAAGACTAATTGTCATGCAACCAACCAACGATCACATCTACAATGGAATGAATTCAAGACTAATGGTCATGCAACCAACCAACAATCACATCTACAATGGAATGAATTCAAGACTAATGGTCATGCAACCAACCAACAACCACATCTACAATGGAATGAATTCAAGCCTAATGGTCATGCAACCAACCAATGATCACATCTACAATGGAATTAATTCAAGGCTAATGGTCATGCAACCAACAACCACATATACAATGGAATGAATTCAAGGCTAATGGTCATGCAACCAACAATCACATCTATAATGGAATGAATTCAAGACTAATGGTCATGCAACCAACCAACGATCACATCTACAATGGAATGAATTCAAGACTAATGGTCATGCAACCAACCAACAATCACATCTACAATGGAATGAATTCAAGACTAATGGTCATGCAACCAACCAACAACCACATCTACAATGGAATGAATTCAAGACTAATGGTCATGCAACCAACCAACGATCACATCTACAATGGAATGAATTCAAGGCTAATGGTCATGCAACCAATGATCACATCTATAATGGAATGAATTCAAGACTAATGGTCATACAACCAACGATCACATCTATAATGGAATGAATTCAAGACTAATGGTCATACAACCAACAATCATATCTATAATGGAATGAATTCAAGACTAATGGTCATGTATCCAACGATCACATCTATAATGGAATGAATTCAAGACTAATGGTCATGCAACCAACGATCACATCTATAATGGAATGAATTCAAGACTAATGGTCATACAACCAACAATCATATCTATAATGGAATGAATTCAAGACTAATGGTCATGCAACCAACAATCATATCTATAATGGAATGAATTCAAGACTAATGGTCATACAACCAACAATCATATCTATAATGGAATGAATTCAAGACTAATGGTCATGCAACCAACGATCACATCTATAAAAAGTAAAGTACCCCCGTCACGCCAAGTGGCGTATAGGGAAATATGGTGTTAGTGACCCTATATTTTACAGACCTTCAGCACATGATTTTTGGGGTAATGTGGTCGGTATTACGCCCGTGCTGCTTTTACTTTCCCAGAAAAAATCCGGTACCCATTTAAGGCTGGGTGAACCCGGAGCCGTCGGTTGGGATCGAACCCTACCCCTTGTCCTTAGTAGTCCAGTTCACTAACCACTGAGCTATCGCGGCTCCTACTAATTTTTAGGGAATTAGTAAAACCCAGGTGTCCTCGCCAGGATTACGAACCCCGGCTGTTGCCGTGGTAAGCCAACCGCCTATCGATTGCGCTAACCGGACACCCGATCACATCTATAATGGAATGAATTCAAGACTAATGGTCATGCAACCAACCAACGATCACATCTATACTGGAATGAATTCAAGACTAATGGTCATGCAACCAACGATCACATCTATAATGGAATGAATTCAAGACTAATGGTCATGCAACCAATCAACGATCACATCTATAATGGAATGAATTCAAGGCTAATGGTCATGCAACCAACCAACAATCACATCTACAATGGAATGAATTCAAGGCTAATGGCCATGCAACCAACAATCACATCTACAATGGAATGAACTCAAGGCTAATGATCATGCAACCAACAATCACATCTACAATGGAATGAATTCAAGGCTAATGGCCATGCAACCAACAACCACATCTATAATGGAATGAATTCAAGGCTAATGATCATGCAACCAACAATCACATCTACAATGGAATGAATTCAAGACTAGTTGTCATGCAACCAACCAACGATCACATCTACAATGGAATGAATTCAAGGCTAATGGCCATGCAACCAACAATCACATCTACAATGGAATGAATTCAAGGCTAATGGTCATGCAACCAACAATCACATCTACAATGGAATGAATTCAAGGCTAATGGTCATGCAACCAATGATCATATCTATAATGGAATGAACTCAAGACTAATGGTCATGCAACCAATGATCACATCTACAATGGAATGAATTCAACACTAATGGTCATGCAACCAACAATCACATCTATAATGGAATGAATTCAAGACTAATGGCCATGCAACCAACCAACGATCACATCTACAATGGAATTAATTCAAGACTAATGGTCATGCAACCAACCAACGATCACATCTATAATGGAATGAATTCAACACTAATGGTCATGCAACCAACGATCACATCTATAATGGAATTAATTCAAGGCTAATGGTCATGCAACCAACGATCACATCTACAATGGAATGAATTCAAGACTAATGGTCATGCAACCAACGATCACATCTATAATGGAATGAATTCAAGACTAATGGTCATGCAACCAACAATCACATCTATAATGGAATGAATTCAAGGCTAATGGTCATGCAACCAATGATCATATCTATAATGGAATGAATTCAAGGCTAATGGTCATGCAACCAACCAACGATCACATCTACAATGGAATGAATTCAAGACTAATGGTCATGCAACCAACCAACGATCACATCTACAATGGAATGAATTCAAGACTAATGGCCATGCAACCAACAATCACATCTATAATGGAATGAATTTAAGACTAATGGTCATGCAACCAACAATCACATCTATAATGGAATGAATTCAAGCCTAATGGCCATGCAACCAACAATCACATCTACAATGGAATGAATTCAAGGCTAATGGTCATGCAACCAACCAACGATCACATCTACAATGGAATGAATTCAAGACTAATGGCCATGCAACCAACAATCACATCTATAATGGAATGAATTTAAGACTAATGCTCATACAACCAACAATCACATCTATAATGGAATGAATTCAAGACTAATGGCCATGCAACCAACAATCACATCTATAATGGAATGAATTCAAGACTAATGCTCATACAACCAACAATCACATCTACAATGGAATGAATTCAAGTCTAATGGCCATACAACCAACAATCACATCTACAATGGAATGAATTCAAGACTAATGGTCATGCAACCAATGATCAAATCTATAATTAAGGAAAAGAAGATGGACATATGTTGGACATGTGTTGAGAAGAGACAACAAAAAAACTCCAAAACAGGCTCTTCTTTGGGAAATATCAGGATGCAGGAAAAGAGGAAGAGCCTTATTGAAGACAATATAAGACTGAGATAAAATATCAGCCTGATTGAAGATGATACAATACTGAGATAAAATATCAGCCTAACTAGAGACAGTACAAGAATGAGATAAAATATCAGCCTAACTAGAGACAATACAAGACTGAGATAAAATATCAGCCTAACTAGAGACAGTACAAGAATGAGATAAAATATCAGCCTAACTAGAGACAATACAAGACTGAGATAAAATATCAGCCTAACTAGAGACAGTACAAGAATGAGATAAAATATCAGCCTAACTAGAGACAATACAAGACTGAGATAAAATATTAGCCTAACTAGAGACAATACAAGAATGAGATAAAATTTCAGCCTAACTAGAGACAATACAAGAATGAGATAAAATATCAGCCTAACTAGAGACAATACAAGAATGAGATAAAATATCAGCCTAACTAGAGACAGTACAAGACTGAGATAAAATATCAGCCTAACTAGAGACAATACAAGACTGAGATAAAATATCAGCCTAACTAGAGACAATACAAGACTGAGATAAAATATCAGCCTAAACAGAGACAATACAAGACTGAGATAAAATATCAGCCTAACTAGAGACAATACAAGACTGAGATAAAACATCAGCCTAACTAGAGACAATACAAGACTGAGATAAAACATCAGCCTAACTAGAGACAATATAAGACTGAGATAAAATATCAGCCTGATTGAAGACGATACAAGACTGAGAAAAAATATCAGCCTAACTAGAGACAATACAAAAATGAGGTAAAATATCAGCCTAACTGGAGACAATACAACAATGAGATAAAATATCAGCCCAACTAGAGACAATTTAAGACAGATATAATATCAACCTAACTGGAGACAATACAAGACTGAGATAAAATATCAGCCTAACTGGAGACAATATAAGACTGAGATAAAATATCAGCCTGATTGGAGATGATACAAGACATATAGAATATCAGCCTAACTAGAGACAATACAAGACTGAGATAAAATATCAGCCTTATTGAAGACAATACAAGACTGAGATAAAATATCAGTCTAAATGGAGACAATATAAGACTGAGATAAAATATCAGCCTGATTGAAGACAATATAAGACTGAGATAAAATATCAGCCTGATTGAAGATGATACAAGACTGAGATAAAATATCAGCCTAACTAGAGACAGTACAAGACTGAGATAAAATATCAGCCTAACTAGAGACAGTACAAGAATGAAATAAAATATCAGCCTAACTAGAGACAATACAAGACTGAGATAAAATATCAGCCTAACTAGAGACAGTACAAGAATGAGATAAAATGTCAGCCTAACTAGAGACAATACAAGACTGAGATAAAATATTAGCCTAACTAGAGACAATACAAGAATGAGATAAAATATCAGCCTAACTAGAGACAATACAAGAATGAGATAAAATATCAGCCTAACTAGAGACAATACAAGACTGAGATAAAATATCAGCCTAACTAGATACAGTACAAGAATGAGATAAAATATCAGCCTAACTAGAGACAATACAAGAATGAGATAAAATATCAGCCTAACTAGAGACAATACAAGAATGAGATAAAATATCAGCCTAACTAGAGACAATACAAGAATGAGATAAAATATCAGCCTAACTAGAGACAATATAAGACTGAGATAAAATATCAGCCTGACTAGAGACAATACAAGAATGAGATAAAATATCAGTTTAACTAGAGACAATACAAGAATGAGATAAAATATCAGCCTAACTAGAGACAGTACAAGAATGAGATAAAATATCAGCCTAACTAGAGACAATACAAGAATGAGATAAAATATCAGCCTAACTAGAGACAATACAAGAATGAGATAAAATATCAGCCTAACTAGAGACAATACAAGAATGAGATAAAATATCAGCCTAACTAGAGACAATACAAGACTGAGATAAAATATCAGCATAACTAGAGGCAATACAAGAATGAGATAAAATATCAGCCTAACTAGAGACAATACAAGAATGAGATAAAATATCAGCCTAACTAGAGACAGTACAAGAATGAGATAAAATATCAGCCTAACTAGAGACAATACAAGAATGAGATAAAATGTCAGCCTAACTAGAGACAATACAAGAATGAGATAAAATATCAGCCTAACTAGAGACAATACAAGACTGAGATAAAATATCAGCCTAACTAGAGACAATACAAGACTGAGATAAAATATCAGCATAACTAGAGACAATACAAGAATGAGATAAAACATCAGCCTAACTAGAGACAATACAAGAATGAGATAAAATATCTGCCTAACTAGAGACAGTACAAGACTGAGATAAAATATCAGTCTAACTAGAGACAATACAAGACTGAGATAAAACATCAGCCAAACTAGAGACAATATAAGACTGAGATAAAATATCACCCTAACTACAGACAGTACAAGAACGAGATAAAATATCAGCCTAACTAGAGACAATACAAGACTGAGATAAAATATCAGCCTAACTAGAGACAATACAAGACTGAGATAAAATATCAGCCTAACTAGAGACAATACAAGAATGAGATAAAATATCAGCCTAACTAGAGACAATACAAGACTAAGATAAAATATCAGCCTAACTAGAGACAATACAAGACTGAGATAAAATATCAGCCTAACTAGAGACAATACAAGACTGAGATAAAATATCAGCCTAACTAGAGACAATACAAGACTGAGATAAAATATCAGCCTAACTAGAGACAATACAAGACTGAGATAAAATATCAGCCTAAACAGAGACAATACAAGACTGAGATAAAATATCAGCCTAACTAGAGACAATACAAGACAGATAAAATATCAGCCTAACTAGAGACAATACAAGACTGAGATAAAATATCAGCCTAACTAGAGACAATACAAGACTGAGATAAAATATCAGCCTAACTAGAGACAATACAAGACTGAGATAAAATATCAGCCTAACTAGAGACAATACAAGACTGAGATAAAATATCAGCCTAACTAGAGACAATACAAGAATGAGATAAAACATCAGCCTAACTAGATACAGTACAAAACTGAGATAAAACATCAGCCTAACTAGAGACAATACAAGACTGAGATAAAATATCAGCCTAACTAGAGACAATACAAGACTGAGATAAAACATCAGCCTAACTAGAGACAATACAAGACTGAGATAAAATATCAGCCTAACTAGAGACAATACAAGACTGAGATAAAATATCCACTTAACTATCTATCTTTAAGAGAACAGCCTATTATCTTTAAGAGAACAGCCTATTATCTTTAAGAGAACAGCCTATTATCTTTAAGAGAACAGCCTATTATCTTTAAGAGAACAGCCTATTATCTTTAAGAGAACAGCCTATTAGCTTTAAGAGAACAGCCTATTATCTTTAAGAGAACAGCCTATTATTTTTAAGAGAACAGCCTATTATCTTTAAGAGAACAGCCTATTATCTTTAAGAGAATAGCCTATTATCTTTAAGAGAACAGCCTATTATCTTTAAGAGAACAGCCTATTAGCTTTAAGAGAACAGCCTATTATCTTTAAGAGAACAGCCTATTATCTTTAAGAGAACAGCCTATTATCTTTAAGAGAACAGCCTATTATTTTTAAGAGAACAGCCTATTATCTTTAAGAGAACAGCCTATTATCTTTAAGAGAATAGCCTATTATCTTTAAGAGAACAGCCTATTATCTTTAAGAGAACAGCCTATTAGCTTTAAGAGAACAGCCTATTATCTTTAAGAGAACAGCCTATTATCTTTAAGAGAACAGCCTATTATCTTTAAGAGAACAGCCTATTAGCTTTAAGAGAACAGCCTATTATCTTTAAGAGAACAGCCTATTATCTTTAAGAGAACAGCCTATTATTTTTAAGAGAACAGCCTATTATCTTTAAGAGAACAGCCTATTATCTTTAAGAGAATAGCCTATTATCTTGAAGAGAACAGCCTATTATCTTTAAGAGAACAGCCTATTAGCTTTAAGAGAACAGCCTATTATCTTTAAGAGAACAGCCTATTATTTTTAAGAGAACAGCCTATTATCTTTAAGAGAACAGCCTATTATCTTTAAGAGAACAGCCTATTATCTTTAAGAGAACAGCCTATTATTTTTAAGAGAACAGCCTATTATCTTTAAGAGAACAGCCTGCTATCTTTAAGAGAACAGCCTATTATCTTTATATTTGAGAGAACAGCCTATTATCTTTATCTTTAAGAGAACAGCCTTTTATCTTTATCTTTAAGAGAACAGCCTAATATCTTTATCTTTAAGAGAACAGCCTTTTATCTTTATCTTTAAGAGAACAGCCTATTATCTTTAAGAGAACAGCCTTTTATCTTTATCTTTAAGAGAACAGCCTATTATCTTTAAGAGAACAGCCTATTATCTTTATCTTTAAGAGAACAGCCTATTATCTTTATCTTTAAGAGAACAGCCTATTATCTTTATGAGAACAGCCTATTATCTTTAGGAGAACAGCCTATTATCTTTAAGAGAACAGCCTATTATTTTTAAGAGAACAGCCTATTATCTTTAAGAGAACAGCCTATTATCTTTAAGAGAACAGCCTATTATTTTTAAGAGAACAGCCTATTATCTTTAAGAGAACAGCCTGCTATCTTTAAGAGAACAGCCTATTATCTTTATATTTAAGAGAACAGCCTATTATCTTTATCTTTAAGAGAACAGCCTTTTATCTTTATCTTTAAGAGAACAGCCTATTATCTTTATCTTTAAGAGAACAGCCTATTATCTTTATCTTTAAGAGAACAGCCTATTATCTTTAAGAGAACAGCCTATTATCTTTATCTTTAAGAGAACAGCCTATTATCTTTATCTTTAAGAGAACAGCCTATTATCTTTATGAGAACAGCCTATTATCTTTAGGAGAACAGCCTATTATCTTTATGAGAACAGCCTATTATCTTTAAGAGAACAGCCTATTATCTTTATTTCTAGGATAACATTCTATCTGTAAGATCATAGACGTACCTGCAGCTGCAGAAGTTCTAGTTACTGGAACAGGTGGGGCATTTCTTTTGGGACTTTTTGGCCGCCGGTGAACAACATTTGGAACAGATGTGGATTCTTGCAACTCAGCAGAGCTTCTATCCTTAACAAGTGTTTCTGAAGGAGGTTGCTCGGATGCTGGAGCTGGTTTTTCTGGAGGTGGCACGCCAGGCTTTGGTGCAGGGTACGGCTTGGCAACTAATAATGATGATGCTTCCTGCTCCTTGTCTTGTGGTTTGGTGGTTTGGTGAGAGGTTGGTGGTGAGCATTTAGTTGCTGCCTTCCGTAACATCAGTTTAGGGCTAGCTAAGCCCACATTTGTCTTTCTCTGGGCTGGTGGGCTGGCGTTGACAGGTTGCTCACATGTTGCAACTGCTGGTGATGTTTTCACAGAGTCTAACTCACCATCTCCTCCAGTTGAAACCAAGCAATCAACACCCTCCACAGCTGAAACTTTAGCTTTAGAAGCAGTTGTTGATCCAAGTTTCTTCTCAACAAAACAGGAAACTGGATCCTCATCAGCCATTTCAACATTCCCAGGGGCAACAACTGTGACATCCTTTTCAACCTTGACATTCAGCTGGACATCCGGATTGCTTGACTCAAAACTGTCTGAAGAATCCTTTCCTCGTCTAAGGATATTTCTGAAGAAAGAAGTTATCCCTTTCTTACTTTTACCATCTCCATTTATTTTGTTGTTGTCTGATATCTCAGGCAGAGATCCAAAGTCCTCCAGCCCATAAGAGACAATGGTGGGTTTAGGATTCTGTGGAGGTATGTCCTGTTGTGGAGGAAGAGAGACTATGCTTTTTCCAACAGTAACCATTTTGAAGACTGGGTCTGGTTGGTTGACAATCTTCTTTGGAGATATTACCTCGGCTAAATCTGGTTCTGGGGGAGGAGAAACTGGAGGACGTGGGGCTTGCCGTTTACCTCTCTGCTGCTGTTTGGCCAGATCCAGCGAGGCAGCCACTGATGCCATCCTGGCTTCAAAATCTGATGACTTTTTTCCCTTCAGTGCTTCCTTTCTAACATTCTTGGCCACAGCCTCATCTGTTGAAGACTCATTAAGGTCTCCGTAATCTCTGAGAACATCATTCAGCAAATCAACTGTCAGGAAACCTTCCTCAGTTATGCTATCACTTACCGGTATACTCTGAATATTCAGGTCATCTTCATCAGGGATAATCTTGGTTAAGGGAGCTGTCTGGGCAGCATTTGTTAATCCAGACCTGGCCCGATGGGAAACACTAATGCTGGGGTCCAGACTGTTATCTGTACAACCACTCTTGTCTGTGACAAGCTGCTGCACTTTATCACCACAGCTGTCACGTGACTTGTACAGGGAATCTGTGATGTCAGAGATGGTGTATGACAAGAGCTGATCTTGAGAATCCCCAGCTCCAGCAGAGCCACTCACCTCAACCCCAGAGTCAGCACTGCCTTCCTTGTCAGAGTTGATGACTGAATCTCTCTTCAGACAGTCAACACTACCTCTGCCTTCCCCACGAGTGTTGTTAGCCTTGCCATTCCCAATGTGCCCATCCTCACACATTGTTGTCTGACTGCCTTCTCTGCTGCAGCTGGTCCTACTATTGGAACCAAAACTGATATTCATGAGAGAGACTTTGGATTGCTTGGAGTGACTCATTTGTGGAAAAGTCCCAGAACCTGGGCGCTTGCTTGTGGCATCACAGTCTACCAGAGATGAGAACCTCTCCCTGCTCCACAACTCATCTACGTTCAGATCCTCAAACTCTCGACATGTTCTTTTGGTCACATCTGACTCAACCTAAAATAAAGACATTTCAGCTGAAACTTAATATTATATTTCATTTTGAACAAAAAAAATCATTTGTAAATTCTAAAATGAAAGACAAAGATTGAAATTAGGATCCAGATCAGAAGAGAATGCACAATATCATAGCATTTTTACCTGGAAGAAAATGTATGTTCAACAACTCATGAAGTTTCTGTTGATCTCACACAAAACAACAAACAGAGGGGAGGGTAAGATGTGAAGAGACCTGCAAGCAGCAACATGCTCAACAACTCATAGCTCACAGCTTGGATCAGGATCTGTGTACCAAAAACTATTGAGATCCTACTACACCTCTTCATGGTGCCCAGCCTGGCCAAGTAAGAACGGCTCAAAAAGGAAGACAAACCAAAAATTCTTTACCGAAGCTGGATGTGTTGGAGCAAAGGTGCCAATTTGTAAAGTAGCATGCTGTCTACTACTGGAAGACAAGGCTATTCTAAGCAGCAATCATTGAGTGATGGATGAACAGCAATCTGCTGCAGGAGTGTTTCAGCAGCAATCATTGAGTGATGGATGAACAGCAATCTGCTGCAAGAGTCATTTAAGCAGCAATCATTGAGTGATGGATGAACAACAATCTGCTGCAAGAGTGTTTCAGTAGCAATCTTGAGTGGACACAAACAACAAGTAGTTTTGCTATCACATGGCCTGGCCACTTTCCCCGCCTCTTCCTCTCATGTCTCCCACATTCCACTTTCCAACAAAACATAGGACAGTTCAGCTAAGTGACTCATTTTTTATACACTTCTTTTACAATAACTTTCTCTCCTCTCTCTCTATTATACATATAATATAGTTTATTCTAATTATGTATTTTCTTATTGTTCTTTCCCTTAATTCTTTGTAGTTACAGTTTGATTACCCCAGAACATGTAGCAGAATATATCTTCATTTCCTTGTCTGTTTGAGTTGTCCCTGTTTTCTGAAGAAAGCCACATGTAGGCCAAAGCGTCCAATATTTGGTAATGGCCTTTTTGGTAAAGCTGTCACTATATACTCTGTAGGAGTGTATGTTACACCCCTGCACTTGTTCCCAGCACTCTGTAGGAGTGTATGTTACACCCCTGCACTTGTTCCCAGCACTCTGTAGGAGTGTATGTTACACCCCAGCACTTGTTCCCAGCACTCTGTAGGAGTGTATGTTACACCCCACCACTTGTCTCCAGCACTCTGTAGGAGTGTATGTTACACCCCACCACTTGTCTCCAGCACTCTGTAGGAGTGTATGTTACACCCCACCACTTGTCTCCAGCACTCTGTAGGAGTGTATGTTACACCCCACCACTTGTTGCCAGCACTCTGAAGGAGTGTATGTTACACCCCACCACTTGTCTCCAGCACTCTGAAGGAGTGTATGTTACACCCCAGCACTTGTTCCCAGCACTCTGTAGGAGTGTATGTTACACCCCACCACTTGTCTCCAGCACTCTGTAGGAGTGTATGTTACACTCCAGCACTATGTGGCAGTGTATGTTACACCCCAGCACTTGTCTCCAGCACTCTGTAGGAGTGTATGTTACACCCCACAACTTGTCTCCAGCACTCTGTAGGAGTGTATGTTACACCCCACCACTTGTCTCCAGCACTCTGTAGGAGTGTATGTTACACCCCAGCACTCTGTGGCAGTGTATGTTACACCCCAGCACTCTGTAGGAGTGTATGTTACACCCCAGCACTTGTCTCCAGCACTCTGTAGGAGTGTATGTTACACCCCAGCACTTGTTCCCAGCACTCTGTAGGAGTGTATGTTACACCCCAGCACTTGTTCCCAGCACTCTGTAGGAGTGTATGTTACACCCCAGCACTTATACCCAGCACTCTGTAGGAGTATATGTTACACCCCAGTACTTGTTCCCAGCACTCTGTGGGAGTGTATGTTACACACCAGCACTTGTTCCCAGCACTCTGTAGGAGTGTATGTTACACACCATCACTTGTTCCCAGCACTCTGTAGGAGTGTATGTTACACCCCAGCACTTGTTCCCAGCACTCTGTAGGAGTGTATGTTACACCCCAGCACTTGTTCCCAGCACTCTGTAGGAGTGTATGTTACACCCCAGCACTTGTTCCCAGCACTCTGTAAGAGTGTATGTTACACCCCAGCACTTGTTCCCAGCACTCTGTTAGAGTGTATGTTACACCCCAGCACTTGTTCCCAGCACTCTGTTAGAGTGTATGTTACACCCCAGCACTTGTTCCCAGCACTCTGTTAGAGTGTATGTTACACCCCAGCACTTGTTCCCAGCACTCTGTTAGAGTGTATGTTACACCCCAGCACTTGTTCCCAGCACTCTGTTAGAGTGTATGTTACACCCCAGCACTTGTTCCCAGCACTCTGTTAGAGTGTATGTTACACCCCAGCACTTGTTCCCAGCACTCTGTTAGAGTGTATGTTACACCCCAGCACTTGTTCCCAGCACTCTGTTAGAGTGTATGTTACACCCCAGCACTTGTTCCCAGCACTCTGTTAGAGTGTATGTTACACCCCAGCACTTGTTCCCAGCACTCTGTTAGAGTGTATGTTACACCCCAGCACTTGTTCCCAGCACTCTGTAGGAGTGTATGTTACACCCCTGCACTTGTTCCCAACACTCTGTAGGAGTGTATGTTACACCCCAGCACTTGTTCCCAGCACTCTGTAGGAGTGTATGTTACACCCCTGCACTTGTTCCCAACACTCTGTAGGAGTGTATGTTACACCCCAGCACTTGTTCCCAGCACTCTGTAGGAGTGTATGTTACACCCCAGCACTTGTTCCCAGCACTCTGTTAGAGTGTATGTTACACCCAGCACTTGTTCCCAGCACTCTGTTAGAGTGTATGTTACACCCCAGCACTTGTTGCCAGCACTCTGTTAGAGTGTATGTTACACCCCAGCACTTGTTGCCAGCACTCTGTTAGAGTGTATGTTACACCCCAGCACTTGTTCCCAGCACTCTGTTAGAGTGTATCTTCTAAGCATGAGGTCAACAGTACTGTAATTGGGAGACAGGCATTAAGTGAAGGAAAGCAGGACTCAGAGGTCAGCAGCTGATTGTGTGGATCTATTTGAGACAGCCAGTAGTGTCAACAGTTATATCTGTAGGGGCTGACCTACCAACTCTGACATGTGATCACTAGGGCCAGCATCCCTGACTCCTGGCAAACCCCAGAGATGGGCTAAATGCCATCAAGACAGTTCTTCTTTACCATCATTGTATTCTTGTTATACAAGAACTCTGCAATATGAAATCATTACCAACTATCTTCTTTACCATCATTGTATTCTTGTTATACAAGAACTCTGCAATATGAAATCATTACCAACTATCTTCTTTACCATCATTGTATTCTTGTTATACAAGAACTCTGCAATATGAAATCATTACCAACTATCTTCTTTACCATCATTGTATTCTTGTTATACAAGAACTCTGCAATATGAAATCATTACCAACTATCTTCTTTACCATCATTGTATTCTTGTTATACAAGAACTCTGCAATATGAAATCATTACCAACTATCTTCTTTACCATCATTGTATTCTTGTTATACAAGAACTCTGCAATATGAAATCATTACCAACTATCTTCTTTACCATCATTGTATTCTTGTTATACAAGAACTCTGCAATATGAAATCATTACCAACTATCTTCTTTACCATCACTGTATTCTTGTTATACAAGAACTCTGCAATATGAAATCATTACCAACTATCTTCTTTACCATCATTGTATTCTTGTTATACAAGAACTCTGCAATATGAAATCATTACCAACTATCTTCTTTACCATCACTGTATTCTTGTTATACAAGAACTCTGCAATATGAAATCATTACCAACTATCTTCTTTACCATCACTGTATTCTTGTTATACAAGAACTCTGCAATATGAAATCATTACCAACTATCTTCTTTACCATCACTGTATTCTTGTTATACAAAAACTCTGCAATATGAAATCATTACCAACTATCTTCTTTACCATCATTGTATTCTTGTTATACAAGAACTCTGCAATATGAAATCATTACCAACTATCTTCTTTACCATCACTGTATTCTTGTTATACAAGAACTCTGCAATATGAAATCATTACCAACTATCTTCTTTACCATCATTGTATTCTTGTTATACAAGAACTCTGCAATATGAAATCATTACCAACTATCTTCTTTACCATCACTGTATTCTTGTTATACAAGAACTCTGCAATATGAAATCATTACCAACTATCTTCTTTACCATCATTGTATTCTTGTTATACAAGAACTCTGCAATATGAAATCATTACCAAGTACCTTCTTTACCATCATTGTATTCTTGTTATACAAAAACTCTGCAATATGAAATCATTACCAACTATCTTCTTTACCATCATTGTATTCTTGTTATACAAAAACTCTGCAATATGAAATCATTACCAACTATCTTCTTTACCATCATTGTATTCTTGTTATACAAGAAACTCTGCAATATGAAATCATTACCAACTATCTTCTTTACCATCATTGTATTCTTGTTATACAAGAACTCTGCAATATGAAATCATTACCAACTATCTTCTTTACCATCATTGTATTCTTGTTATACAAGAACTCTGCAATATGAAATCATTACCAACTATCTTCTTTACCATCATTGTATTCTTGTTATACAAGAACTCTGCAATATGAAATCATTACCAACTATCTTCTTTACCATCATTGTATTCTTGTTATACAAGAACTCTGCAATATGAAATCATTACCAACTATCTTCTTTACCATCATTGTATTCTTGTTATACAAGAACTCTGCAATATGAAATCATTACCAACTATCTTCTTTACCATCATTGTATTCTTGTTATACAAGAACTCTGCAATATGAAATCATTACCAACTATCTTCTTTACCATCATTGTATTCTTGTTATACAAGAACTCTGCAATATGAAATCATTACCAACTATCTTCTTTACCATCATGTATTCTTGTTATACAAGAACTCTGCAATATGAAATCATTACCAACTATCTTCTTTACCATCATTGTATTCTTGTTATACAAGAACTCTGCAATATGAAATCATTACCAACTATCTTCTTTACCATCATTGTATTCTTGTTATACAAGAACTCTGCAATATGAAATCATTACCAACTATCTTCTTTACCATCATTGTATTCTTGTTATACAAGAACTCTGCAATATGAAATCATTACCAACTATTTCTTTACCATCATTGTATTCTTGTTATACAAGAACTCTGCAATATGAAATCATTACCAACTATCTTCTTTACCATCATTGTATTCTTGTTATACAAGAACTCTGCAATATGAAATCATTACCAACTATCTTCTTTACCATCATGTATTCTTGTTATACAAGAACTCTGCAATATGAAATCATTACCAACTATCTTCTTTACCATCATTGTATTCTTGTTATACAAGAACTCTGCAATATGAAATCATTACCAACTATCTTCTTTACCATCATTGTATTCTTGTTATACAAGAACTCTGCAATATGAAATCATTACCAACTATCTTCTTTACCATCATTGTATTCTTGTTATACAAGAACTCTGCAATATGAAATCATTACCAACTATCTTCTTTACCATCATTGTATTCTTGTTATACAAGAACTCTGCAATATGAAATCATTACCAACTATCTTCTTTACCATCACTGTATTCTTGTTATACAAGAACTCTGCAATATGAAATCATTACCAACTATCTTCTTTACCATCACTGTATTCTTGTTATACAAGAACTCTGCAATATGAAATCATTACCAACTATCTTCTTTACCATCATTGTATTCTTGTTATACAAGAACTCTGCAATATGAAATCATTACCAACTATCTTCTTTACCATCATTGTATTCTTGTTATACAAGAACTCTGCAATATGAAATCATTACCAACTATCTTCTTTACCATCATTGTATTCTTGTTATACAAGAACTCTGCAATATGAAATCATTACCAACTATCTTCTTTACCATCATTGTATTCTTGTTATACAAGAACTCTGCAATATGAAATCATTACCAACTATCTTCTTTACCATCATTGTATTCTTGTTATACAAGAACTCTGCAATATGAAATCATTACCAACTATCTTCTTTACCATCACTGTATTCTTGTTATACAAGAACTCTGCAATATGAAATCATTACCAACTATCTTCTTTACCATCATTGTATTCTTGTTATACAAGAACTCTGCAATATGAAATCATTACCAACTATCTTCTTTACCATCATTGTATTCTTGTTATACAAGAACTCTGCAATATGAAATCATTACCAACTATCTTCTTTACCATCACTGTATTCTTGTTATACAAGAACTCTGCAATATGAAATCATTACCAACTATCTTCTTTACCATCATTGTATTCTTGTTATACAAGAACTCTGCAATATGAAATCATTACCAACTATCTTCTTTACCATCATTGTATTCTTGTTATACAAGAACTCTGCAATATGAAATCATTACCAACTATCTTCTTTACCATCATTGTATTCTTGTTATACAAGAACTCTGCAATATGAAATCATTACCAACTATCTTCTTTACCATCATTGTATTCTGTTATACAAGAACTCTGCAATATGAAATCATTACCAACTATCTTCTTTACCATCATTGTATTCTTGTTATACAAGAACTCTGCAATATGAAATCATTACCAACTATCTTCTTTACCATCATTGTATTCTTGTTATACAAGAACTCTGCAATATGAAATCATTACCAACTATCTTCTTTACCATCATTGTATTCTTGTTATACAAGAACTCTGCAATATGAAATCATTACCAACTATCTTCTTTACCATCATTGTATTCTTGTTATACAAGAACTCTGCAATATGAAATCATTACCAACTATCTTCTTTACCATCACTGTATTCTTGTTATACAAGAACTCTGCAATATGAAATCATTACCAACTATCTTCTTTACCATCATTGTATTCTTGTTATACAAGAACTCTGCAATATGAAATCATTACCAACTATCTTCTTTACCATCATTGTATTCTTGTTATACAAGAACTCTGCAATATGAAATCATTACCAACTATCTTCTTTACCATCACTGTATTCTTGTTATACAAGAACTCTGCAATATGAAATCATTACCAACTATCTTCTTTACCATCATTGTATTCTTGTTATACAAAAACTCTGCAATATGAAATCATTACCAACTATCTTCTTTACCATCATTGTATTCTTGTTATACAAGAACTCTGCAATATGAAATCATTACCAACTATCTTCTTTACCATCATTGTATTCTTGTTATACAAGAACTCTGCAATATGAAATCATTACCAACTATCTTCTTTACCATCATTGTATTCTTGTTATACAAGAACTCTGCAATATGAAATCATTACCAACTATCTTCTTTACCATCACTGTATTCTTGTTATACAAGAACTCTGCAATATGAAATCATTACCAAGTACCTTCTTTACTACCATCATTGTATTCTTGTTATACAAGAACTCTGCAATATGAAATCATTACCAACTATCTTCTTTACCATCATTGTATTCTTGTTATACAAGAACTCTGCAATATGAAATCATTACCAACTATCTTCTTTACCATCATTGTATTCTTGTTATACAAGAACTCTGCAATATGAAATCATTACCAACTATCTTCTTTACTACCATCATTGTATTCTTGTTATACAAGAACTCTGCAATATGAAATCATTACCAACTATCTTCTTTACCATCATTGTATTCTTGTTATACAAGAACTCTGCAATATGAAATCATTACCAACTATCTTCTTTACCATCATTGTATTCTTGTTATACAAGAACTCTGCAATATGAAATCATTACCAAGTACCTTCTTTACCATCATTGTATTCTTGTTATACAAGAACTCTGCAATATGAAATCATTACCAACTATCTTCTTTACCATCATTGTATTCTTGTTATACAAGAACTCTGCAATATGAAATCATTACCAACTATCTTCTTTACCATCATTGTATTCTTGTTATACAAGAACTCTGCAATATGAAATCATTACCAACTATCTTCTTTACCATCATTGTATTCTTGTTATACAAGAACTCTGCAATATGAAATCATTACCAACTATCTTCTTTACTACCATCATTGTATTCTTGTTATACAAGAACTCTGCAATATGAAATCATTACCAACTATCTTCTTTACCATCATTGTATTCTTGTTATACAAGAACTCTGCAATATGAAATCATTACCAACTATCTTCTTTACCATCATTGTATTCTTGTTATACAAGAACTCTGCAATATGAAATCATTACCAAGTACCTTCTTTACCATCATTGTATTCTTGTTATACAAGAACTCTGCAATATGAAATCATTACCAACTATCTTCTTTACCATCATTGTATTCTTGTTATACAAGAACTCTGCAATATGAAATCATTACCAACTATCTTCTTTACCATCATTGTATTCTTGTTATACAAGAACTCTGCAATATGAAATCATTACCAACTATCTTCTTTACCATCATTGTATTCTTGTTATACAAGAACTCTGCAATATGAAATCATTACCAACTATCTTCTTTACCATCATTGTATTCTTGTTATACAAGAACTCTGCAATATGAAATCATTACCAACTATCTTCTTTACCATCATTGTATTCTTGTTATACAAGAACTCTGCAATATGAAATCATTACCAACTATCTTCTTTACCATCATTGTATTCTTGTTATACAAGAACTCTGCAATATGAAATCATTACCAACTATCTTCTTTACCATCATTGTATTCTTGTTATACAAGAACTCTGCAATATGAAATCATTACCAAGTACCTTCTTTACTACCATCATTGTATTCTTGTTATACAAAAACTCTGCAATATGAAATCATTACCAACTATCTTCTTTACCATCATTGTATTCTTGTTATACAAGAACTCTGCAATATGAAATCATTACCAACTATCTTCTTTACCATCATTGTATTCTTGTTATACAAGAACTCTGCAATATGAAATCATTACCAACTATCTTCTTTACCATCATTGTATTCTTGTTATACAAGAACTCTGCAATATGAAATCATTACCAACTATCTTCTTTACCATCACTGTATTCTTGTTATACAAGAACTCTGCAATATGAAATCATTACCAACTATCTTCTTTACCATCACTGTATTCTTGTTATACAAGAACTCTGCAATATGAAATCATTACCAACTATCTTCTTTACCATCATCATTGTATTCTTGTTATACAAAAACTCTGCAATATGAAATCATTACCAAGTAACATGTCTACTGGCAAAGGAGATGAGATCACGCCTCTCCACAATTTTCTGCCCTTATAGTTGTTTCATCATCATCATCATCATCATCATCATCATCGAGTGCTGTCTCCGCATTGAAGGTTGGCTACCATGGAGCGCCATTCCACTCTGTCTCTTGCTTTGATGGTGCAGGTTGTCATAGGCTGACTTGTCCATCTTTTGATGTTACTCGTCCATGTTAGTCTTGGTCTGCCTCTGCCTCTTTTACCTTGTATTTTCCCTTCCAATATTACTTTTATTAGGCTGTTGTATCTTTTAACATGACCCAAAAATAATTTCATTTGTCTTGTTCTAATTGTGTTTAGTAGTTCTCTTTTCATTTTTAGTTATTTTAAAACTTCTTCGTTTGTTTTCTTTTCTTTCCATCCAATTCTACTTATTCTTCTATAAATCCACATTTCAAAGGCATCAATTTTCTGTTCTATTTTCTGGTCTAATGTCCATGTTTCTGCACCATACAGGAATATTGAGAATACTGTTTCTCCTCATCTGTTAAGGATATATTTTCCAGTTGACATGATATACTCAACAAGTGATGATGAATGTTTCCAGCTGACATGATATACTCAACAAGTGATGATGAATATTTCCAGCTGCCAATTAACAAATAAAGACTGACAGGTGTGTCAAAGTGATAATAAATAAAGACTAACAGGTGTGTCAAAGGGGTAATAAATAAAGACTAACAGGTGTGTCAAAGGGGTAATAAATAAAGACTGACAGGTGTGTCAAGGTGGTAATAAATAAACACTAACAGGTGTGTCAAAGTGGTAATAAATAAAGACTAACAGGTGTGTCAAGGTGGTAATAAATAAAGACTAACAGGCGTGTCAAAGGGGTAATAAATAAAGACTGACAGGTGTGTCAAAGGGGTAATAAATAAAGACTAACAGGTGTGTCAAGGTGGTAATAAATAAAGACTAACAGGTGTGTCAAAGGGGTAATAAATAAAGACTGACAGGTGTGTCAAGGTGGTAATAAATAAAGACTAACAGGTGTGTCAAAGGGGTAATAAATAAAGACTAACAGGTGTGTCAAGGTGGTAATAAATAAAGACTAACAGGTGTGTCAAAGGGGTAATAAATAAAGACTGACAGGTGTGTCAAGGTGGTAATAAATAAAGACTAACAGGCGTGTCAAAGGGGTAATAAATAAAGACTGACAGGTATGTCAAAGTGGTAATAAATAAAGACTGACAGGTGTGTCAAAGTGGTAATAAATAAAGACTGACAGGTATGTCAAAGTGGTAATAAATAAAGACTGACAGGTGTGTCAAAGTGGTAATAAATAAAGACTAACAGGTGTGTCAAAGGGGTAATAAATAAAGACTGACAGGTGTGTCAAAGGGGTAATAAATAAAGACTAACAGGTGTGTCAAAGTGGTAATAAATAAAGACTGACAGGTATGTCAAAGTGGTAATAAATAAAGACTGACAGGTGTGTCAAAGGGGTAATAAATAAAGACTGACAGGTATGTCAAAGTGGTAATAAATAAAGACTAACAGGTGTGTCAAAGGGGTAATAAATAAAGACTGACAGGTATGTCAAAGTGGTAATAAATAAAGACTGACAGGTATGTCAAAGTGGTAATAAATAAAGACTAACAGGTGTGTCAAAGGGGTAATAAATAAAGACTGACAGGTGTGTCAAAGTGGTAATAAATAAAGACTGACAGGTGTGTCAAGGTGGTAATAAATAAAGACTAACAGGTGTGTCAAGGTGGTAATAAATAAAGACTAACAGGTGTGTCAAAGGGGTAATAAATAAAGACTAACAGGTGTGTCAAAGGGGTAATAAATAAAGACTGACAGGTGTGTCAAGGTGGTAATAAATAAAGACTAACAGGTGTGTCAAGGTGGTAATAAATAAAGACTAACAGGTGTGTCAAGGTGGTAATAAATAAAGACTAACAGGTGTGTCAAGGTGGTAATAAATAAAGACTAACAGGTGTGTACAACAATTCTTGGTGGTCATGTTCTGACAGGCGTGTCAAAAGGAAAGAAATAAAGACTGACAGGTATGTACTACAACTCCTGCTGGTGGTCATGTTGCCAAGGTTCTACCAACAAGAACAGCTAACAAGTATAGCTAACAACACCAGTAACTACCAAATTACAAGTTCCTGGTATCAGAAAGATAACAACACCAGTAACTACCAAATTACAAGTTCCTGGTATCAGAAAGATAACAACACCAGTAACTACCAAATTACAAGTTCCTGGTATCAGAAAGATAACAACATCAGTAACTACCAACCTGCAAGTTCCTGGTATCAGAAAGATAACAACACCAGTAACTACCAAATTACAAGTTCCTGGTATCAGAAAGATAACAACACCAGTAACTACCAAATTACAAGTTCCTGGTATCAGAAAGATAACAACACCAGTAACTACCAACCTGCAAGTTCCTGGTATCAGAAAGATAACAACACCAGTAACTACCAACCTGCAAGTTCCTGGTATCAGAAAGATAACAACACCAGTAACTACCAAATTACAAGTTCCTGGTATCAGAAAGATAACAACACCAGTAACTACCAAATTACAAGTTCCTGGTATCAGAAAGATAACAACACCAGTAACTACCAAATTACAAGTTCCTGGTATCAGAAAGATAACAACACCAGTAACTACCAAATTACAAGTTCCTGGTATCAGAAAGATAACAACACCAGTAACTACCAAATTACAAGTTCCTGGTATCAGAAAGATAACAACACCAGTAACTACCAACCTGCAAGTTCCTGGTATCAGAAAGATAACAACACCAGTAACTACCAAATTACAAGTTCCTGGTATCAGAAAGATAACAACACCAGTAACTACCAAATTACAAGTTCCTGGTATCAGAAAGATAACAACACCAGTAACTACCAAATTACAAGTTCCTGGTATCAGAAAGATAACAACACCAGTAACTACCAAATTACAAGTTCCTGGTATCAGAAAGATAACAACACCAGTAACTACCAAATTACAAGTTCCTGGTATCAGAAAGATAACAACACCAGTAACTACCAAATTACAAGTTCCTGGTATCAGAAAGATAACAACACCAGTAACTACCAAATTACAAGTTCCTGGTATCAGAAAGATAACAACACCAGTAACTACCAACCTGCAAGTTCCTGGTATCAGAAAGATAACAACACCAGTAACTACCAACCTGCAAGTTCCTGGTATCAGAAAGATAACAACACCAGTAACTACCAACCTGCAAGTTCCTGGTATCAGAAAGATAACAACACCAGTAACTACCAAATTACAAGTTCCTGGTATCAGAAAGATAACAACACCAGTAACTACCAACCTGCAAGTTCCTGGTATCAGAAAGATAACAACACCAGTAACTACCAAATTACAAGTTCCTGGTATCAGAAAGATAACAACACCAGTAACTACCAAATTACAAGTTCCTGGTATCAGAAAGATAACAACACCAGTAACTACCAACCTGCAAGTTCCTGGTATCAGAAAGATAACAACACCAGTAACTACCAACCTGCAAGTTCCTGGTATCAGAAAGATAACAACACCAGTAACTATCAACCTGCAAGTTCCTGGTATCAGAAAGATAACAACACCAGTAACTACCAACCTGCAAGTTCCTGGTATCAGAAAGATAACAACACCAGTAACTACCAAATTACAAGTTCCTGGTATCAGAAAGATAACAACACCAGTAACTACCAAATTACAAGTTCCTGGTATCAGAAAGATAACAACACCAGTAACTACCAAATTACAAGTTCCTGGTATCAGAAAGATAACAACACCAGTAACTACCAAATTACAAGTTCCTGGTATCAGAAAGATAACAACACCAGTAACTACCAAATTACAAGTTCCTGGTATCAGAAAGATAACAACACCAGTAACTACAAAATTACAAGTTCCTGGTATCAGAAAGATAACAACACCAGTAACTACCAAATTACAAGTTCCTGGTATCAGAAAGATAACAACACCAGTAACTACCAAATTACAAGTTCCTGGTATCAGAAAGATAACAACACCAGTAACTACCAAATTACAAGTTCCTGGTATCAGAAAGATAACAACACCAGTAACTACCAAATTACAAGTTCCTGGTATCAGAAAGATAACAACACCAGTAACTACCAAATTACAAGTTCCTGGTATCAGAAAGATAACAACACCAGTAACTACCAAATTACAAGTTCCTGGTATCAGAAAGATAACAACACCAGTAACTACCAAATTACAAGTTCCTGGTATCAGAAAGATAACAACACCAGTAACTACCAAATTACAAGTTCCTGGTATCAGAAAGATAACAACACCAGTAACTACCAAATTACAAGTTCCTGGTATCAGAAAGATAACAACACCAGTAACTACCAAATTACAAGTTCCTGGTATCAGAAAGATAACAACACCAGTAACTACCAAATTACAAGTTCCTGGTATCAGAAAGATAACAACACCAGTAACTACCAAATTACAAGTTCCTGGTATCAGAAAGATAACAACACCAGTAACTACAAAATTACAAGTTCCTGGTATCAGAAAGATAACAACATCAGTAACTACCAACCTGCAAGTTCCTGGTATCAGAAAGATAACAACACCAGTAACTACAAAATTACAAGTTCCTGGTATCAGAAAGATAACAACATCAGTAACTACCAACCTGCAAGTTCCTGGTATCAGAAAGATAACAACACCAGTAACTACCAAATTACAAGTTCCTGGTATCAGAAAGATAACAACACCAGTAACTACCAAATTACAAGTTCCTGGTATCAGAAAGATAACAACACCAGTAACTACCAAATTACAAGTTCCTGGTATCAGAAAGATAACAACATCAGTAACTACCAACCTGCAAGTTCCTGGTATCAGAAAGATAACAACACCAGTAACTACAAAATTACAAGTTCCTGGTATCAGAAAGATAACAACACCAGTAACTACCAAATTACAAGTTCCTGGTATCAGAAAGATAACAACACCAGTAACTACAAAATTACAAGTTCCTGGTATCAGAAAGATAACAACACCAGTAACTACCAAATTACAAGTTCCTGGTATCAGAAAGATAACAACACCAGTAACTACCAAATTACAAGTTCCTGGTATCAGAAAGATAACAACACCAGTAACTACAAAATTACAAGTTCCTGGTATCAGAAAGATAACAACACCAGTAACTACCAAATTACAAGTTCCTGGTATCAGAAAGATAACAACACCAGTAACTACCAAATTACAAGTTCTTGGTATCAGAAAGATAACAACACCAGTAACTACCAAATTACAAGTTCTTGGTATCAGAAAGATAACAACACCAGTAACTACCAAATTACAAGTTCTTGGTATCAGAAAGATAACAACACCAGTAACTACCAAATTACAAGTTCCTGGTATCAGAAAGATAACAACACCAGTAACTACCAAATTACAAGTTCCTGGTATCAGAAAGATAACAACATCAGTAACTACAAAATTACAAGTTCCTGGTATCAGAAAGATAACAACACCAGTAACTACAAAATTACAAGTTCCTGGTATCAGAAAGATAACAACACCAGTAACTACCAAATTACAAGTTCCTGGTATCAGAAAGATAACAACATCAGTAACTACAAAATTACAAGTTCCTGGTATCAGAAAGATAACAACACCAGTAACTACAAAATTACAAGTTCCTGGTATCAGAAAGATAACAACACCAGTAACTACCAAATTACAAGTTCCTGGTATCAGAAAGATAACAACACCAGTAACTACCAACCTGCAAGTTCCTGGTATCAGAAAGATAACAACACCAGTAACTACAAAATTACAAGTTCCTGGTATCAGAAAGATAACAACACCAGTAACTACAAAATTACAAGTTCCTGGTATCAGAAAGATAACAACACCAGTAACTACAAAATTACAAGTTCCTGGTATCAGAAAGATAACAACACCAGTAACTACAAAATTACAAGTTCCTGGTATCAGAAAGATAACAACACCAGTAACTACAAAATTACAAGTTCCTGGTATCAGAAAGATAACAACACCAGTAACTACAAAATTACAAGTTCCTGGTATCAGAAAGATAACAACACCAGTAACTACAAAATTACAAGTTCCTGGTATCAGAAAGATAACAACACCAGTAACTACCAACCTGCAAGTTCCTGGTATCAGAAAGATAACAACACCAGTAACTACAAAATTACAAGTTCCTGGTATCAGAAAGATAACAACACCAGTAACTACAAAATTACAAGTTCCTGGTATCAGAAAGATAACAACACCAGTAACTACAAAATTACAAGTTCCTGGTATCAGAAAGATAACAACACCAGTAACTACAAAATTACAAGTTCCTGGTATCAGAAAGATAACAACACCAGTAACTACAAAATTACAAGTTCCTGGTATCAGAAAGATAACAACACCAGTAACTACAAAATTACAAGTTCCTGGTATCAGAAAGATAACAACACCAGTAACTACAAAATTACAAGTTCCTGGTATCAGAAAGATAACAACACCAGTAACTACAAAATTACAAGTTCCTGGTATCAGAAAGATAACAACACCAGTAACTACAAAATTACAAGTTCCTGGTATCAGAAAGATAACAACACCAGTAACTACAAAATTACAAGTTCCTGGTATCAGAAAGATAACAACACCAGTAACTACAAAATTACAAGTTCCTGGTATCAGAAAGATAACAACACCAGTAACTACAAAATTACAAGTTCCTGGTATCAGAAAGATAACAACATCAGTAACTACCAACCTGCAAGTTCCTGGTATCAGAAAGATAACAACACCAGTAACTACAAAATTACAAGTTCCTGGTATCAGAAAGATAACAACATCAGTAACTACCAACCTGCAAGTTCCTGGTATCAGAAAGATAACAACACCAGTAACTACAAAATTACAAGTTCCTGGTATCAGAAAGATAACAACATCAGTAACTACCAACCTGCAAGTTCCTGGTATCAGAAAGATAACAACACCAGTAACTACCAACCTGCAAGTTCCTGGTATCAGAAAGATAACAACACCAGTAACTACAAAATTACAAGTTCCTGGTATCAGAAAGATAACAACACCAGTAACTACAAAATTACAAGTTCCTGGTATCAGAAAGATAACAACACCAGTAACTACAAAATTACAAGTTCCTGGTATCAGAAAGATAACAACACCAGTAACTACAAAATTACAAGTTCCTGGTATCAGAAAGATAACAACACCAGTAACTACAAAATTACAAGTTCCTGGTATCAGAAAGATAACAACACCAGTAACTACAAAATTACAAGTTCCTGGTATCAGAAAGATAACAACACCAGTAACTACAAAATTACAAGTTCCTGGTATCAGAAAGATAACAACACCAGTAACTACAAAATTACAAGTTCCTGGTATCAGAAAGATAACAACACCAGTAACTACCAACCTGCAAGTTCCTGGTATCAGAAAGATAACAACACCAGTAACAACAAAATTACAAGTTCCTGGTATCAGAAAGATAACAACATCAGTAACTACAAAATTACAAGTTCTTGGTATCAGAAAGATAACAACACCAGTAACTACAAAATTACAAGTTCCTGGTATCAGAAAGATAACAACACCAGTAACTACAAAATTACAAGTTCCTGGTATCAGAAAGATAACAACACCAGTAACTACAAAATTACAAGTTCCTGGTATCAGAAAGATAACAACATCAGTAACTACCAACCTGCAAGTTCCTGGTATCAGAAAGATAACAACACCAGTAACTACAAAATTACAAGTTCCTGGTATCAGAAAGATAACAACACCAGTAACTACAAAATTACAAGTTCCTGGTATCAGAAAGATAACAACACCAGTAACTACAAAATTACAAGTTCCTGGTATCAGAAAGATAACAACATCAGTAACTACCAACCTGCAAGTTCCTGGTATCAGAAAGATAACAACACCAGTAACTACCAACCTGCAAGTTCCTGGTATCAGAAAGATAACAACACCAGTAACTACCAACCTGCAAGTTCCTGGTATCAGAAAGATAACAACACCAGTAACTACCAACCTGCAAGTTCTTGGTATCAGAAAGATAACAACACCAGTAACTACCAACCTGCAAGTTCCTGGTATCAGAAAGATAACAACACCAGTAACTACCAACCTGCAAGTTCCTGGTATCAGAAAGATAACAACACCAGTAACTACAAAATTACAAGTTCCTGGTATCAGAAAGATAACAACACCAGTAACTACAAAATTACAAGTTCCTGGTATCAGAAAGATAACAACACCAGTAACTACAAAATTACAAGTTCCTGGTATCAGAAAGATAACAACACCAGTAACTACAAAATTACAAGTTCCTGGTATCAGAAAGATAACAACACCAGTAACTACAAAATTACAAGTTCCTGGTATCAGAAAGATAACAACACCAGTAACTACAAAATTACAAGTTCCTGGTATCAGAAAGATAACAACACCAGTAACTACAAAATTACAAGTTCCTGGTATCAGAAAGATAACAACACCAGTAACTACCAACCTGCAAGTTCTTGGTATCAGAATTCCAGACAGTGTTGCCTAATGCAAGAAGAGCAAACTGTTTCTCCTCATCTGTTAAGGATAGATATAGGTGACCATTATCGTCTCCACTACTGCTCTCTTCTTCAGGATACAGATTGTCTAGTCCCCCGTCATGACCAATCACTGAGGGCTGACGGTCAGGAATGCTGACTCGACGCTTCTCCCTCAAATGGGACACTTTCTCCTTTGTTTGAGGTTGAGGCGCTTTCTCCCTTGTTGATAGAGCTTCTTTCACAGTTTCTGCTTGATGGCTTTTTAAAATGGATGTTACTGGTGATGACAATGATGTTACTGGTGATGACAATGATGTTACTGTTGTTGATGTCAACGATGACTGGGGTAATGAATGTTTTCTACAACTCTCACTTCCTGGTTGCCGAGAAGAATTAAATTTGTTGGCCGGGTAGGACAGCCCTGATGTTTGTGACTGGGAAGTAACTCTGGCATTACTAGGTGTCACTGTCACAGTTATCTTCGCTGCAGCAAGACTGCTGTTTGTGATGGATGGAGTGAATATTGGTTTAGCTTGAGGCTCAGCAAGTTGTGAGTGAAATGTTGCTGCTACAGATCTGGACAGAAGAACAACTGGCTTCCTTGTCTTGGAGTCATCAGTCTTGGTCTGTCTGCTATCAGCTATGTGATGTGAGTTGTGTAGTGAGCTGGTGAACACTGGTCTTGATGATGATGATGATGAGGATGAGGCGGATGAGTCAAGAAGCTCTGTTGACGAACATTTGTTGAGCTGCTTTTCTTTGTTGCTTCTGTTAGGTCTTCTGTCTGTGAAAGAATAGGAATTATTTGAGTAATGTAGTGTTGCATTGTATCATACATGACATGGACAATGATTCATACATGACATGGACAATAATTATACATGACATGAACAATGATTTATACATGACAGGACATGAACAATGATTCACACATGACATGGACAATGATTCATACATGACATGAACAATGATTTACACATGACATGGACAATGATTCATACATGACATGGACAATGATTTACACATGACATGAACAATGATTCATACATGACACGGACAATGATTCATACATGACATGAACAATGATTCATACATGACATGAACAATGATTCATACATGACATGGACAATGATTCATACATGACATGGACAATGATTCATACATGACATGAACAATGATTCATACATGACATGGACAATGATTTATACATGACATGGACAATGATTTATACATGACATGGACAATGATTTACACATGACATGGACAATGATTCATACATGACATGAACAATGATTCATACATGACATGGACAATGATTTACACATGACATGGACAATGATTCATACATGATATGGACAATGATTTACACATGACATGAACAATGATTCACACATGACATGGACAATGATTCATACATGACATGGACAATATTCACACATGACATGGACAATGATTCATACATGACATGGACAATGATTCATACATGACATGGACAATGATTCATACATGACATGGACAATGATTTATACATGACATGGACAATGATTCATACATGACATGGACAATGATTCATACATGACATGGACAATGATTCATACATGACATGGACAATGATTCATACATGACATGGACAATGATTCATACATGACATGGTCAACGATTCATAAGACATGAACAATAAATCACATAAGACATGAACAATAAATCACATAAGACATGAACAATAAATCACATAAGACATGAACAATAAATCACATAAGACATGAACAATAAATCACATAAGACATGAACAATAAATCACATAAGACATGAACAATAAATCACATAAGACATGAACAATAAATCACATAAGACATGAACAATAAATCACATAAGACATGAACAATAAATCACATAAGACATGAACAATAAATCACATAAGACATGAACAATAAATCACACATGACATGGACAATGAATGCTGATACATGTAATCATCAACAACTAAAGCTAGACCATCAGCAAATGGACTGAAGTTCTCAGAGAAGAGACTCTGTTCCTCTAGTCCTTGCCTCTAGTTGTGCTTGCTCAGAGAAGAGACTCTGTTCCTCTAGTCCTTGCCTCTAGTTGTGCTTGCTCAGAGAAGAGACTCTGTTCCTCTAGTCCTTGCCTCTAGTTGTGCTTGCTCAGAGAAGAGACTCTGTTCCTCTAGTCCTTGCCTCTAGTTGTGCTTGCTCAGAGAAGAGACTCTGTTCCTCTAGTCATTGCCTCTAGTTGTGCTTGCTCAGAGAAGAGACTCTGTTCCTCTAGTCCTTGCCTCTAGTTGTGCTTGCTCAGAGAAGAGACTCTGTTCCTCTAGTCCTTGCCTCTAGTTGTGCTTGGCTCAATAAGGATCAGGTCTTGCTGGAATGTCAGTGTCACCCATAACTCTTCACAAAGCATGTTCACAAAGCAGCACAGATAGAACACTAATAAGAGAACATATGTACACTACATGAGACATATATAATAACAGCACTGATACAGTACTGATAAGAGAATATATTATTTATACTCATTATCATCATCATCATGTGCCATACCGATTGGCGTAGGCGATCATGTCCCTCCACAATCTTCTATCCACAGTGCATCTTATACTACATTAGACATATATAATAACAACACTGATACAGTACTAATAAGAGAATATATTATTTACACTACATGAGACATTTATAATAGCAGCACTGATGGAGCACTAATAAGAGAAATGCCCAAAGTAAAAGCTTATGACAGTAGCGAAGCTGTACTAGAATGTGATCACTCGGGACTCGAATGTGATGTAACCGACACCATTGTTAGTTCACATCTGGCAGCACAAGAGCTAATTTCAAACAAACAGCAAGTAGCAAACCATCAGTGACATTTTGAACATATCGTGGGACTCTGAGTGGCAGAAGTGGCCTGACTGTTGCCCTCTGGGCTGTCAGCTGTAGTGCATTCACAAATGTTTGACATTTAAAAAAAAAAATGTATATCTCAGCATTGGTGAAGTAAAAATTGTTGAAATGTCATCCATGTCACAATTTTGTCTCTCCTGTCAAGTAATTAGGAAAGATTTTTGCTTCTTCGAGATATAGAAATATATCATCATCCTCAGTTACTATTAACACAACATGTTCTCCCCCCACCCAAAGTAGCACTACACTCTTGATACCAGACTCCTGTCAATGATTCAAGCTGTCACAGCCAACCACCTACTGTAGAATGGATATCTATTTCTTTGCCTATTTCTCTGCTTTAGTCTGACTTTAGCTCCTACATAAGCTGACTCATCAAATTCTCTCATCATTTTTTTTTCAAAAAGTGAAGACATTTTTCAAGAGCAAGGATTTTTATAGGAAAAGAATGTGATTGTTTGTTTACACTCGCCAGTTTTCACCACTGGTGAAGTCCCTAAAGAGTAGGACCTGAATTTTGCATGCTGATCCACTTTTCCCTTGCAGCCGTGTGGTGCGCAAAGGGGATCCTTGCTGCTCAGGCAGATAACTCAGTCTTCAGACTCATATTTGTTTCATCGATGAGTCATTGATGTTTCAAACCGGGCCTCGCTACAGAGGTAGTGTTGAAGGAGGTGGTGGAGCGAAAAAGGGAGAGAGTGATTCTCCACAGAGAGAAATCACAAATAAAAATCCTAACTGGTGCTACCGAGATGTGAACTCACACATTTACACGAAGGTCTTGCCTTTGAGACCAACCATTCCCCTGTAGAAGCATATGTCTTATGACTCTGATTAGGCCTACTAACATTTCTGAATATGAGTCCATGACTCTGATGATAACATACCTTCCATTTTTTTCAATGGCTAAGTCATGAGACTAAAACATGATCTTACTAAAGGCAAAACACCGTACATGTCTATAATCTCCCTACACCCACAAACACCATCCATGTTGTATTGCTGGCTGAATTTGGTTTTTTTGTTTTTCCTTTCTTCTTATTGAGACACGGTCCTTTCAACCTCAGATTATGATATCTAGGTTATATTACAATACAGTTGCCATGAAAACATGAAGTTAAAAACTAGATTAATATTTATTATATGTATACATGTTGATTGGCTAGAGGCAACACCTATGGTTTGTTCTAAATGTTTACTGTGACTTGACTGGCTAGAGGCAACACCTATGGTTTGTTCTAAATGTTTACTGTGACTTGACTGGCTAGAGGCAACACCTATGGTTTGTTCTAAATGTTTACTGTGACTTGACTGGCTAGAGGCAACACCTATGGTTTGTTCTAAATGTTTACTGTGAACTGACTGGCTAGAGGCAACACTTATAATCTGTTCTAAATGTTTACTATGACTTGACTGGCTAGAGGCAACACTTATAATCTGTTCTAAATGTTTACTGTGACTTGACTGGCTAGAAGCAACACTTATAATCTGTTCTAAATGTTTACTGTGACTTGACTGGCTAGAGGCAACACTTATAATCTGTTCTAAATGTTTACTGTGACTTGACTGGCTGGAGGCAACACTTATAATCTGTTCTAAATGTTTACTGTGACTTGACTGGCTAGAGGCAACACTTATAATCTGTTCTAAATGTTTACTGTGACTTGACTGGCTAGCCTCAACACTTATAATCTTTCTAAATGTTTACTGTGACTTGACTGGCTAGCCTCAACACTTATAGTCTGTTCTAAATGTTTACTGTGACTTGACTGGCTAGCCTCAACACTTATAGTCTGTTCTAAATGTTTGCAGTGAATTGACTGACTAGAGGCAACACTTATCTATCTATTGACCTTTCGAGCCGTAACCGGCCCATAGGGCGTAGACCAAGATACACCTTCTCCTATATGAATTTTTGTTCTAGCAGTTTTCTTTTAAAGATATTTTATTAAATCTCGCCATCTGTCTCTGTTCTGTGCAAGCAGATCTATCTCATTGAGGGAGCCGATTACACACTTATCTATCTATCTATCTATTGACCTTTCGAGCCGTAACCGGCCCATAGGGCGTAGACCAAGATACACCTTCTCCTATATGAATTTTTGTTCTAGCAGTTTTCTTTTAAAGATATTTTATCAAATCTCGCCATCTGTCTCTGTTCTGTGCAAGCAGTTCTATCTCATTGAGGGAGCCGATTCCTGCTGCTCTTGCCTCTCTCATCAATGTTCTTCTCAGTGTCTCCCTGGGTCTTCCTCTTTTTCTTTTACCTGTTGTTTCCCATATGAGGGCTTGCTTTGCTATTCGATTATTATCTCTTCTCATCACATGTCCAACGTATGACCATCGTCTTTTCTTTATTACTGAAGATATTAGTGGTTGATTGGCGATTTCTCTAATTTCCTCGTTTGTTTTGAATTCGTTCCATTCTATACCAAGTATTTTCCTTAGACATTTATTTTCGAATGCGTTCAACTTTGTTTCTATATCTCTTGTTGTTTTCCAGCTTTCACACGCATACGTAAGGGTTGATAGTACATTTGATTTGAATAGCCTAAGTTTTGTGTTTGTGCTAATGAGTTTTGATTTCCACAACTTTTCAAGGCTTCTGAAAGACATTGCTGCTTTAGCCATTCTGATTCTAATTTCTTTGCTTGTATCCCCTTCTCGATCAATGTGACTTCCAAGATAGATGAAGTGATCGATCTCTTCTACTGGTTTGTTTTCCATGTATATTTTGTCACTTGTTGGAATTAAACTTTTCATGACTTTAGTCTTTTCATGATTGACCTCAAGCCCAATTTTGCTGGCTATTGATGATAGTTCATTTGTGTTTTCCTGCATCGTTTTTATCTGATTGCTGATGAGAACTATGTCATCAGCAAAGTCCAGGTCCTCCAAATGGTCTCCTTGTATCCATTCGATGCCTTTATTACCAGTGCAGCATTTCTTCATTATGAAGTCCATAACAATTCCAAATAACAAGGGCGATAAAATACATCCTTGTTTACACACTTATAGTCTGTTCTAAATGTTTACTGTGACTTGACTGGCTAGAGGCAACACTTATAGTCTGTTCTAAATGTTTACTGTGACTTGACTGGCTAGAGGCAACACTTATAATCTGTTCTAAATGTTTACTGTGACTTGACTGGCTAGCCTCAACACTTATAATCTGTTCTAAATGTTTACTGTGACTTGACTGGCTAGCCTCAACACTTATAGTCTGCTCTAAATGTTTACTGTGACTTGACTGGCTAGAGGCAACACTTATAATCTGTTCTAAATGTTTACTGTGACTTGACTGGCTAGAGGCAACACTTATAATCTGTTCTAAATGTTTACTGTGACTTGACTGGCTGGAGGCAACACTTATAGTCTGTTCTAAATGTTTGCTGTGACTTGACTGGCTGGAGGCAACACTTATAATCTGTTCTAAATGTTTACTGTGACTTGACTGGCTAGCCTCAACACTTATAGTCTGTTCTAAATGTTTACTGTGACTTGACTGGCTAGAGGCAACACTTATAATCTGTTCTAAATGTTTACTGTGACTTGACTGGCTAGCCTCAACACTTATAGTCTGTTCTAAATGTTTACTGTGACTTGACTGGCTAGCCTCAACACTTATAGTCTGTTCTAAATGTTTACTGTGACTTGACTGGCTAGCCTCAACACTTATAGTCTGTTCTAAATGTTTACTGTGACTTGACTGGCTAGCCTCAACACTTATAGTCTGTTCTAAATGTTTACTGTGACTTGACTGGCTAGAGGCAACACTTATAATCATGTTTACTGTGACTTGACTGGCTAGAGGCAACACTTATAATCTGTTCTAAATGTTTACTGTGACTTGACTGGCTGGAGGCAACACTTATAGTCTGTTCTAAATGTTTACTGTGACTTGACTGGCTAGAGGCAACACTTATAGTCTGTTCTAAATGTTTACTGTGACTTGACTGGCTAGCCTCAACACTTATAGTCTGTTCTAAATGTTTACTATGACTTGACTGGCTAGAGGCAACACTTATAGTCTGTTCTAAATGTTTACTGTGACTTGACTGGCTAGCCTCAACACTTATAATCTTTCTAAATGTTTACTGTGACTTGACTGGCTAGCCTCAACACCTATAGTCTGTTCTAAATGTTTACTGTGACTTGACTGGCTAGAGGCAACACTTATAATCTGTTCTAAATGTTTACTGTGACTTGACTGGCTAGCCTCAACACTTATAGTCTGTTCTAAATGTTTACTGTGACTTGACTGGCTAGCCTCAACACTTATAGTCTGTTCTAAATGTTTACTGTGACTTGACTGGCTAGCCTCAACACTTATAGTCTGTTCTAAATGTTTACTGTGACTTGACTGGCTAGCCTCAACACTTATAGTCTGTTCTAAATGTTTACTGTGACTTGACTGGCTAGAGGCAACACTTATAATCATGTTTACTGTGACTTGACTGGCTAGAGGCAACACTTATAATCTGTTCTAAATGTTTACTGTGACTTGACTGGCTGGAGGCAACACTTATAGTCTGTTCTAAATGTTTACTGTGACTTGACTGGCTAGCCTCAACACTTATAGTCTGTTCTAAATGTTTACTATGACTTGACTGGCTAGAGGCAACACTTATAGTCTGTTCTAAATGTTTACTGTGACTTGACTGGCTAGAGGCAACACTTATAGTCTGTTCTAAATGTTTACTGTGACTTGACTGGCTAGAGGCAACACTTATAGTCTGTTCTAAATGTTTACTGTGACTTGACTGGCTAGAGGCAACACTTATAGTCTGTTCTAAATGTTTACTATGACTTGACTGGCTAGAGGCAACACTTATAGTCTGTTCTAAATGTTTACTGTGACTTGACTGGCTGGAGGCAACACTTATAGTCTGTTCTAAATGTTTACTGTGACTTGACTGGCTGGAGGCAACACTTATAGTCTGTTCTAAATGTTTACTGTGACTTGACTGGCTAGCCTCAACACTTATAGTCTGTTCTAAATGTTTACTATGACTTGACTGGCTAGAGGCAACACTTATAGCCTGTTCTAAATGTTTACTGTGACTTGACTGGCTAGAGGCAACACTTATAGTTTGTTCTAAATGTTTACTGTGACTTGACTGGCTAGAGGCAACACTTATAGTCTGTTCTAAATGTTTACTGTGACTTGACTGGCTAGAGGCAACACTTATAGTCTGTTCTAAATGTTTACTGTGACTTGACTGGCTAGAGGCAACACTTATAGTCTGTTCTAAATGTTTACTGTGACTTGACTGGCTAGAGGCAACACTTATAGTCTGTTCTAAATGTTTACTGTGACTTGACTGGCTAGAGGCAACACTTATAGTCTGTTCTAAATGTTTACTGTGACTTGACTGGCTAGAGGCAACACTTATAGTCTGTTCTAAATGTTTACTGTGACTTCACTGACTAGCCTCAACACTTATAGTCTGTTCTAATTGTTTGCTGTGACTTGACTGGCTAGCCTCAACACTTATAGTCTGTTCTCTCTCTCTCTCTCTCTCTCTCTCTCTCTCTCTCTCTCTCTCTGCGATCAGGACTCAATCAGAGTAGGATTCCAGACTCCCACATGAAGTCAGCTGTCGGGTTAAGTGTGTTGATCGCCCCCACAGACAGAACATCACAAGTAGAGTTCGCCAGATCCACTCTGATTGAACACCTGTTAATACGTTGCACTGTGTTCTGCGCCAGTGGCCCAGTGCATCCGATTTCAGCCAGCATTTTATTCGGGTTTGCTTTCCCTAGCCTTTGATTGTCCCCAATCTTCCTGCAAGGCAGCAGGTTGTCTTTTCTGTAGGGGGATTCTGCCCTTAGATGGTCGGCCCTCCCAGATTTACGAGCACCATCTGCCCGAGTCACTAGAGGTGACTAACACTGACATGCACACACAAAGATGTGAGATGTGATGAACACAGACACGCATGTACAAAGATGTGAGATGTGACTAACCCAGACATGCACACAGCGATACGAGGCATGATTAACACTGACACACATCAAGATATATGACACATGACTAACATAAACATGCACATAAAGATATGAGATATAACTGACATAGACATGCACACACAAAGATATGATACATGCCTAACATAGACATGCACACAAAGATAAGAGATATGACTAACATAGATATGCAGACACAAAGATATGAGATGGGACTAACATAGCCATGCTCACACAAGGATATGAGATGTGACATACACAGACATGCACACACAAAGATATGAGATATGACTAACATAAACATGCACACAAAGATATGAGATATCACTAACCCAGACATGCACACACAAAGATATGACATATGACTAACACTGGTGCACACTAAGATATGAGATATGACTAAACACAGGCACACATAAAGATATAAGACATGATTAATACGGACGCACCAAGATATGAGATATGACTAACATGACACACACCAAGATATGAGCCATGGCCAGCACACACAAGCCAAGATATGAGCCATGGCTAGCACAGAAACACATCAAGATATGAGCCATGGCTTCACGGAAAAATACCAAGAAATGAACCATGTCTAGCACAGAAACACATTAAAGTGCACATATGCTTGGGCTTGTTGTAGTCGGCAGACTCTTCTGAACGTGGGAATCACAGGTTTCGTTAAACAGTTGTCCGGAGATTTGAGAGTGCAGTCTGGCCCTTAGAACGTTCTCCTGCATGTACAGTTCCCGATTGACTGTTCACAGGTGTCGTTGAAACAGTTGTCCGGACATTTAAGAGTGCAATCTGACTCGTAGTACGTTTCCTTGCACGTACAGTCTGCACTTTCTGGGTCACATATGATGTCACAGCCATCAGAACACGTCTGTTCACACTGTATCCCAAAATTACCATCGGGACAAGTGTCATTACAGGTATAGCCAGGATGTTTACATTGTATGCATTTTCCGGATTTTTCCTCAAATAAAGGACATACACTAAGACAAGACACGGAACAGTCGTGTCCATAGATCCCATGTGAACAGTTGCCGTGACACATACCGATGATGGCATTGCAGCCTTTACTACACCAATAGACATTGCACAAAACGACCAAGAATGCTCGTCCAGACAATAGGTGTCTGTATATGTTTGCACCTCACATACCATCAGTGCACTGTCGGCCTGCGAAATGGTCGGTGAGAACTCAATCTTAATGTGTGCCATTGGCGTTTATGTGTTGACTACAATAGTGTTCACAGAAATATTAGGGTATGATATATCATTATACTGGAACACTACGCCGCCACTGTCAGAGAAAGCCCTTAGAGTGGCATTATTTACCCGAATTATATTGTTATCTCGATGATAGATTCGAATGGTGTGAGTCTTCTGGGGCGTGGCAAAGTTCAGATACCAGTAAACAGAATTGGTTCCACTTCTCCATTGTGTGTGTGTGCTGTCATTGTCATAGAGAATGGTCTTTGTTTTGCCATTAACTGCGGCCTCTGGTCCACATCCGTCTCCTGTATAACAAGCATCAAATGTGTCTATCTGGTTTGTGATCTGTTTGAGAGCCACATTCCGACCCCCGCCAATGTAGATGGAGCAGATATTTGCAACTATCACCCCTTCAATCCGTAACTTGTTGATCAGACCAACCCCAGAGCAAAAGACATCAATCTCGTGCGGACTAACTACAAACCTTGATACATGACAAACATTGTTACATGAGGCAGAACCATTCAGATTTACCATGAAACTGTCCGTATCTGTTAAGACATAAGACATGTCATTCACATAAATCCTAAACCAGGAGTGCGGCAAAGATTGATTGAGAGTTGCCTCAACTGATGTAGAGACTGTGCCTGGATTATATGAGGTGTCGTTGTTGTCAAACAGGAAAGTAGGTTCAGATTTTTGGGCATATTTGTAAACAAAATCCAAGTACTGACACTGGGGTCCGAAATATTCGTGCTGACAACTGTCATTGTTTGGGCATGTCCCTGTAGTTTTGTCACAAACTGAGTCATTATAGCAGTGACATTGTAACGTACAATTTGCCCCAAACCAACCGGCTGCACAAGTAAGGTAATTAGCTTCCAAGGTCGCGAGTGGAGCCAGCGAATAAAGACTTGTTCTACAGCGATGGTTGACGAACTGTGTACAAACATTTATTATCAACCCGCCATTTACATTTATAAAAATCCGCCAACTCACTGTGGTAACAGATAGCATGAAATTCTCTAATAGAATGAGATAAATCGTTGGAGACAAGGAAAGTCAACATTGTTTACATGGCTTGGACGCAGGTAGCGTCCATCTTGGTGCGTCCCATGACGTCAATCACAATAGTCTGTTCTAATTGTTTGCTGTGACTTGACTGGCTAGAGGCAACACTTATAGTCTGTTCTAAATGATTGCTGTGACTTGACTGGCTAGAGGCAACACTTATAGTCTGTTCTAAATGTTTGCTGTGACTTGACTGGCTAGCCTCAACACTTATAGTCTGTTCTAAATGTTTGCTGTGACTTGACTGGCTAGAGGCAACACTTATAATCTGTTCTAAATGTTTGCTGTGACTTGACTGGCTAGAGGCAACACTTATAGTCTGTTCTAAATGTTTGCTGTGACTTGACTGGCTGGAGGCAACACTTATAGTCTGTTCTAAATGTTTGATGTGACTTGACTGGCTGGAGGCAACACTTATAGTCTGTTCTAAATGTTTGCTGTGACTTGACTGGCTAGAGGCAACACTTATAGTCTGTTCTAAATGTTTACTGTGAATTGGCTGACTAGAGGCAACACTTACAGTCTGTTCTAAATGTTTGCTGTGACTTGACTGGCTAGAGGCAACACGTATAGTCTGTTCTAAATGTTTACTGTGAATTGGCTGACTAGAGGCAACACTTATAGTCTGTTCTAAATGTTTGCTGTGACTTGACTGGCTAGAGGCAACACGTATAGTCTGTTCTAAATGTTTGCTGTGACTTGACTGGCTGGAGGCAACACTTATAGTCTGTTCTAAATGTTTACTGTGACTTGACTGGCTAGAGGCAACACTTATAGTCTGTTCTAAATGTTTACTGTGAATTGACTGACTAGAGGCAACACTTATAGTCTGTTCTAAATGTTTGCTGTGACTTGACTGGCTAGCCTCAACACTTATAGTCTGTTCTAAATGTTTACTGTGACTTGACTGGCTAGCCTCAACACTTATAGTCTGTTCTAAATGTTTACTGTGACTTGACTGGCTAGCCTCAACACTTATAGTCTGTTCTAAATGTTTACTGTGACTTGACTGGCTAGCCTCAACACTTATAGTCTGTTCTAAATGTTTGCAGTGAATTGACTGACTAGAGGCAACACTTATAGTCTGTTCTAAATGTTTACTGTGACTTGACTGGCTAGAGGCAACACTTATAGTCTGTTTTAAATGTTTACTGTGACTTGACTGGCTGGAGGCAACACTTATAATCTGTTCTAAATGTTTACTGTGACTTGACTGGCTAGAAGCAACACTTATAGTCTGTTCTAAATGTTTACTGTGACTTGACTGGCTGGAGGCAACACTTATAGTCTGTTCTAAATGTTTACTGTGACTTGACTGGCTGGAGGCAACACTTATAGTCTGTTCTAAATGTTTACTGTGACTTGACTGGCTAGCCTCAACACCTTTAGTCTGTTCTAAATGTTTGCTGTGACTTGACTGGCTAGAGGCAACACTTATAATCTGTTCTAAATGTTTGTTGTGACTTGACTGGCTAGAGGCAACACTTATAGTCTGTTCTAAATGTTTGCTGTGACTTGACTGGCTGGAGGCAACACTTATAGTCTGTTCTAAATGTTTACTGTGACTTGACTGGCTAGGCAACACTTATAATCTGTTCTAAATGTTTGCTGTGACTTGACTGGCTAGAGGCAACACTTATAGTCTGTTCTAAATGTTTACTGTGACTTGACTGGCTAGCCTCAACACTTATAGTCTGTTCTAAATGTTTGCTGTGACTTGACTGGCTAGCCTCAACACTTATAGTCTGTTCTAAATGTTTACTGTGACTTGACTGGCTAGCCTCAACACTTATAGTCTGTTCTAAATGTTTACTGTGACTTGACTGGCTAGCCTCAACACTTATAGTCTGTTCTAAATGTTTGCAGTGAATTGACTGACTAGAGGCAACACTTATAGTCTGTTCTAAATGTTTACTGTGACTTGACTGGCTAGAGGCAACACTTATAGTCTGTTCTAAATGTTTACTGTGACTTGACTGGCTGGAGGCAACACTTATAGTCTGTTCTAAATGTTTACTGTGACTTGACTGGCTAGAAGCAACACTTATAGTCTGTTCTAAATGTTTACTGTGACTTGACTGGCTAGAGGCAACACTTATAGTCTGTTCTAAATGTTTACTGTGACTTGACTGGCTGGAGGCAACACTTATAGTCTGTTCTAAATGTTTACTGTGACTTGACTGGCTGGAGGCAACACTTATAGTCTGTTCTAAATGTTTACTGTGACTTGACTGGCTAGAGGCAACACTTATAGTCTGTTCTAAATGTTTACTGTGACTTGACTGGCTGGAGGCAACACTTATAATCTGTTCTAAATGTTAACTGTGACTTGACTGGCTGGAGGCAACACTTATAATCTGTTCTAAATGTTTACTGTGACTTGACTGGCTGGAGGCAACACTTATAATCTGTTCTAAATGTTTACTGTGACTTGACTGGCTGGAGGCAACACTTATAATCTGTTCTAAATGTTTACTGTGACTTGACTGGCTGGAGGCAACACTTATAGTCTGTTCTAAATGTTTACTGTGACTTGACACATGATTAAATGTGGCAGGAAATGACTCCAACCATCAATATTTCGGTAAAATCAAGACTAAAACTATCAATATTATATGACACCATGACTCTAACCATATTCGTAAGACTCCATGACTACACAGACAATTGCAAAAAAAGGATAACTGAGCTTGTCTTACCAAGAGTTTTGGCCCTTTCTGCTTCTGTGACTGGCACATCCTGGACCTGGAATTTACTGGCCAGAGTTGAGATTCGAACTCCAGTGATTGCATTGTTAGGGTTGGGCTCACTCTTCCTACGCCATGACCTTGACCCAGAAGAACTATCATGTTCTGACTTGACCTTCTGGCACGTGGAACACAGGTCTGGGCGCCAGGCATGTTGGGTAAAGTGATCACATGCTGACGTATGTTCCATTTCTCTGATGACAAAAGCAGCATTGCAGTCTGTGACCTGCGGAAGATATTATTCATAAAAAACACTCTACACACTGATGGTAGTATTGTTGAGCTTGGCAACTGATGTCTGTGACAAACATCAAGTGAGAGTTGCTTATTGAAACAAGGAATTGAATGAGCAGTTGTACTACAGTCGTGTTATAGGCTATTCTCAAAATCTTTTATCATGGAAGTTACCAGCACAGATCATCAAGATAGCACATAATGTTACAATATGTTCACATAACCAATTTAAGCTTAAATATGCTAGTTTTCACCAAAATTGTTATGAATCTCATGACCAACCAAAGACAGGATAAAAGTTCTGAGGGATGGGAAACAGAAGTTGGTCAAAGATGACAAGTAATCGGGTCTGGTGTCATTGGAGGACAATGGGAGAAGATAATGGGCATGAGGGTCAATAATTGTGATAGTGCGAGTAGAGATCAATGGGAGAAGATAATGGACATGAGACTCAATAATTGTGATAGTGTGAGTAGAGATCAATGGGAGAAGATAATGGGCATGAAGGTTAATAATTGTGATAGTGCGAGTAGAGATCAATGGGAGAAGATAATGGACATGAGACTCAATAATTGTGATAGTGTGAGTAGAGATCAATGGGAGAAGATAATGGACATGAAGGTCAATAATTGTGATAGTGTGAGTAGAGATCATTGGGAGAAGATAATGGACATGAAGATCAATAATTGTGATAGTGTGAGTAGAGATCATTGGGAGAAGATAATGGACATGAGGGTCAATAATTGTGATAGTGTGAGTAGAGATCAATGGGAGAAGATAATAGACATGAAGGTCAATAATTGTGATAGTGTGAGTGGAGATCAATGGGAGAAGATAATGGACATGAGGGTCAATAATTGTGATAGTGTGAGTAGAGATCATTGGGAGAAGATAATGGACATGAGACTCAATAATTGTGATAGTGTGAGTAGAGATCATTGGGAGAAGATAATGGACATGAAGGTCAATAATTGTGATAGTGTGAGTAGAGATCAATGGGAGAAGATAATGGACATGAAGATCAATAATTGTGATAGTGTGAGTAGAGATCATTGGGAGAAGATAATGGACATGAGACTCAATAATTGTGATAGTGTGAGTAGAGATCAATGGGAGAAGATAATGGACATGAGGGTCAATAATTGTGATAGTGTGAGTGGAGATCATTGGGAGAAGATAATGGACATGAAGATCAATAATTGTGATAGTGTAAGTAGAGATCAATGGGAGAAGATAATGGACATGAGGGTCAATAATTGTGATAGTGTGAGTAGAGATCAATGGGAGAAGATAATGGACATGAAGGTCAATAATTGTGATAGTGTGAGTAGAGATCAATGGGAGAAGATAATGGACATGAAGGTCAATAATTGTGATAGTGTGAGTAGAGATCATTGGGAGAAGATAATGGACATGAAGGTCAATAATTGTGATAGTGTGAGTGGAGATCAATGGGAGAAGATAATGGACATGAGACTCAATAATTGTGATAGTGTGAGTAAAGATCATTGGGAGAAGATAATGGACATGAAGGTCAATAATTGTGATAGTGTGAGTGGAGATCAATGGGAGAAGATAATGGACATGAGACTCAATAATTGTGATAGTGTGAGTAGAGATCAATGGGAGAAGATAATGGACATGAAGATCAATAATTGTGATAGTGTGAGTAGAGATCATTGGGAGAAGATAATGGACATGAGACTCAATAATTGTGATAGTGTGAGTAGAGATCAATGGGAGAAGATAATGGACATGAGGGTCAATAATTGTGATAGTGTGAGTGGAGATCATTGGGAGAAGATAATGGACATGAAGATCAATAATTGTGATAGTGTAAGTAGAGATCAATGGGAGAAGATAATGGACATGAGGGTCAATAATTGTGATAGTGTGAGTAGAGATCAATGGGAGAAGATAATGGACATGAAGGTCAATAATTGTGATAGTGTGAGTAGAGATCATTGGGAGAAGATAATGGACATGAAGGTCAATAATTGTGATAGTGTGAGTAGAGATCATTGGGAGAAGATAATGGACATGAAGGTCAATAATTGTGATAGTGTGAGTGGAGATCAATGGGAGAAGATAATGGACATGAGACTCAATAATTGTGATAGTGTGAGTAAAGATCATTGGGAGAAGATAATGGACATGAAGGTCAATAATTGTGATAGTGTGAGTGGAGATCAATGGGAGAAGATAATGGACATGAGACTCAATAATTGTGATAGTGTGAGTAGAGATCAATGGGAGAAGATAATGGACATGAGGGTCAATAATTGTGATAGTGTGAGTAGAGATCAATGGGAGAAGATAATGGACATGAGGGTCAATAATTGTGATAGTGTGAGTAGAGATCATTGGGAGAAGATAATGGACATGAGACTCAATAATTGTGATAGTGTGAGTAGAGATCAATGGGAGAAGATAATGGACATGAGGGTCAATAATTGTGATAGTGTGAGTGGAGATCAATGGGAGAAGATAATGGACATGAGGGTCAATAATTGTGATAGTGTGAGTAGAGATCATTGGGAGAAGATAATGGACATGAGGGTCAATAATTGTGATAGTGTGAGTGGAGATCAATGGGAGAAGATAATGGACATGAGGGTCAATAATTGTGATAGTGTGAGTAGAGATCATTGGGAGAAGATAATGGACATGAGGGTCAATAATTGTGATAGTGTGAGTAGAGATCAATGGGAGAAGATAATGGACATGAGACTCAATAATTGTGATAGTGTGAGTAGAGATCATTGGGAGAAGATAATGGACATGAGGGTCAATAATTGTGATAGTGTGAGTAGAGATCAATGGGAGAAGATAATGGACATGAGGGTCAATAATTGTGATAGTGTGAGTAGAGATCAATGGGAGAAGATAATGGACATGAGGGTCAATAATTGTGATAGTGTGAGTAGAGATCAATGGGAGAAGATAATGGACATGAGGGTCAATAATTGTGATAGTGTGAGTAGAGATCAATGGGAGAAGATAATGGACATGAAGGTCAATAATTGTGATAGTGTGAGTAGAGATCATTGGGAGAAGATAATGGACATGAAGGTCAATAATTGTGATAGTGTGAGTAGAGATCAATGGGAGAAGATAATGGACATGAGACTCAATAATTGTGATAGTGTGAGTAGAGATCATTGGGAGAAGATAATGGACATGAGACTCAATAGTTGTGATAGTGTGAGTAGAGATCAATGGGAGAAGATAATGGACATGAGACTAAATAGTTGTGATAGTGTGAGTAGAGATCAATGGGAGAAGATAATGGACATGAAGATCAATAATTGTGATAGTGTGAGTAGAGATCAATGGGAGAAGATAATGGACATGAAGATCAATAATTGTGATAGTGTGAGTAGAGATCAATGGGAGAAGATAATGGACATGAAGATCAATAATTGTGATAGTGTGAGTAGAGATCAATGGGAGAAGATAATGGACATGAGACTCAATAATTGTGATAGTGTGAGTAGAGAAGATCATTACTACTAATTATAACTTGAACCCTACTCTCGTGGGCATTGTTTCTTTATTAACTCTACCCCCCTTGCCATCATTATATCTCTAATAATCATATTCTGCTCGTCATACCTCTATTAATGCTACCATCATTGCCACTACATCTCTATTAATGCTACCATCATTGCCACTACACCTCTATTAATGCTACCATCATTGCCACTACATCTCTATTAATGCTACCATCATTGCCACTACACCTCTATTAATGCTACCATCATTGCCACTACACCTCTATTAATGCTACCATCATTGCCACTACACCTCTATTAATGCTACCATCATTGCCACTACATCTCTATTAATGCTACCATGATTGCCACTATACCTCTATTAATGCTACCATCATTGCCACTACATCTCTATTAATGCTACCATCATTGCCACTATACCTCTATTAATGCTACCATCATTGCCACTACATCTCTATTAATGCTACCATCATTGCCACTATACCTCTATTAATGCTACCATCATTGCCACTACATCTCTATTAATGCTACCATCATTGCCACTATACCTCTATTAATGCTACCATCATTGCCACTACATCTCTATTAATGCTACCATCATTGCCACTACACCTCTATTAATGCTACCATCATTGCCACTACACCTCTATTAATGCTACCATCATTGCCACTACACCTCTATTAATGCTACCATCATTGCCACTACATCTCTATTAATGCTACCATCATTGCCACTACATCTCTATTAATGCTACCATCATTGCCACTACATCTCTATTAATGCTACCATCATTGCCACTACATCTCTATTAATGCTACCATCATTGCCACTACACCTCTATTAATGCTACCATCATTGCCACTACATCTCTATTAATGCTACCATCATTGCCACTACACCTCTATTAATGCTACCATCATTGCCACTACACCTCTATTAATGCTACCATCATTGCCACTACATCTCTATTAATACACATTGCCATTATATCTCTAATAATCATATTCTCCTTGTCACTATATCACAATTAATCTTATTTTTCTTATCATTATATGGCTATTAATCATATTCTCCTAGTCACAAAATCTCTGTTACTCCTACACTCCTGGGTACTACCTATAACCATAATCCTATTTGACTAGCTATTATTTGCCTGGACACTCCAGCATGGCGAACGATAGAACAAAGAAGATTGCTCCAAGCTGCCCCCGACTACACCAATTGTTGTTACCTGGTCTCACTTCAAACACCGACAGCCGTTATCTCTCACCCCTGACGGCAGAAACAAACGCCTCGGTGGCTGGAACTCCCATACCTTGAGTAGATTGTCTGGCCGATGTCTGGCAAGTGCCTAGCCCTCCCCTCAGACTCACGTTAACTTCGACCAAGTCTCCACCCATTGTCTATAACTTACATTCTCTCCACTTATCATCACGGACACCGGTTCAAGCGTTAACCACAATTGTGACGTCGCTCTTCTCTGCTAGCTTGCCCGTTCTCACGTGTGGAAACAGCTGTTGCTGTTGTTCTTGTACTCCCTTAACAATTATTGGTGTATATGTACATGCAGTCTGTGTGTACACGCCTCGCTTAGATCATACAGCACTCACACAATAAAGTGCCGGTACTGTACATGCAGTCTGTGTGTACATGCCTCGTTTAGATCATGCAGCACTCACACAACAAAGTGCCGGTACTGTACATGCAGTCTGTGTGTACACACCTCACTTAGATCATACAGCACTCACACGACAAAGTGCCGGTACTGTACATGCAGTCTGTATGTACACGCCTCGCTTAGATCATGCAGCACTCACAAAATAAAATGGTTTGTCATTGAATAGAACAACAAATAAAATGGTTTGTCATTGAATAAAACAACAAATGAAATGGTTTGTCATTGAATAAAACAACAAATAAAATGGTTTGTCATTGAATAGAACAAATGAAATGGTTTGTCATTGAATAAAACAACAAATGAAATGGTTTGTCATTGAATAAATGCAATGGTTTGTCATTGAATAGAACAAATGAAATGGTTTGTCATTGAATAAAACAACAAATGAAATGGTTTGTCATTGAATAGAACAAATACAATGGTTTGTCATTGAATAGAACAAATGCAATGGTTTGTCATTGAATAAAACAACAAATGCAATGGTTTGTCATTGAATAAAACAACAAATAAAATGGTTTGTCATTGAATAGAACAAATGAAATGGTTTGTCATTGAATAAAACAACAAATGCAATGGTTTGTCATTGAATAAAACAACAAATAAAATGGTTTGTCATTGAATAGAACAAATGAAATGGTTTGTCATTGAATAAAACAACAAATGAAATGGTTTGTCATTGAATAGAACAAATGCAATGGTTTGTCATTGAATAGAACAAATGCAATGGTTTGTCATTGAATAAAACAACAAATGCAATGGTTTGTCATTGAATAGAACAAATGAAATGGTTTGTCATTGAATAAAACAACAAATGAAATGGTTTGTCATTGAATAGAACAAATGAAATGGTTTGTCATTGAATAGAACAAATGCAATGGTTTGCCATTGAATAAAACAACAAATGCAATGGTTTGTCATTGAATAGAACAAATGCAATGGTTTGCCATTGAATAAAACAACAAATGCAATGGTTTGCCATTGAATAAAACAACAAATGCAATGGTTTGCCATTGAATAAAACAACAAATGCAATGGTTTGGCTAGGCAGAGAGATGCTTAGGCGTGTATCAAAGGGAGAGCAGAAGTTAGACAACAAGATTTGGGAATGGAAGAGGAGACAACATCCACGCAACTCTAACGTGACACTGCCAGAGCTTGCATCTTCCATCTCCTCCTTTACTACCTGATGGAGTTATTGGAAGGAGTGAAAGATAAAGAACTCTCGAAGACAAGAAATTGCGTCGTCTGTGAGATGTTTCTACAAGGTCGTAAACTCAACACAGTTTGAGATGTTTCCACAAGATCATGAACTCAACACAGCTTGAGATGTTTCCACAAGGTCATGAACTCAACACAGCTTGAGATGTTTCCACAAGGTCATGAACTCAACACAGCTTGAGATGTTTCCACAAGATCATGAACTCAACACAGCTTGAGATGTTTCCACAAGGTCATGAACTCAACACAGCTTGAGATGTTTCTACAAGTTCATGAACTCAACACAGTTTGAGATGTTTCCACAAGATCATGAACTCAACACAGTTTGAGATGTTTCCACAAGATCATGAACTCAACACAGCTTGAGATGTTTCTACAAGGTCATGAACTCAACACAGCTTGAGATGTTTCCACAAGGTCATGAACTCAACACAGTTTGAGATGTTTCTACAAGATCATGAACTCAACACAGCTTGAGATGTTTCTACAAGGTCATGAACTCAACACAGTTTGAGATGTTTCTACAAGGTCATGAACTCAACACAGCTTGAGATGTTTCTACAAGGTCATGAACTCAACACAGTTTGAGATGTTTCCACAAGGTCATGAACTCAACACAGTTTGAGATGTTTCCACAAGGTCATGAACTCAACACAGTTTGAGATGTTTCCACAAGGTCATGAACTCAACACAGTTTGAGATGTTTCCACAAGGTCATGAACTCAACACAGTTTGAGATGTTTCTACAAGGTCATGAACTCAACACAGCTTGAGATGTTTCCACAAGATCATGAACTCAACACAGCTTGAGATGTTTCCACAAGGTCATGAACTCAACACAGTTTGAGATGTTTCCACAAGATCATGAACTCAACACAGCTTGAGATGTTTCTACAAGGTCATGAACTCAACACAGTTTGAGATGTTTCTACAAGGTCATGAACTCAACACAGCTTGAGATGTTTCCACAAGATCATGAACTCAACACAGTTTGAGATGTTTCCACAAGATCATGAACTCAACACAGCTTGAGATGTTTCTACAAGGTCATGAACTCAACACAGCTTGAGATGTTTCTACAAGGTCATGAACTCAACACAGTTTGAGATGTTTCCACAAGATCATGAACTATACACAGCTTGAGATGTTTCTACAAGGTCATGAACTCAACACAGTTTGAGATGTTTCTACAAGGTCATGAACTCAACACAGTTTGAGATGTTTCTACAAGGTCATGAACTCAACACAGTTTGAGATGTTTCTACAAGGTCATGAACTCAACACAGTTTGTGATGTTTCCACAAGGTCATGAACTCAACACAGTTTGTGATGTTTCTACAAGGTCATGAACTCAACACAGTTTGAGATGTTTCTACAAGGTCATGAACTCAACACAGCTTGAGATGTTTCTACAAGGTCATGAACTCAACACAGTTTGAGATGTTTCTACAAGGTCATGAACTCAACACAGTTTGAGATGTTTCTACAAGGTCATGAACTCAACACAGTTTGAGATGTTTCCACAAGGTCATGAACTCAACACAGTTTGAGATGTTTCCACAAGGTCATGAACTCAACACAGTTTGAGATGTTTCTACAAGGTCATGAACTCAACACAGTTTGAGATGTTTCCACAAGGTCATGAACTCAACACAGTTTGTGATGTTTCCACAAGATCATGAACTCAACACAGTTTGAGATGTTTCTACAAGGTCATGAACTCAACACAGTTTGAGATGTTTCTACAAGGTCATGAACTCAACACAGTTTGAGATTTTTCTACAAGGTCGTAAACTCAACACAGTTTGAGATGTTTCTACAAGGTCGTAAGCTCAACACAGTTTGAGATGTTTCTACAAGGTCGTAAGCTCAACACAGTTTGGGATGTTTCCACAAGGTCGTAAACTCAACACAGTTTGAGGTGTTTCTACAAGGTCATGAACTCAACACAGCTTGAGGTGTTTCTACAAGGTCATGAACTCAACACAGTTTACTAAAGATCTATATTAAACCTAAAAGATGTAGGAGACATAAAGACGTGATAAACAAACAAAAATATTTTTTTTTTTAAAAAGCTAGAAATACCAGACCAAAACGAGGCTGACCTGGAATAGTTAGCGTGTCGTCGTGACGTTGATTTGAAAGTTTGCAGCTGTCACGTGGCATGACTGTCTGGGGAGAGGTCAACACTTCTCTAGACAGCGCTTCTCCTCCCTGACCAAAGATCAAGTACTCAGTATTTCTCAAGACAATCGAAGCACGTGTGTTGTTTGAACCATAGTGGACAGTTTCAATAAAACATACCTAGCCCTATCATCTATGCCGGAAAGAATATGACTTGGGAAACAACAGGGATACAACACAAATATTGAAAAATAGCAACACCCCAGAAGGGAATATATGAATATCTCAATCGTAAGACAAAATACAGAGTAGACCACTATATTTATATGCCTTGGTAGTAATATAGAACAAGAAAGTGAAATACAGAGTAGACCACTATATTTATATGCCTTGGTAGTAATATAGAAGAAGAAAGTGAAATACAGAGTAGACCACTATATATATGCCTTGGTAGTAATATAGAACAAGAAAGTGAAATACAGAGTAGACCACTATATATATGCCTTGGTAGTAATATAGAACAAGAAAGTGAAACAAGGAAAGAGATCAGAAGCAGTCTAAACCCCCCTCCCCCAATTCGAACACGATATGCTGTGACAGAAGCCTTTCATATTGCTGTTTATGGCTGACACTTTAGTTGTGTTTCTGTGACCAATTTTAAAAGAAAGATCTGAGATGTCACATATGACCCGATGAAAGCTCTCTGCTCACACTACAGGGCGGTTTCCTTGGTGGTGCGACAGCTGTGACTACGAAGATGTCACATATGACCCGATGAAAGCTCTCTGCTCACACTACAGGGCGGTTTCCTTGGTGGTGCGACAGCTGTGACTACGAAGATGTCACATATGACCCGATGAAAGCTCTCTGCTCACACTACAGGGCGGCTTCCTTGGTAGTGCGACAGCTGTGACTACGAAGATGCCATGTCATGCAGAACGGTTAAGGCTAGGAAAGTAGTCCCAAACAAATGTGTGCTGCATGTACTGGTCCTTAGTGTGTAAAACACAGTGAATGGCAATAGTCGGCGGAGGCAGTATTCTCAGTTGTATATTGTGGGGGATAGCCTCCTCAAGCCACACATGCACATATAATAGCAGGCATGAATAATTCATGAACCGGTAGGTGTACTTTCATCTGCACAAACACCCTTCTACAACACTGTCCGGCCATCCTCCGTGTTTCTAGCCTATGCCAAGACGAGTCGGTAGCTCTCCATTAAAACCATCCCTGTCTAGGTGGCAACTTGGAAGAACAAACAATAATTCAAGCTGGGCAAACATTTCAATAAAGTAGAGAAGGTTATAAACATAGTGGGAGCACAGGGAGCAACGCGTGTCTGGGTTGCTTCTGTTGAAGGAAGTCTAAGATAGCGTGGGAGTGTCAAGGGAGTGGCGCGTGCTCTCAGCATGTCAGCCAATCAGTGGAGCCGGTTCTGTTGAAGATGTGTTGTTGACGACAGGATCTAGGTGAAAGGTTACATAGGCCGACAGAAAATATGGCTAGTCCAATCTGTCCCCGCAGTTTCGTTTCATTGGTTTATTTTTTAACAAAAAACTCTAAATAGAGGATGAAGGGGCGGCGATGTACAGATATGGGGACGGCGCTGGAGGGTATGTTTGCTAGAGCATCAGTGGTTAGAGCGTACTAATGCCAAGTGTGATACGATATGTCAGTGACGGAAATTGTCACTTCACCATTTTCAGGTTATCCTAGTACATCACAGTCAAGACAAAAGACAAACATTAGACGGCGAGAAGAACATGTGGGCATCAGCAAGGCAGTAACAAATTACTGCGGACATGTATCTTTCTATAAACAAAGAAAATTTTCAAGACCTACAATTAAATATCAAAGTGGAAGGAATACATCTAGAGACAGTCCAGAACTACAACTACCTGGGACATACTATAACCAGTGATGGAAAATGTACAACTACAATAAATAAAAGAATAGGAATGGCAAAAAGTAATTTTAATACCATGAAAAATATACTAACATCAAAACAAATACCAGGGTTAAAACTAAGAATAGCAAAATGTTACATCTTCTCAATATTCCTGTATGGTGCAGAAACATGGACATTAGACAAGAAAACAGAACAGAAAATTTAAGCCTTTGAAATGTGGATATATAGAAGAATAGGTAGAATTGGATGGAAAGAAAAGATAACAAACGAGGAAGTTTTAAAACAACTGAAAATGAAAAGAGAACTACTAAACACAATTAGAGCAAGACAAATGAAATTTTTGGGTCATGTTAAAAGACACAACAGCCTAATAAAAGTAATATTAGAAGGGAAAATACAAGGTAAAAGAGACAGAGGCAGACCAAGACTAACATGGACGAGTAACATAAAAAGATGGACAAATCAGCCTGTGACAATCTGCACCATCAAAGCAAGAGACAGAGTGGAATGGCGATCCATGGTAGCCAACCTTCGATGCTGAGACGGCACTCAATGATGATGATGTATCTTTGTGATAGGAAAAATCATGGACAATCTCGCAAACAGAGAGCAAGAAAATCGATTGATTCGAAACAAAATGCTAGAGAAAAATCCTGAAGATGCCCTGGATAATGAATAAATGTGAAGAGATTTAAACATGAAGGAGACCTGGTTTATAGATCCCATTGTACAGAGGAGATGAGAATAATAGGGCCACGTCACAGCTTGCTGGAAACAACAATATTGGGAGGATTGCTTCCTGGGTCATCAGGGGCACACCAAGAAGGAGGTTCAAGACATCAAGGAGACCTTGAACATGGCAAGAGAAGTGGCAGATCTGGCTAGAGACAGAGATTCTTTCAGATGGGCTGTGGTGGATGTAACGTTCTGTGTCCTGTCTGGCTATAGATGAATGTAACGTTCTGTGTCCTGTCTGGCTATAGATGAATGTAACGTTCTGTGTCAGGTCTGGCTATAGATGAATGTAACGTTCTGTGTAAGGTCTGGCTATAGATGAATGTAACGTTCTGTGTCAGGTCTGGCTAGAGATGAATGTAACGTTCTGTGTCAGGTCTGGCTATAGATGAATGTAACGTTCTGTGTCAGGTCTGGCTATAGATGAATGTAACGTTCTGTGTGGTCTGGCTATAGATGAATGTAACGTTCTGTGTCAGGTCTGGCTATAGATGAATGTAACGTTCTGTGTCAGGTCTGGCTAGAGATGAATGTAACGTTCTGTGTCAGGTCTGGCTAGAGATGAATGTAACGTTCTGTGTCAGGTCTGGCTAGAGATGAATGTAACGTTCTGAGTGAGATCTGGCTAGAGATGAATGCAACGTTCTGCGTGAGGTCTGGCTAGAGATGAATGCAACGTTCTGCGTGAGGTCTGGCTAGAGATGAATGTAACGTTCTGAGTGAGATCTGGCTAGAGATGAATGTAACGTTCTGAGTGAGATCTGGCTAGAGATGAATGCAACGTTCTGCGTGAGGTCTGGCTAGAGATGAATGCAACGTTCTGTGTCAGGTCTGGCTAGAGATGAATGCAACGTTCTACAAAGGACATGCGACCTGCTGATGCCTCCTTACATCTCACTAAGGGTCAGCACACCGATGACATAACGAGTCAACCTTTGACACCAAATAACAAATTCACACTTTCCACATGCGAGTGATCTCTTCACCAACGTGCACCTTTGCTCAATCTAGTTGGCTAAGCTCATCTACAAATCTTCTTCTTTCCTTCACCATTTGACTTTCAGCGTCGAGAGGAGATATAATTGGTAGTCTTTTGTTCTTCTATTGGCCTTTGCGGCTGCTATGCTACATACAGCAGACAGTTTGCGATTTTTTCACAATACCCGACCTTAGCTTTCACAATACCTGACCTTAGCTTTCACAATGCCGGACCTTAGCTTTCACAATACCGGACCTTAGCTTTCACAATACCGGACCTTAGCTTTCACAATGCCGGACCTTAGCTTTCACAATACCGGACCTTAGCTTTCACAATACCGGACCTTAGCTTTCACAATACCGGACCTTAGCTTTCACAATACCGGACCTTAGCTTTCACAATACCGGACCTTAGCTTTCACAATACCGGACCTTAGCTTTCACAATACCCGACCTTAGCTTTCACAATACCGGACCTTAGCTTTCACAATACCGGACCTTAGCTTTCACAATACCGGACCTTAGCTTTCACAATACCGGACCTTAGCTTTCACAATACCCGACCTGCCGTGACCACATCCCCGCCCCTCGCATCGACGGCTACAAGTCATTGGATCAAATGTCAGTTCTAGCCCGAAGCCCGTTTCCAAGCAGCCAATTCTCTTGATGTGTGTTGTAATGACCCCCTCTACGCCTACCTACCTCTGTCGTCACAAATCGAAGACGACGGACAAGTATATTAAAGTTGTAGAAGAGCAGACTGAAGGGTGTGGATGAGATTAAACAGGATAGAGATGAAAGTAAGAACATGTGGAAAGTGAAGAAAGTTGTGTCTGGGGTCCGGCGTGATTCACATGACCGAGACGAAGAGAGCCAATTAGAGAACAGCTGGCCTATCGCGATCTGTCGGTCAGGTCGGGGCCCTTCATTAGAGAACAGCTGGCCTATCGCGATCTGTCGGACAGGTCGGGGCCCTTCATTAACCGCTGGAAATATGGGAGCGCACGAGTCGAGTGAGTGAGAGAGCAGGGACGAAGGGGGATGAAGGGTGAGGGACATACCAGGGGAGAGTGACAGATAAGGGATAAGAGGTACACGAGGGAGAGTGACAGATAAGGGATGAGAGGTACACGAGGGAGAGTGACAGATAAGGGATGAGAGGTACACGAGGGAGAGTGACAGATAAGGGATGAGAGGTACACGAGGGAGAGTAACAGATAAGGGATGAGAGGTACACGAGGGAGAGTGACAGATAAGGGATGAGAGGTACACGAGGGAGAGTGACAGATAAGGGATGAGAGGTACACGAGGGAGAGTAACAGATAAGGGGTGAGAGACATACCAGGTGAGAGTGACAGGTAAGGGATGAGAGGTACACGAGGGAGAGTGACAGACAAGGGGTGAGAGACATACCAGGGGAGAGTGACAGATAAAGGGTGAGAGACAAACCAGGTGAGAGTGACAGACAAGGGATGAGAGGTGCACGAGGGAGAGTGACAGACAAGGGATGAGAGGTACACGAGGGAGAGTGACAGATAAGGGATGAGAGGTACACGAGGGAGAGTGACAGATAAGGGATGAGAGGTACACGAGGGAGAGTAACAGATAAGGGATGAGAGGTACACGAGGGAGAGTGACAGATAAGGGATGAGAGGTACACGAGGGAGAGTGACAGATAAGGGATGAGAGGTACACGAGGGAGAGTAACAGATAAGGGGTGAGAGACATACCAGGTGAGAGTGACAGGTAAGGGATGAGAGGTACACGATGGAGAGTGACAGACAAGGGGTGAGAGACATACCAGGGGAGAGTGACAGATAAAGGGTGAGAGACAAACCAGGTGAGAGTGACAGACAAGGGATGAGAGGTGCACGAGGGAGAGTGACAGACAAGGGATGAGAGGTGCACGAGGGAGAGTGACAGACAAGGGATGAGAGGTACACGAGGGAGAGTGACAGACAAGGGTGAGAGTCATACCAGGGGTGAGTGACAGATAAAGGGTGAGAGACAAACCAGGTGAGAGTGACAGACAAGGGATGAGAGGTACACGAGGGAGAGTGACAGACAAGGGGTGAGAGTCATACCAGGGGTGAGTGACAGATAAAGGGTGAGAGACAAACCAGGTGAGAGTGACAGACAAGGGATGAGAGGTACACGAGGGAGAGTGACAGACAAGGGGTGAGAGAGAGATGTACACGAGGGAGAGTGACATACAAGGGGTGAGAGGTACACGAGGGAGAGTGACAGACAAGGGGTGAGAGGTACACGAGGGAGAGTGACAGACAAGGGATGAGAGGTACACGAGGGAGAGTGACAGACAAGGGATGAGAGGTACACGAAGGAGAGTGACAGACAAGGGATGAGAGGTGCACGAGGGAGAGTGACAGACAAGGGATGAGAGGTACACGAGGGAGAGTGACAGACAAGGGGTGAGAGGTACACGAGGGAGAGTGACAGACAAGGGGTGAGAGATACACGAGGGAGAGTGACAGACAAGGAGTGAGAGGTACACGAAGGAGAGTGACAGACGAGGGATGAGAGGTACACGAGGGAGAGTGACAGACAAGGGATGAGAGGTACACGAGGGGGAGTGACAGACAAGAGGTGAGAGGTACACGAAGGAGAGTGACAGACAAGGGGTGATAGGTACACGAGGGAGAGTGACAGATAAGGGGTGAGAGGTACACGAGGGAGAGTGACAGACATGGTATGAGAGGTACACGAGGGAGAGTGACAGATAAGGGGTGAGAGGTACACGAAGGAGAGTGACAGACGAGGGATGAGAGGTACACGAGGGAGAGTGACAGACAAGGGATGAGAGGTACACGAGGGGGAGTGACAGACAAGAGGTGAGAGGTACACGAAGGAGAGTGACAGACAAGGGATGAGAGGTACACGAGGGAGAGTGACAGATAAGGGGTGAGAGGTACACGAGGGAGAGTGACAGACATGGTATGAGAGGTACACGAGGGAGAGTGACAGATAAGGGGTGAGAGGTACACGAAGGAGAGTGACAGACAAGGGATGAGAGGTACACGAGGGAGAGTGACAGACAAGGGATGAGAGGTACACGAGGGAGAGTAACAGATAAGGGGTGAGAGACATACCAGGTGAGAGTGACAGAAGGTATGAGAGGTACACGAAGGAGAGTGACAGATAGGTGAGAGGTACACGAGGGAGAGTGACAGATAAGGGGTGAGAGACATACCAGGGGAGAGTGACAGATAAGGGGTGAGAGACATACCAGGGGAGAGTGACAGATAAGTGGTGAGAGTGACAGATAAGGGGTGAAAGTCACAGATAGGGGTGAGAGTGACAGATAAGGGGTGAGAGTGACAGATAAGGGGTGAGAGACATACCAGGGGAGAGTGACAGATAAGGGGTAAGAGATATACCAGGGGAGAGTGACAGATAAGGGGTGAGAGACATACCAGGGGAGAGTGACAGATAAGGGGTGAGAGACATACCAGGGGAGAGTGACAGATAAGTGGTGAGAGTGACAGATAAGGGGTGAAAGTCACAGATAAGGGGTGAGAGTGACATATAAGGGGTGAGAGACATACCAGGGTTAAGTGACAGATAAGGGGTAAGAGATATACCAGGGGAGAGTGACAGATAAGGGGTGAGAGACATACCTGGGGAGAGTGACTGATAAGGGGTGAGAGTAACAGATAAGGGGTGAGAGGTACACGAGGGAAAGTGACAGATAAGGGGTGAGAGACATACCAGGGGAGAGTGACAGATAAGGGGTGAGAGACATACAAGGGGTGAGAGGTACACGAGGGAGAGTGACAGTTAAGGGGTGAAGAGACATACCAGGTAAGAGTGACACACAAGGGGTGAGAGTGACAGACACGAGGTGAAAGTGACAGACAAGAGGCGAGAGTGACAGACAAGGGGTGAGAGTGACTGAAAAGGGGTGATAGTGACACACTAGGGAAGAGTGACAGACAAGAGGTGAGAGTGACATACAAGGTGACAGTGGCAGATAATGGATGAGAGGCATACAACGAGAGAGAGAGAGAGAGAGAGAGGCATGCACACAGGAGGAGAGTGACAGACGAGGTGAGAGATACACGCAAAAAAGTCAACGAGTTGGCTAACCAAAAGGTCAATTATTAGTCTACAACACAAACACGCGGAGAGTGACACACAAGGGGAGAGCGACACACGAGGGAAGAGTGACACACAAGGGCAGAGTGACATACAAGAGGAGAGTGACACACGAGGGGAGAGCAACACACGAGGGGAGAGCAACACACGAGGGGAGAGTGACATACAAGGGGAGAGCAACACAAGAGGGGAGAGTGACATACAAGGGGAGAGCGACACACGAGGGGAGAGCGACACACGAGGGGAGAGCAACACACGAGGGGAGAGTGACATACAAGGGGAGAGCAACACAAGAGGGGAGAGTGACATACAAGGGGAGAGCGACACACGAGGGGAGAGTGACACACAAGGGGAGAGCGACACACGAGGGGAGAGTGACACACAAGGGGGAATGACATACAAGGGGGGGGTGACATACAAGGGGGATTGTCACACAAGGGGAGAGTGACACACAAGCACCCTAGACAACGAGTGGGCTGACTATTACGTCAAGTATCGTCTACAACACACATGAGGGGAGAGTGACACACAAGCACCCTAGACAACGAGTGGGCTGACTATTACGTCAAGTATCGTCTACAACACACATGAGGGGAGAGTGACACACGAAGGGAGCACCCTAGACACCGAGTGGGCTTGACTATTACGTCAAGTATCGTCAACAACACACATGAGGGGAGAGTGACACACAAGCACCCTAGACAACGAGTGGGCTGACTATTACGTCAAGTATCGTCTACAACATACATGAGGGGAGAGTGACACACAAGCACCCTAGACAACGAGTGGGCTGACTATTACGTCAAGTATCGTCTACAACACACATGAGGGGAGAGTGACACACAAGCACCCTAGACAACGAGTGGGCTGACTATTACGTCAAGTATCGTCTACAACTGAGAGTTTGTTCCTTCCCTCCATTGTCCCCGATTGTCCCTGTCTCTCAACAAACAACTTGTACCTTCACAACTCAAACTCTGCTCCAATCTGAAGAGATACAGACGTCACTTCCTGGAGCTGAGAGTTCTACGTTATCTTGTGACGTAGACTTATCTATTTCTTGCGTGTTTATCCCTCATCATCAACTAGATCTGATAAATACGGCCCCTCTCTACACTCGTATTTCTATTAGTAAACAAAACAGTGTCTACACTAGCACCCCCTGTGCTCTAGTACGACAGTCCGACACTAGCACCCCCAACTACATTCATTCATACTTCCCTTTTCTCTCGCTCAAACAGATTTGGATGTATAAATGTATCAGTTGTCAAGGAAATCTCCATTCCGCGGTGGTGGTCACACAAAGCATTCTGGCGTCATTCAAGCCAGCATAAAGCTCACAACATATGAGTTCAGCTTTCTATGAATTAATTAAACTTACATCCATGCTAGCAGAAAACGTGTCTCGGCTCGGCCTCGTGAGCTATCTAAATATGTCCACCTGATCACGCCTCGGCAGCTGGTGATGTCGGGGATCTGGTTGTTACTCGTTTCACGAGGACTAGAAAATCCTTTCACTATTTCTGAAGCTGTCACTAAATGCCGTTGTTGGTAGCAAGCTAATCACTGTGGCTGCTATCTCATTTTGTTTCCATCTTGCAACCAGGCAGGGTGGGTCGCACACTTCGGAAAACACCAGTTCTCAATGTTTATTGGTAGCACTAAGAAAACAACAGTTCTCAATGTTTATTGACAGAACTAAGAAAACAACAGTTCTCAATGTTTATTGACAGAACTAAGAAAACACCAGTTCTCAATGTTTATTGACAGCACTAAGAAAACAACAGTTCTCAATGTTTATTGACAGAACTAAGAAAACAACAGTTCTCAATGTTTATTGACAGAACTAAGAAAACAACAGTTCTCAATGTTTATTGACAGAACTAAGAAAACACCAGTTCTCAATGTTTATTGACAGCACTAAGAAAACAACAGTTCTCAATGTTTATTGGTAGCACTAAGAAAACAACAGTTCTCAATGTTTATTGGTAGCACTAAGAAAACAACAGTTCTCAATGTTTATTGGTAGCACTAAGAAAACACCAGTTCTCAATGTTTATTGACAGCACTAAGAAAACAACAGTTCTCAATGTTTATTGGCAGCACTAAGAAAACAACAGTTCTCAATGTTTATTGACAGCACTAAGAAAACAACAGTTCTCAATGTTTATTGGCAGCACTAAGAAAACAACAGTTCTCAATGTTTATTGGTAGCACTAAGAAAACAACAGTTCTCAATGTTTATTGACAGCACTAAGAAAACAACAGTTCTCAATGTTTATTGACAGCACTAAGAAAACAACAGTTCTCAATGTTTATTGGCAGCACTAAGAAAACACCAGTTCTCAATGTTTATTGACAGCACTAAGAAAACAACAGTTCTCAATGTTTATTGGCAGCACTAAGAAAACAACAGTTCTCAATGTTTATTGGTAGCACTAAGAAAACAACAGTTCTCAATGTTTATTGGTAGCACTAAGAAAACACCAGTTCTCAATGTTTATTGGCAGCACTAAGAAAACACCAGTTCTCAATGTTTATTGACAGCACTAAGAAAACAACAGTTCTCAATGTTTATTGACAGCACTAAGAAAACACCAGTTCTCAATGTTTATTGACAGAACTAAGAAAACAACAGTTCTCAATGTTTATTGGTAGCACTAAGAAAACACCAGTTCTCAATGTTTATTGACAGAACTAAGAAAACACCAGTTCTCAATGTTTATTGACAGCACTAAGAAAACAACAGTTCTCAATGTTTATTGACAGCACTAAGAAAACACCAGTTCTCAATGTTTATTGACAGCACTAAGAAAACAACAGTTCTCAATGTTTATTGACAGCACTAAGAAAACAACAGTTCTCAATGTTTATTGACAGCACTAAGAAAACAACAGTTCTCAATGTTTATTGACAGAACTAAGAAAACACCAGTTCTCAATGTTTATTGGTAGCACTAAGAAAACACCAGTTCTCAATGTTTATTGGTAGCACTAAGAAAACAACAGTTCTCAATGTTTATTGGTAGCACTAAGAAAACAACAGTTCTCAATGTTTATTGGTAGCACTAAGAAAACACCAGTTCTCAATGTTTATTGACAGCACTAAGAAAACACCAGTTCTCAATGTTTATTGACAGCACTAAGAAAACACCAGTTCTCAATGTTTATTGACAGCACTAAGAAAACAACAGTTCTCAATGTTTATTGACAGCACTAAGAAAACACCAGTTCTCAATGTTTATTGACAGCACTAAGAAAACACCAGTTCTCAATGTTTATTGACAGCACTAAGAAAACACCAGTTCTCAATGTTTATTGACAGCACTAAGAAAACACCAGTTCTCAATGTTTATTGACAGCACTAAGAAAACAACAGTTCTCAATGTTTATTGACAGCACTAAGAAAACACCAGTTCTCAATGTTTATTGACAGCACTAAGAAAACAACAGTTCTCAATGTTTATTGACAGCACTAAGAAAACACCAGTTCTCAATGTTTATTGACAGCACTAAGAAAACAACAGTTCTCAATGTTTATTGACAGCACTAAGAAAACAACAGTTCTCAATGTTTATTGACAGCACTAAGAAAACACCAGTTCTCAATGTTTATTGACAGCACTAAGAAAACAACAGTTCTCAATGTTTATTGGTAGCACTAAGAAAACAACAGTTCTCAATGTTTATTGGTAGCACTAAGAAAACAACAGTTCTCAATGTTTATTGGTAGCACTAAGAAAACAACAGTTCTCAATGTTTATTGGTAGCACTAAGAAAACAACAGTTCTCAATGTTTATTGGTAGCACTAAGAAAACAACAGTTCTCAATGTTTATTGGTAGCACTAAGAAAACAACAGTTCTCAATGTTTATTGACAGCACTAAGAAAACACCAGTTCTCAATGTTTATTGACAGCACTAAGAAAACAACAGTTCTCAATGTTTATTGACAGCACTAAGAAAACACCAGTTCTCAATGTTTATTGACAGCACTAAGAAAACAACAGTTCTCAATGTTTATTGACAGCACTAAGAAAACAACAGTTCTCAATGTTTATTGACAGCACTAAGAAAACAACAGTTCTCAATGTTTATTGGTAGCACTAAGAAAACAACAGTTCTCAATGTTTATTGACAGAACTAAGAAAACAACAGTTCTCAATGTTTATTGACAGCACTAAGAAAACAACAGTTCTCAATGTTTATTGACAGAACTAAGAAAACAACAGTTCTCAATGTTTATTGGTAGCACTAAGAAAACAACAGTTCTCAATGTTTATTGACAGAACTAAGAAAACAACAGTTCTCAATGTTTATTGGTAGCACTAAGAAAACAACAGTTCTCAATGTTTATTGACAGCACTAAGAAAACAACAGTTCTCAATGTTTATTGACAGCACTAAGAAAACAACAGTTCTCAATGTTTATTGACAGAACTAAGAAAACAACAGTTCTCAATGTTTATTGACAGCACTAAGAAAACAACAGTTCTCAATGTTTATTGACAGCACTAAGAAAACAACAGTTCTCAATGTTTATTGGTAGCACTAAGAAAACAACAGTTCTCAATGTTTATTGACAGCACTAAGAAAACAACAGTTCTCAATGTTTATTGACAGCACTAAGAAAACAACAGTTCTCAATGTTTATTGACAGAACTAAGAAAACAACAGTTCTCAATGTTTATTGACAGCACTAAGAAAACAACAGTTCTCAATGTTTATTGACAGCACTAAGAAAACAACAGTTCTCAATGTTTATTGACAGCACTAAGAAAACAACAGTTCTCAATGTTTATTGGTAGCACTAAGAAAACAACAGTTCTCAATGTTTATTGGCAGCACTAAGAAAACAACAGTTCTCAATGTTTATTGGTAGCACTAAGAAAACAACAGTTCTCAATGTTTATTGACAGAACTAAGAAAACAACAGTTCTCAATGTTTATTGACAGAACTAAGAAAACAACAGTTCTCAATGTTTATTGACAGAACTAAGAAAACAACAGTTCTCAATGTTTATTGACAGCACTAAGAAAACAACAGTTCTCAATGTTTATTGACAGCACTAAGAAAACAACAGTTCTTAATGTTTATTGACAGAACTAAGAAAACAACAGTTCTCAATGTTTATTGACAGCACTAAGAAAACAACAGTTCTCAATGTTTATTGACAGCACTAAGAAAACAACAGTTCTCAATGTTTATTGACAGAACTAAGAAAACAACAGTTCTCAATGTTTATTGACAGCACTAAGAAAACAACAGTTCTCAATGTTTATTGACAGCACTAAGAAAACAACAGTTCTCAATGTTTATTGACAGCACTAAGAAAACAACAGTTCTCAATGTTTATTGGTAGCACTAAGAAAACAACAGTTCTCAATGTTTATTGACAGCACTAAGAAAACAACAGTTCTCAATGTTTATTTTCAGATTTGCCAAAGAGAATGTGCCACAGTGAAACACTCTCACGACGACATCTAGTTGTAGCTTTCATAGCTGTACACGCACGCTGACATACGTATGTACAAGCACATAATGATAGTGTTTCAATCGACGATGATATCTGTATGAGAGAGCAGCAGAAGGACATGCACGCCTCAGAGAACAAGCGCTTGTGACTCCCATTTTAGCTCTGATCACTGCCTGTCCAACAATGTCAGCGTGACACATCGAGGCGACACTAACAATTCTCACAGATGCCTGTCCAAAGAGAGCTCTTAAACTCTTTCAGCTCGGAACTTTAAAGCTGTCTGTAAACTTCCAAACTAAAATTGTCCACCATAAGTCACTAGCTTCAAGTAACTAGATAGTGCCACAACTCCCCTGCCATCTTCTAATGACGTGTTTGATGAGACCTGAGACTTGTGAGTAATAGCTGCGGGTTGTCAAGTCTTCATCTAGTCTTCTTCTTTAGGCTAAGCGATCTGACCACTCCCAGCACAATCTCCCGTTGCTAAATCGTTTTCTTTTGAATCCCAGTTTAGAGGCTCATTAGCGGTCGATCTCTAACAAAGACAAAGCGCTGGTCAAGTGGCTGGTCGGTGAAATTGTACAGCGCCTGTAGTGGCATAATCTCTGGCCAACTAAGCAGTAACGACGACATCTGCATGCTCATTGATGACTTGTCCTGGTGAAGCCGTTGTACAACCCCTAGACGAAGGTCTTATCTCGTGTGCCATCAAATAGAGGCTATTGTGAAGCCGTTGTACAACCTCTAGACGAAGGTCTTATCTCGTGTGCCATCAAATAGAGGCTATTGTGAAGCCGTTGTACAACCTCTAGACGAAGGTCTTATCTCGTGTGCCATCAAATAGAGGCTATTGTGAAGCCGTTGTACAACCCATAGACGAAGGTGTTATCTCGTGTGCCATCAAATAGAGGCTATCGTGAAGCCGTTGTACAACCTCTAGACGAAGGTCTTATCTCGTGTGCCATCAAATAGCGGCTATTGTGAAGCCGTTGTACAACCCCTATCAGGCTATTGTGAAGCCGTTGTACAACCTCTATCAGGCTATTGTGAAGCCGTTGTACAACCCCTATCAGGCGATTGTGAAGCCGTTGTACAACCCCTAACAGGCTATTGTGAACCGTTGTACAACCTCTATCAGGCTATTGTGAAGCCGTTGTACAACCCCTATCAGGCTATTGTGAAGCCGCTGTACAAGCTCTATCAGGCTATTGTGAAGCCGTTGTACAACCTCTAGACGAAGGTCTTATCTCGTGTGCCATCAAATAGAGGCTATTGTGAAGCCGTTGTACAACCCCTATCAGGCTATTGTGAAGCCGTTGTACAACCTCTATCAGGCTATTGTGAAGCCGTTGTACAAGCTCTAGACGAAGGTCTTACCACCTGTCGTGTGCCATCAAATAGAGGCTATTGTGAAGCCGTTGTACAACCCCTAGGGGTTGATAGGGACGTTGTTCTATAATATAGCAGCAGCGTTGAGGGACGTTGTTCTATAATATAGCAGTAGCGTTGAGGGACGTTGTTCTATAATATAGCAGTATCGTTGAGGGACGTTGTTCTATAATATAGCAGTAGCGTTGAGGGACGTTGTTCTATAATATAGCAGTATCGCTGAGGGACGTTGTTCTATAATATAGCAGTATCACTGAGGGCGTTATTCTATAATATAGCAGTAGCACTGAGGGACGTTGTTCTATAATATAGCAGTAGCACTGAGGGACGTTGTTCTATAATATAGCAGTAGCACTGAGGGACGTTGTTCTATAATATAGCAGTAGCACTGAGGGACGTTGTTCTATAATATAGCAGTAGCACTGAGGGACGTTGTTCTATAATATAGCAGTATCACTGAGGGACGTTGTTCTATAATATAGCAGTAGCACTGAGGGCGTTATTCTATAATATAGCAGTAGCACTGAGGGCGTTATTCTATAATATAGCAGTAGCACTGAGAGACGTTGTTCTATAATATAGCAGTATCACTGAGGGACGTTGTTCTATAATATAGCAGTAGCACTGAGAGACGTTGTTCTATAATATAGCAGTATCACTGAGGGACGTTGTTCTATAATATAGCAGTAGCACTGAGGGACGTTGTTCTATAATATAGCAGTATCACTGAGGGACGTTGTTCTATAATATAGCAGTAGCACTGAGGGACGTTGTTCTATAATATAGCAGTAGCAAGCACTGAGAGACGTTGTTCTATAATATAGCAGTATCACTGAGGGACGTTGTTCTATAATATAGCAGTATCACAGAGGGACGTTGTTCTATAATATAGCAGTAGCACTGAGGGACGTTGTTCTATAATATAGCAGTATCACTGAGGGACGTTGTTCTATAATATAGCAGTATCACTGAGGGACGTTGTTGTATAATATAGCAGTATCACTGAGGGACGTTGTTCTATAATATAGCAGTATCACTGAGGGACAACCAATATCAAACAACCAATGTATGCAACAGAGATGGAAAGAATATTTTGAAGACCTGCTAAACATACCAACTACCAACAAGACAACAAAAACCACACTAGAACTCACAAATACTGAACCCAACATCATGAAAGAGGAAATAGAAGAAGTAATCAAATATGCACCAAGAAACAAAGCACCAGGGATAGATAACATTCCAATAGAAATAATAGCAGCAGCGGGAGAAACAGGAATGCAATGGCTGCACAGAATATTTAATGCAGCATGGCACCAACAACAAGCCCCAGAAGACTGGCAACAGGCAATCATCATACCAATATGGAAAAAGAAAGGTAGCAAAAGAGACTGCAATCAATATAGAGGTATATCTCTGCTCAGCCATGTAGGAAAGCTATACGCCAAAATCTTGGAAAAAAGACTGAGACCAATAATAGAACTACAGTTAAGCGATTCTCAAATGGGGTTCCGAAAAAACAGAGGATGTACCGACGCACTATTCACACTAAAACAGCTTGCAGAAAAAACGACAGAACACAACCAAAACTTATACATAGCCTTCATTGACCAGGAAAAAGCATTCGACAGAGTAAACAGAGAACAACTGTGGGAGATACTAACAACATACGGAGTAAGCCAACATCTAACCAACATTATTAAAAGTCTCTACGCCAACAGCAGCTGCAGGGTCAGAACAGCAACAGGCTACACAGACCACTTCGAAGTTAGATCAGGTGTAAGACAGGGGTGCGTACTATCCCCCCTACTGTTTATTACATACATGGACCATATATGCAAGCTAGCCAACCCATCAGAGACAGAGGAGATCAACGAGCTTCTATTTGCAGACGACCAGGCACTAATACATGAAACAATAGAAGACCTACAAGAACACTTAAACAAACTCAACATCTTAGGAACAAAATACAACATGAAAATCAACATCAACAAAACAGAAGTCATGAATGTCGCCAAAAATAAACAGAACATCAACATAACTATAGAAGGCAGACAACTAAAACAAGTAGAGGAATTCAAATACCTAGGAAGTCTAATGACAAACGACAATTCCCAAACAGCAGAGATAGAATCAAGATGCAACAAAGCTTGTCAAATCATCGGACAGTTATCACCACTATTGTCCAACAAGGAAATAACTCTGGAGGCAAAACGAGCACTATACAATACAATCTTCATTCCAACGTTGTGCTACCAATGCCAGACCTGGACTCTAGATGCAAGAACAATAAGAAAAATAACCTCTACAGAGATGAAATGTGTTAGACGAATGACAGGAAACAGTCTGAGAGATAAGATCAGAAATGTAGAACTGAGAAAAAAGCTAGGAATAGCCCCAGCCATAGAATATATAAGGAAACAACAGATAAAATGGTTCGGCCACGTGACAAGGCAGAAAGAACAAAACACAACACAACGAGCCTTCAACAAACGTTGTGAGAACAACAGACCCAAGGGTCGACCACGAAAAAGATGGATCGATGGAATATTAGAAGCACTAGGAAACATAACAGCAGCAGATGCGAACAGAAGAGCAAAAGACCGCAAATTATATCTCCCCTCGACGCTGAAAGGCAGATGAGGAAGGAAAGAAGAAGAAGAAGAAGACTGAGGGACGTTGTTGTATAATATAGCAGTATCACTGAGGGACGTTGTTGTATAATATAGCAGTATCACTGAGGGACGTTGTTGTATAATATAGCAGTATCACTGAGGGACGTTGTTGTATAATATAGCAGTATCACTGAGGGACGTTGTTGTATAATATAGCAGTATCACTGAGGGACGTTGTTGTATAATATAGCAGTATCACTGAGGGACGTTGTTCTATAATATAGCAGTATCACTGAGGGACGTTGTTGTATAATATAGCAGTATCACTGAGGGACGTTGTTCTATAATATAGCAGTATCACTGAGGACGTTGTTGTATAATATAGCAGTATCACTGAGGGACGTTGTTCTATAATATAGCAGTATCACTGAGGGACGTTGTTCTATAATATAGCAGTATCACTGAGGGACGTTGTTCTATAATATAGCAGTATCACTGAGGGACGTTGTTCTATAATATAGCAGTATCACTGAGGGACGTTGTTCTATAATATAGCAGCGGAACTATGAGACTTTCTGTCTCGAAATGTCAATAGATGTGTCAAAGTGACTGACACAAAAGCGAAGCGAGCGAAGAGAGGACTTGTCAAGAAGACAAACCATGTACGGCGATTGTGTGTTCTCATGGCCTCGCGATCTCCCTTTCTGTGTCGCTAGTTTAACTTTAAAGGGACACAACTGTATTATGTTTGGTGCCAGTATGATTATAGGAGATCATGGAAAGGATACGTAACAGATCACTCACTATCCACCGTTGGGCATTTGCCTCTATTATTGCCTCTTCACGAACCGTGACCAGGAGGCAAGTACAACCTACAGGTTAACTGCTCACTAGCAGTAGTCTATCTATTTAGCCCGTTCAGTCACGGGTCTATAGATGCCAGAAGACTGGAATGTTTTAGCTTGTCATCATCATCAAGTACCCTACCTACTGGCGTAGGTGATCACGTCTCTCCACAATCTTCGATCTCGGCAGCTATTTATCATTTCTGTTGTTGACCTTCTGCCAAGCCATTCTCTTAAGCTGTCTGTTATTTTTTATCTTTGCTTCCCTCTATCTCTTCGTCCCTCAATTTTTCCAGTTGTTACAATATATTCCAGTTGTTCTCTTTTCATTACATGGCCAAAAAATGATGATTGTCTCTTCCTAATATTGGAAATTAGCTCTCTTTTTAGCTCGTAGGCATTTAATAAAACGTGCCAGAAGACGGGGTGGTCACGTCCTTAGTCTTTGTCCTAGCTATGAATGAACAAGGGAAGAATGTTGAGACAAAGCACACTCAAACGATCTGCACCAAGAAACCGCTTATGCTGCAACATTAGCAAGGCTGACACACACAGTCTCCAACGTGTGCGAGAAACGCAGGTTTATCAAGATCACACTGAATCCAGCACTTCCAGCAGGCAATGAAATAACATGGGTTTATCAGTCAAGATGAAAGCAACGAAATCTGCAGGAAAAATGATGCTGTTTGTTTATGGAATGCTAAAAGTGTCATAGATTACCCGCATCGTGGCAAGGCGGTTGGAGGAGCTGTGTCACAGATCTGACCACACGAAGGAAACATGCCAGCACACACTCCAAATATTTCTTTGCTTCAACACACCATGTCAGAAAGTAGTGCGACATGTGCTGCTGAAGGTCAATAATTGGAATATTCAGATTCTCCCCTAGCCACCCCCTAGCCTCTGAAATCTGCCCGAGACTGCTTTCTACTCCTACATTTTTGAAAAGAAAAAAAAGCTCAGCTCAAAGAAATAATTGTGAGAGTCAGGCAGCAATACTGGCACGAGATGGTTGCTTGAGTGGGAAGGCTGTTCATTTCTGAATACGAGGTCTCTTCCAGCACGTGCCAATCTATATGGTGGCTATAGTGACAGTGAATACAATCTATATGGTGGCTATAGTGACAGTGAATACAATCTATATGGTGGCTATAGTGACAGTGAATACAATCTATATGGTGGCTATAGTGACAGTGAATACAATCTATATGGTGGCTATAGTGACAGTGAATACAATCTATATGGTGGCTATAGTGACAGCGAATACAATCTATAAGGTGGCTATAGCGACAGCGAATACAATCTATATGGTGGCTATAGTGACAGCGAATACAATCTATATGGTGGCTATAGTGACAGTGAATACAATCTATATGGTGGCTATAGTGACAGCGAATACAATCTATATGGTGGCTATAGTGACAGCGAATACAATCTATATGGTGGCTATAGTGACAGCGAATACAATCTATATGGTTGCTATAGTGACAGCGAATACAATCTATATGGTGGCTATAGCGACAGCGAATACAATCTATATGGTGGCTATAGCGACAGCGAATACAATCTATAAGGTGGCTATAGCGACAGCGAATACAATCTATATGGTGGCTATAGCGACAGCGAATACAATCTATATGGTGGCTATAGCGACAGCGAATACAATCTATAAGGTGGCTAGAGCGACAGCGAATACAATCTATATTGTGGCTATAGTGACAGCGAATACAACCTATATGGTGGCTATAGTGACAGCGAATACAACCTATATGGTGGCTATAGTGACAGCGAATACAACCTATATGGTGGCTATAGTGACAGCGAATACAACCTATATGGTGGCTATAGTGACAGCGAATACAACCTATATGGTGGCTATAGTGACAGTGAATACAACCTATATGGTGGCTATAGTGACAGCGAATACAACCTATATGGTGGCTATAGTGACAGCGAATACAACCTATATGGTGGCTATAGTGACAGTGAATACAATCTATATGGTGGCTATAGTGACAGTGAATACAATCTATATGGTGGCTATAGTGACAGCGAATACAATCTATATGGTGGCTATAGTGACAGCGAATACAATCTATATGGTGGCTATAGTGACAGCGAATACAATCTATTCCTGGACCTGGAGTGCTGATCTTGGATCTGACAGAAATACTACATGCTGTTGATCAGATTGTAGGACCTGGAGTGCTGATCTTGGACCTGTCAGAAATACTACAGGCTGTTGATCAAGATTGCAGTACCTGGAGAGCTGATCTTGCATCTGTCAGAAATACTACAGGCTGTTGATCAAGATTGTAGTACCTGGAGAGCTGATCTTGGACCTGTCAGAAATACTACAGGCTGTTGATCAAGATTGTAGTACCTGGAATGCTGATAGTTGTCCATGTGTGGCGGTCAGCCGCCACCTGTTTTAGTTCTTGCTTGTTTCTTAGTGACTCGGGCAGATGGTGCTCGTCAACCTGGGAGGGCCGACCATCTAAGGGCAGAATCCCCCTACAGAAAAGACAATCTGCTGCCTTGCAGGAAGACTGGGGACAATCAAAGGCTAAGGAAAGCAAACCTGAATAAATGCTGGCTGAAATCGGATGCACTGGACCACTGGCGCAGAACACAGTGCAACGTTTTAACGGGTGTTCAATCAGAGTGGATCTGGCAGACTCTAATTGTGCTGTCCTGTCTGTGGGGCGATCAACACACTTAACCTGACAGCTGACTTCATGTGGGAGTCTGGAATCCTACTCTGATTGAGTCCTGATCGCAGACAGAGAGAGAGAGACTCATAGCCACGCTCTCTTTGATGAAGGTTATATGCAGGGGTTCTCTCTCTCTTCCTCGTTTTGGAGGAAGCCTTTTACCTTGTAGTCTCCATATAAGGGCCAGGTGAGGTAGACTTCTAGCGTCCATTCTGAGAATGTGGTCAAGGTATTTCCAGTGTCACTTTTTAATGTAGTTGTAAACAAGCCCTATTTGCTTTCATGTCTTCACATGTTTCATTCAAATGAAGTTTGGTGAGTCTAACACTTCACGTGTTTCATTCAAATGAAGTTTGGTGAGTCTAACACTTCACATGTTTCATTCAAATGAAGTTTGGTGAGTCTAACACTTCACGTGTTTCATTCAAATGAAGTTTGGTGAGTCTAACACTTCACGTGTTTCATTCAAATGAAGTTTGGTGAGTCTAACACTTCACGTGTTTCATTCAAATGAAGTTTGGTGAGTCTAACACTTCACATGTTTCATTCAAATGAAGTTTGGTGAGTCTAACACTAACTCATGACGTATTTCTTTCATCCTAGAGCAATTCCCCTAACTCATGACGTATTTCTTTCATCCTACAGCAGTTCTCGTCACTCATGACGATTTTCTTTCATCTCACACATCCATTCCCCTAACTCATGACGTATTTCTCTCTCTGACACTGCCGGTTCCAAGTATTTCTGACATGACGGCAGAGTTCCCCAACGAATGTGTCTACACACCACCGCGCTATAAATATGTTCAAAGATATCGGTGACACACTCAAGTGTCAATCATGAAGGGGTCCCTCCCCCTGCCATCTCTGTAGTGTTACAATCTTCAATTCTCTTCCCCCAGTTTGCCCCACCACATTGTAGATGTTATTGCTTGTGTCAAGTTGTGTTCCTACCGCAGCAGCAGCACTATCACAAGTCAGAATGTCACGATAATCTGCCACTCTATGTCTGATCGAATGTTCTTCTCGCCACCAACAAGTAGAAGTGCCTGCTTCAATGATTTATTGACTGGATGCCTCCTACACTCTACAGCACTGGCGGGTACTGGAGAATGAACAGATGAGGGTGAGTGTAACCGATCTACATAGAAGACCTGTGTGCTCGCCGCCATATTGCCCTATGTCGTCACGACGAGAGGCTATAACTTCTAGCAGTCATTATGCGAAATGCATCCAGACAGGGTATATGTCTGTCTAAAGTCTGTTTTGTCTGGTCTTTTCTTTGTGGTCGAAGGAGAAAATAAAGATGGTCGTGGGGTGAGATATAAATAAGGGGGGATATGGGATAGAGGTGACCATAAGAACCAGAACGTATTGTTTGTGTAGAAGTGTTAAATGCTGTCTGAGTGGGCACATTGGAAGGGCGTGAGTGCGGCTACAAGCATGGCTGGCGATCGGGAGAATGACGTCACGGACATAATACACTAGAATCAGCTTATAACGAGACCGTTGAAACTAGAATCTTGATATAACGTTACTTTTTTACATTCCGAATTGTTCCTTCTTTATCCTATATGTTTTTTTTAAAATCCGCTGATGAGTACATGTCAGTGGGTGAAACTTTTGCTCCAACTGTGGAGCTTTCAACACAATACATTGAACAAAGAATCTTGGAGGACAGAGCTGATACACAGAAAAAAGAAGAAGAAAAGACTTGAAATCCTTCTCACATGAGCAGCTTCTCAAGCAAAAACCAGCGGATGTTGTCCGAGCATGACAGCTCTACAGCACTGACAACAACTTTACTGAACCTTTGTTTATCATTTCGCTATCAAAGTATCAGACACAAAAGACTGTTTAAATCCAGAGGCAACCCTTCTCAGTAAAGATTGTAACCGGAAGACGTGGGTTTTGGGACTCAGTGAGTAACCTTCATAAAATAACATAAGTACTCTCACTTTGGGGACTCAGTGAGTAACCTTCATAAAATAACATAAGCACTCTCACTTTGGGGACTCAGCGAGTAACCTTCATAAAATAACATAAGCACTCTCACTTTGGGGACTCAGCGAGTAACCTTCATAAAATAACATAAGCACTCTCACACAAATCCAAGACTTCATTATCAAGCAGTGATACCTCGTGATTATCTAATATCCAACCTTTTGCAATAGGTCTAGACGCTCAACCTATTTTTAAAGTTTACAAATTACATACCCCTATTATGAAACATAAATTGGATGTAACGAGATACGGTTATAACGACAATATTTCGATGGCTCCCATGATTTCATTGCAACCGGATTCTAGTAACGGGTTCGGAGACAGATTTAAACGGAGACAAGACAAATTAACGCATTTCATTACAGCTTTATACAACAGGAGAACAACACACACAGCACAAATTAACGCATTTCATTACAGCTTTATACACCAGGAGAACAACACACACAGCACAAATTAACGCATTTCATTACAGCTTTATAAAACAGGAGAACAACACACACAGCACAAATTAACGCATTTCATTACAGCTTTATACACCAGGAGAACAACACACACAGCACAAATTAACGCATTTCATTACAGCTTTATACACCAGGAGAACAACACACACAGCACAAATTAACGCATTTCATTACAGCTTTATACAAGAGGAGAACAACACACACAGCACAAATTAACGCATTTCATTACAGCTTTATACAACAGGAGAACAACACACACAGCACAAATTAACGCATTTCATTACAGCTTTATACACCAGGAGAACAACACACACAGCACAAATTAACGCATTTCATTACAGCTTTATACACCAGGAGAACAACACACACAGCACAAATTAACGCATTTCATTACAGCTTTATACACCAGGAGAACAACACACACAGCACAAATTAACGCATTTCATTACAGCTTTATACACCAGGAGAACAACACACACAGCACAAATTAACGCATTTCATTACAGCTTTATACACCAGGAGAACAACACACACAGCACAAATTAACGCATTTCATTACAGCTTTATACACCAGGAGAACAACACACACAGCACAAATTAACGCATTTCATTACAGCTTTATACACCAGGAGAACAACACACACAGCACAAATTAACGCATTTCATTACAGCTTTATACACCAGGAGAACAACACACACAGCACAAATTAACGCATTTCATTACAGCTTTATACACCAGGAGAACAACACACACAGCACAAATTAACGCATTTCATTACAGCTTTATACAAGAGGAGAACAACACACACAGCACAAATTAACGCATTTCATTACAGCTTTATACAAGAGGAGAACAACACACACAGCACAAATTAACGCATTTCATTACAGCTTTATACAAGAGGAGAACAACACACACAGCACAAATTAACGCATTTCATTACAGCTTTATACAAGAGGAGAACAACACACACAACACAAATTAACGCATTTCATTACAGCTTTATACACCAGGAGAACAACACACACAGCACAAATTAACGCATTTCATTACAGCTTTATACAAGAGGAGAACAACACACACAACACAAATTAACGCATTTCATTACAGCTTTATACACCAGGAGAACAACACACACAACACAAATTAACGCATTTCATTACAGCTTTATACACCAGGAGAACAACACACACAACACAAATTAACGCATTTCATTACAGCTTTATACACCAGGAGAACAACACACACAACACAAATTAACGCATTTCATTACAGCTTTATACACCAGGAGAACAACACACACAACACAAATTAACGCATTTCATTACAGCTTTATACACCAGGAGAACAACACACACAACACAAATTAACGCATTTCATTACAGCTTTATACACCAGGAGAACAACACACACAACACAAATTAACGCATTTCATTACAGCTTTATACACCAGGAGAACAACACACACAACACCGGTTTTACGACAGCTTTACGAAGAGACAAGACAAAATAGCAGGTTCTACTTCAACTTTATATAGAAACAATAGAAGCAGTGACGTGGAAAGAAACATTGTGACCGGCAATATTCTAAACAAGACATCCTCGAATAAATGTGCTTCAGCTGCCACTGGTTAGCTTCTCACAGCAAGCCACCCACAAACACATCCATGGATGGCAGGAAAAGATGTGTAATTCCTTAACATGCATGCCCTGGCAACACCCATTCAGCTCCAGCTGGGGTGGTCGTGGTTAGAGTGACGTCAGCCGTCTATAGCTCCTACAGCTGATAACGTCACGCAAGTTTCCTGTTTTATTTCCTGCTCGCGGGCTTTATAGATGGCTATGGTAAAACACCGGATCTCACCAGAGACTAGGCCTATCTCAGACATGTTGGCCCTCCAAGACGATGTCATTCACAAATGTTTAAAATGAGCATTTAAGAACTGTTGATGCATGTAATTGAACAAGGGACTTCAACCCAAACAGCGCCAGGAGTAAGTGTAGAAAGGGGCCAGTGATGGGAGTGTTAGACACTCCAAGGTATAGTGACAGCTTTACAAATAGGGAGCACAACACAATACTGACGTTTCGGCCAGGAGCCTTCTTCAGAAAACAGGGACAACAACAACAAACGATGAAGCACAATTATCTATATCTACATGTTAGATGATGGAACAGAGAGCAGTGGAAATGGTTCTAACTAATGTACACAGAGATGGATGACGTTAAACAAACATAAAGTAGAAACGTGAGTCTGTCAATCAGAAGAAAAAACTGTCGAGAAGGGGCATGCGATAAAACTCGGCCATGTCCTCGGCAAACAGTGACATAGCACACGGAGCACACGAGTAGGAGATCAATGGTGGGGAATTATTCATCTCCAGACAACAACCGACGACACAGGAACTACATTCTGGGCGCTCCTACTCGGCTCATGTATCTCTATCAGGAAGTAGTGTCACTGTCACAATTCTAGCTTCCGGAGGCGGGGCACGTGCACGAGCCACACATTAAAACCTAGATCGCTTCTCAATACACGACAGCACTATAACCACCCCATAGCTGGCACACATGCTTTCATTTCCCTTATCTTGTACACGGACGTTAATGTCCACATACACACACACTGTCTTCCATCAACTCCCAGCTGAAGAGCAGAAACAAACTGGAACTAAGAGCACGCGCCCAGTCACAACTAAGAGCACGCGCCCAGTCACAACTAAGAGCACACGCCCAGTCACAACTAAGAGCTTACGCCCAGTCACAACTAAGAGCACACGCCCAGTCACAACTAAGAGCACACGCCCGGTCACAACTAAGAGCACACGCCCAGTCACAACTAAGACCACGCGCCCAGTCACAACTAAGACCACGCACCCAGTCACTACTAAGACCACGCGCCCAGTCACTACTAAGACCACGCGCCCAGTCACTACTAAGACCACGCGCCCAGTCACAACTAAGACCACGCGCCCAGTCACTACTAAGACCACGCGCCCAGTCACTACTAAGACCACGCGCCCAGTCACTACTAAGACCACGCGCCCAGTCACTACTAAGACCACGCGCCCAGTCACTACTAAGACCATGTGCCCACACTGAAACTATTTTCTTGAAGTGTTCCACCCGAGCCCCGACACTATCTTCCAGTCACGGTTGAGACCAACACCCAGTCATGGCTAAGACCACCACCCAGTCACGGTTGAGACCAACACCCAGTCACGGTTGAGACCAACACCCAGTCATGGCTAAGACCACCACCCAGTCACGGTTGAGACCAACACCCAGTCATGGCTAAGACCAGCACCCAGTTACAGCTAAGACCACCACCCAGTCATGGCTGAGACCAGCACCCAGTTACAGCTAAGACCAGCACCCAGTCATGGCTAAGACCACCACTCAGTCACGACTGAGACCAGCACCCAGTCACGGCTGAGACCACCACCCAGTAACTGAGCGCCCATCTCTAAGTCGCCTGTGACGGTAACGAATAGAGCATGAACAAAAGAGAGAAATGTACGACTCTAAATGTCCACAACGACATTTCCCTCCAAGTTGTGATGACGTGACACACGTTTATTGAAGCAGCCCCCCCCTCCATGACGTGACATACGTTTATTGATGCAGCTCCCCCTCCATGACGTGACCCACGCTTAATGAAGCAGCCCCCCATCCAAGACGTGACACACGTTTATTGAAGCAGCCCCCCTCTCCATGACGTGACACACGCTTATTGAAGCAGCCCCCATCCAAGACGTGACACACGCTTATTGAAGCAGCTCCCATCCAAGACGTGACACGCGTTTAATGAAGCAGCCCCCCCCCCGACGTGACACTCATTTATTGAAACAAACTCCCCCCCCCCTTCCTAGACGTGACACAAGTTTATTGAAGCAGCCCCCCCCCCACATGTGATGACGTGACACACGTTTATTGAAGCAGCCCCCCCTCCCCCATGACGTGACACACGTTTATTGAAGCAGCCCCCCTCCCCCATGACGTGACACACGTTTATTGATGCAGCAACCCCTCCCCCCACACGTGATGACGTGACACACGTTTATTGAAGCAGCAACCCCCCCACGTGATGACGTGACACACGTTTATTGAAGCAGCAACCCCCCCCCCCCACACGTGATGACGTGACACACGTTTGTTGAAGCAGCACACCCCCCCCCCCCCGTTTATCTTCCTACCTCTGTGAGCCGAGCCCAACAATACTCACTATTGTATTCTTCAATTGCTCACAGTATCCCAAGGATCAACATGTCGAAAGTTTCAACACTGTACAGCTCTCTCACCCAATCTATACCTACACGATTGATTACAATTACAATTCATGAGGGCATGTATCTCAACAATAGCAACATATGGTTGTGAATCATGGAAAATCTAGCAATCAGCAAAGACATCATTAAGATACCTTGGATAATGAAAAAAAAAGGCAATGAAAACATTTAAAAAGATTTAAACGTGAAAAAGTACGGGCTTATAAACGCAATTCTACAGAGGAAATTAAAATACTATGGTCACGTCAAAATACACAGCAGGCTGGAAAACAGTAATGGAAAGCAAAGTTCCTGGGTGACACATCAGGGGCAGACCAAGAAGAAAGTGGTTTCAAGACATGAGCGAGACCTTGAACATGGCAACAGAAGAAATGAGAGAGCTGGCTAGAGACAGAGATTATTTCAGACGAGCTGTGGTACATGCAACGTTCTGTGGGAGATCTGGCTTGAGACAGAGATTATTTCAGACGAGCTGTGGTACATGCAACGTTCTGTGGGAGAGCTGGCTAGAGACAGAGATTATTTCAGATGAGCTGTGGTACATGCAACGTTCTGTGACTTGATGACGATATGGTCGACTCTACTACACGTCATCAACATCATCATACAGAAGTGGACTGCAAGTTAAAAGAGTCCATTGTAAACTACCAACCAAACTTTCACGTACGCTTCATTCAATCTGAGATTGGAGCTTATATCTAGACTATCTGATAGCGTGTACAGAAACATCTAGACTATCTGATAGCGTGTACAGAAACATCTAGACTATCTAATAGCGTGCACAGAAACTTCTAGACTATCTGATAGTGTGCACAGTAACTTCTAGACTATCTGATAGTGTGCACAGAAACATCTAGACTATCTGATAGCGTGTACAGAAACTTCTAGACTACCTGATAGCATGTACAGAAACTTCTAGACTATCTGATAGCGTGTACAGAAACATCTAGACTATCTGATAGCGTGTACAGAAACTTCTAGACTATCTTATAGCGTGTACAGAAACTTCTAGACTATCTGATAGCGTGCACAGAAACATCTAGACTATCTGATAGCGTGTACAGAAACTTCTAGACTATCTGATAGCGTGTACAGAAACTTCTAGACTATCTGATAGCGTGTACAGAAACTTCTAGACTATCTGATAGCGTGTACAGAAACATCTAGACTATCTGATAGCGTGTACAGAAACTTGTAGACTATCTGATAGCGTGTACAGAAACGTTTATATTATATCATAGCTGTCACAGAAATCAACAAAAGATGAAAGTCCGAGAGGTTCAGCAGAGTTGTCGCCTGTGAACTGTCACAAGCGAGCGAAGACCGTCTCACTGCCAACAAAAACTCCAAGTCTGTACGCTCCACCAGTCTGATGATTGCACAGATACTTGCCCCCAACTTCAAATTACTTCACTGCCCCGCCCCCTCCCCAAACTCAACAGTAATTACAAATGCACTGCCCCCATCCCTTCCAAACATTTCTTCAGCCGCCACCAATAAGCTGGTGCTGCTACAGTGACATACCAGACAAGGTGTAGACGACCAACTAGTGAGAGTCTGCCATCATCTGCTTCAATAATCTACAACTAAAGGAGCGTTGATTGCCCTTTTCTTTGCCGTGTGGATGTTTGAGAAATGTGCTGACGTCATTGACGACTGGCGTTTATAGCAACCAGACACAAGCTAGCACTCCAAACATATTAGGTGCTTTTGTTCTGCTCTGTGTAGCCCTTATTCGACTTCCGTGCGGTCTGTATGTGTGTGCACTCCCGACACAACTAACCGACAACGGCAGTGGCGTAGCATATGTGGTAAGCACCCGGACGGAACACGACTACTGCGCCCCTTAAACGGCTATTTTGTAAAGTAATTTGTGTATAGCTATTCTTTCTTTTTTTCCATTTTGCAGCCCTAAGAATTTTTTTTTTTTTTGGTTGCGTTCACCAGCTTTCACCTCTGGTGAAGTCCCTAGAAACTAGGAACGGAATTTTGCGTGTTAATCCATTTTTTTCCCCTGCCAGCCGTGTGTACAGAGAGGTCCCTCGCCGCATAGACAGATAACGCCGTCTTCGGAGGTACACATTTGTTTCCGTCAATAAATAATTGACGTTTCAAGCCGGGCGTCGCTGCTAGAGACCAGGAGTGGTTGCCGCAGAGAGAAATCACATACAAAAATCTTGCTGGTGCAGCCGAGATTTGAACTCACAACCTCTCAGTCTCTAGATAAGCGTCTTGCCTCGAGACAAACCACTACCCCCGCCCTAAGAATTAAGCGTCCGTGTAATCGCCCCCTCCCTCCCTTGAAAGATACCAGGAACTTGAATGTCAAGGACAGCTAAAGGTGGCGGTATGGGAGTACTGGAATCATGTGTCAGAGATGTTCACAGAAACAATCACCAAATCGTAGCTCTCTTTTCGCTGACGTTGATCTGATGACAGTGAAGACATACAATTGTGTTGATAACAGGGGGCAGACCTGAGACCGATCATACAGTGAAGTTGGGCAAAAACTAAGAATAGGCCGGGAGATCTGAGGTCGATCATACAGTGAAGTTGGGTAGAAACTAAGAATAGGCCGGGAGATCTAAGACCGATCATACAGTGAAGTTGGGCAGAAACTAAGAATAGGCCGGGAGATCTGAGGCCGATCATACAGTGAAGTTGGGTAGAAACTAAGAATAGGCCGGGAGATCTGAGGCCGATCATACAGTGAAGTTGGGCAGAAACTAAGAATAGGCCGGGAGATCTAAGACCGATCATACAGTGAAGTTGGGCAGAAACTAAGAATAGGCCGGGAGATCTGAGGCCGATCATACAGTGAAGTTGGGCAGAAACTAAGAATAGGCCGGGAGATCTGAGGCCGATCATACAGTGAAGTTGGGTAGAAACTAAGAATAGGCCGGGAGATCTAAGACCGATCATACAGTGAAGTTGGGCAGAAACTAAGAATAGGCCGGGAGACATGAGACCGGTCATACAGTGAAGTTGGGCAGAAACTAAGAATAGGCCGGGAGACATGAGACCGGTCATACAGTGAAGTTGGGCAGAAACTAAGAATAGGCCGGGAGACATGAGACCGGTCATACAGTGAAGTTGGGCAGAAACTAAGAATAGACAATTGACGATTCCAATATGTTGTTATCACAAAAATAGAGAGAGATCGTCTTTGACAGTTAACAAGTTTCATATACGGACACGGGGAAAAATAAGAATAAATAGAAGACTGAGACTATTATATGTAATAGAGATAACAAATATAAACCTACAGGACAATATCTGAAGAGACTGAAAGTACCTGGGGAGAGAGAGAGAGAGAGAGAGAGAGAAAGAAAGTACAACAAAATGTCTTACAATGAACGATGCACAAACTAAATAAAGCCTTCACTTCCGTCAACACAAATGTGCATGTAACATCAACAGTGCTGCCGTCAGGAGCCTCTCAAGAAAAGACAGCGGCCCATAGACGTTTATGTGAAGCTCTCATCGCGACGTCTTCTTTGTTGAGTGTCAAACAGGAGAGTTGGTGGCGGAGAGATCAGCTAACACAGGAGAGTTGGTGGCGGAGAGATCAGCTAACACAGGAGAGTTGGTGGCGGAGAGATCAGCTAACACAGGAGAGTTGGTGGCGGAGAGATCAGCTAACACAGGAGAGTTGGTGGCGGAGAGATCAGCTGACACAGGAGAGTTGGTGACGGAGAGATCAGCTAACACAGGAGAGTTGGTGGCGGAGAGATCAGCTAACACAGGAGAGTTGGTGGCGGAGAGATCAGCTAACACAGGAGAGTTGGTGACGGAGAGATCAGCTAACACAGGAGAGTTGGTGGCGGAGAGATCAGCTAACACAGGAGAGTTGGTGACGGAGAGATCAGCTAACACAGGAGAGTTGGTGGCGGAGAGATCAGCTAACACAGGAGAGTTGGTGACGGAGAGATCAGCTAACACAGGAGAGTTGGTGGCGGAGAGATCAGCTAACACAGGAGAGTTGGTGACGGAGAGATCAGCTAACACAGGAGAGTTGGTGGCGGAGAGATCAGCTAACACAGGAGAGTTGGTGGCGGAGACATCAGCTGACACAGGAGAGTTGGTGACGGAGAGATCAGCTGACACAGGAGAGTTGGTGACGGAGACATCAGCTAACACAGGAGAGTTGGTGACGGAGAGATCAGCTGACACAGGAGAGTTGGTGACGGAGAGATCAGCTGACACAGGAGAGTTGGTGACGGAGAGATCAGCTGACACAGGAGAGTTGGTGACGGAGAGATCAGCTAACACAGGAGAGTTGGTGACGGAGAGATCAGCTGACACAGGAGAGTTGGTGACGGAGAGATCAGCTGACACAGGAGAGTTGGTGACGGAGAGATCAGCTGACACAGGAGAGTTGGTGACGGAGAGATCAGCTGACACAGGAGAGTTGGTGACGGAGAGATCAGCTGACACAGGAGAGTTGGTGACGGAGAGATCAGCTGACACAGGAGAGTTGGTGACGGAGAGATCAGCTGACACAGGAGAGTTGGTGACGGAGAGATCAGCTAACACAGGAGAGTTGGTGACGGAGAGATCAGCTGACACAGGAGAGTTGGTGACGGAGAGATCAGCTGACACAGGAGAGTTGGTGACGGAGAGATCAGCTGACACAGGAGAGTTGGTGACGGAGAGATCAGCTGACACAGGAGAGTTGGTGACGGAGAGATCAGCTAACACAGGAGAGTTGGTGACGGAGAGATCAGCTGACACAGGAGAGTTGGTGACGGAGAGATCAGCTGACACAGGAGAGTTGGTGACGGAGAGATCAGCTGACACAGGAGAGTTGGTGACGGAGAGATCAGCTGACACAGGAGAGTTGGTGGCGGAGAGATCAGCTAACACAGGAGAGTTGGTGACGGAGAGATCAGCTGACACAGGAGAGTTGGTGACGGAGAGATCAGCTGACACAGGAGAGTTGGTGACGGAGAGATCAGCTGACACAGGAGAGTTGGTGACGGAGAGATCAGTTGACACAGGAGAGTTGGTGACGGAGAGATCAGCTGACACAGGAGAGTTGGTGACGGAGAGATCAGCTGACACAGGAGAGTTGGTGACGGAGAGATCAGCTGACACAGGAGAGTTGGTGACGGAGAGATCAGCTGACACAGGAGAGTTGGTGACGGAGAGATCAGCTGACACAGGAGAGTTGGTGACGGAGAGATCAGCTGACACAGGAGAGTTGGTGACGGAGAGATCAGCTGACACAGGAGAGTTGGTGACGGAGAGATCAGCTGACACAGGAGAGTTGGTGACGGAGAGATCAGCTAACACAGGAGAGTTGGTGGCGGAGAGATCAGCTAACACAGGAGAGTTGGTGACGGAGAGATCAGCTGACACAGGAGAGTTGGTGACGGAGAGATCAGCTAACACAGGAGAGTTGGTGACGGAGAGATCAGCTGACACAGGAGAGTTGGTGACGGAGAGATCAGCTGACACAGGAGAGTTGGTGACGGAGAGATCAGCTGACACAGGAGAGTTGGTGACGGAGAGATCAGCTGACACAGGAGAGTTGGTGACGGAGAGATCAGCTGACACAGGAGAGTTGGTGACGGAGAGATCAGCTGACACAGGAGAGTTGGTGACGGAGAGATCAGCTGACACAGGAGGAGACTACAGATGGTAAGTGATGATGGATATGGCACACCCTTACGCAATCAGGTAGGCCCTACGTGTCTGACTGCAACCCAATCAGGTAGGCCCTACGTGTCTGACTGCAACCCATGAGGAAAATAATCAATTAAAAGAGATTGGCTAAACTTAATAGAATAGTCTAAACCAGAACATAAGAATCACATGATGCACAAAGATCAATAATTGTTAAGGATAATACACATAACGTGAAATGGGTAGGAAATATGAACATTAAATACAGTAGACTCTCCACTAGCCAGAATGAATGGGGAGATCCCGATTAAACCTTTCTATACAGGAAACTGACAGAGTCGGTGCAGTAGCTGACTTCATTGCTGCTTGGAATCAGACACTTAATTCTTTTACTTCATCTTTTCAATGATCTTTCACCGGATGGTGATGTGTAGATTTCTCAGGTTTCATTTTTCCCAGTTCCTGTCTTCTTCTTGTTCTGAGCAATCAAGGGGAGCTCATCGATCTGTTTCTGTTTGATCAATTTATTTTTAAATAGACGAATTTTAAATACATTTTTTTTAAGTTGTTGACGAAAATCTTCCAGATAATCCGCTTCCGGATAACCGAGTCTACTGTATTTGTTTCTAGTTAAAAACGTCTAGGCCTAATATCAAACTAATTGTGGACGATATTCATAAAGAAACTGCGCTCAGGTATGATCTATCTCAAGGTCTATTTCAGGATTAAGTAAATGTGTCAAAGGGAGATAAATAAGCACATCACTCAGCTCGACACTGTAGATGTTTCCACGTCATTCTGTCAGTCTATCACAAACGTGTGCTTTCACATACTGAAACCTGCACTTGAAACAGGGCAAATACGCAACATATTCATTATTTTATATAAATATGTTGCATGACAGAGAGAGAGAGAGGGTATTAGAGAGAACGTTTGTTTCTTTCTGCCAGCTTTGATCTCCTCTAGCAACGTCCCTTGCGACAGAATAATTTTGCCTCAATATCACTTTTTCCTGTTCTTCACATCGACAGCTATGTGTTCAGGTGTCCATCGCCACAGAGGCAGATATTCTTCGACTTCAGAAGTAGGTACTTTCACTTGCTATGGCTGAGAGTTTTTGAAGTTTTGTGTAGATTGTTTTCCTTATAACTTCGCCCAGGAAGCAGCCTTTTGCTGGTCTACTCTTTTCGACTTTCAACTGCTAAGGGTTCTTTAACCATCGATTTTTTACAAGATTCCTGGGAATCAAACCCAGGACTTTATTGTCCAGTGGCTGACGTCTTACCTTTATAGCCCCCCCCCCCCCACAAATCCAGTGAGAACTTTGTGGCATCAGGAGTGATCTCTATTACTATTAACTCAAACGAGCATGCATGGAAAAATATTACAAACTAAGTAATAAGCTAAAAGAAGTAAAGAAATAATCTCATTCATGACTGTGATTAGTATAGTGTCGATCAAATGCGGTGTGTGTGAAATAGTGAATAAGAGAGGATCTCTGTGTATAGATTTGTTTTGCTATCAGTCATGATATAAATTAAATGATTAATTTCACTGGTAGTTACAATAATACATTCATTAATGAATGCAACAGCGACGAGCTGCCGAGCCGGTAATCCCTCCGGTAACGATGACGATGATGCAGTGTAACACATGCCCTGAAGTTGAGGGGAAAAAAAGCTATCATGTTATCATGCAATGACTCATTCTTCATTCTCTCTGAAATGTGCACTAACAGGAACCAGCGGAAAGCCTGCAACACGGTCCCGCCGCATTCTTCCTAATCGATTAATTTGAAGGAAGGAATAGCCCTCTCACCCATGCCCGGCCTGCAACTAGTAGAACCACGTTACCGTCTTTGTGATGCCTCAACCAGCAGACTAGACATAAACTTAAAAGTGACATAAAACAACACATTAGATAAATAAACCATCTTACCGGCTGCTAGAATCACAGTGAGAGCAGCTATTCCCGAAGCTAGGTATCCGAAAGAGAGACTCGTCTTTGTTTGTTCATGTGGTGGCTCCCATCTTCCACCTCCAGCAGACGACGGCCACACCGCGCAGACATTTAGGCCTCTCTTACGCATAGCGACCACTGGTACACTCCGACATCCGGCAATATGTCCCCACGCAATCTATTTTTAAGAATCATTAGGTCTAAATCTGTTTTTAAAAAGTACCTAAAGTTTGATCAATATTGTATTTATGTATTAATTATTTAATCCGTGTAGAGAGAGACACATTTATTATTGTTTTTAAATCGAGAGGTTCTTGTATTGCGTTGAACCATGTGTATTCCTCCGCCTTGATTTCTGCTGCCGGCCATCTTGTGCCCCCATCGCCGCCAGAGAGATGGACACATCGGGGCCTGCAAGCTGCTGGCTCGTGTAGAAACCAACCTCACTCTTGGACGGTGATGCTGTATAGACTTGGCACAGCAAAAGTTATATTCGTATGTTTATTTTTTGCGTCGTTCATTCGACTAAGTGACTCACTTCTTAATTCAACGCCTCACTTGACTAAGTTAAAGTAGTAAGACTAAGTTAGTACTAAGAGTCACTAGAGTCAGAGTCACTAAAAAGCTAAAGTTGAACAGTGCGTACGGCTAAGTTGACAAAGTCCTAAGTAAGGTTAAATGGTTAAATTGACTAAGTGAGGCTAAGTTTACTAAGTAAGGTTATGTTGACTAAGTAAGGTTATGTTGACTAAGTAAGGTTATGTTGACTAAGTAAGGCTAAGTTTACTAAGTAAAGTTATGTTGACAAAGTCCTGAGTAAGGTTAAATTGACTAAGACTATGTTTACTAAGTAAGGTTATGTTGACTAAGTAAGGTTATGTTGACTAAGTAAGGCTAAGTTTACTAAGGTTAAATTGACTAAGTAAGGCTATGTTTACTAAGTAAAGTTATGTTGACAAAGTCCTGAGTAAGGTTAAATTGACTAAGTCTAAGTAAGGCTATGTTACAAGTAAGGTTATGTTGACTAAGTAAGGCTAAGTTTACTAAGGTTATGTTGACTAAGTAAGGCTAAGTTTACTAAGTAAAGTTATGTTGACAAAGTCCTGAGTAAGGTTAAATTGACTAAGTAAGGCTATGTTTACTAAGTAAGGTTATGTTGACTAAGTAAGGCTAAGTTTACTAAGTAAGGTTATGTTGACTAAGTAAGGATAAGTTTACTAAGTAAGGTTAAGTTGACAAAGTCCTAAGTAAGGCTAAGTTTACTAAGTAAGGTTATGTTGACAAAGTCCTAAGTAAGGCTAAGTTTACTAAGTAAGGTTAAGTTGACAAAGTCCTAAGTAAGGCTAAGTTTACTAAGTAAGGTTATGTTGACTAAGTAAGGCTAAGTTTACTAAGGCTAAGTTTACTAAGTAAGGTTAAGTTGACAAAGTCCTAAGTAAGGCTAAGTTTACGAAGTAAGGTTATGTTGACTAAGTAAGGCTAAGTTTACTAAGTAAGGTTATGTTGACTAAGTAAGGCTAAGTTTACTAAGTAAGGTTATGTTGACAAAGTAAGGCTAAGTTTACTAAGTAAGGTTAAGTTGACAAAGTCCTAAGTAGGCTAAGTTGACTAAGTAAGGTTAAGTTGACAAAGTCCTAAGTAAGGCTAAGTTGACAAAGTCCTAAGTAAGGCTAAGTTGACTAAGTAAGGCTAAGTTGACTAAGTAAGGCTAAGTTGACAAAGTAAGGTTAAGTTGACAAAGTCCTAAGTAAGGCTAAGTTGACTAAGGTTAAGTTGACAAAGTCCTAAGTAAGGCTAAGTTGACTAAGTAAGGCTAAGTTGACAAAGTCCTAAGTAAGGCTAAGTCTAGCTTGCATCAAGGGCTATCTAGCTAGCTTGTTTTAAATTAAAACAATTGTGAAATTAGTATCAAAGTAGGTCGTCTACCAATCACGTAAAGCTTTTACCATACCATTTTTTTCAATTCTCCCTCACATTTAGCTTTACTGCAGCTTCACATTTTTATGCATTTCTTTGCCTTAACCCCTTGAGTACACTGACTAGTGTAGCAAGTAAGTGAACCTTTCTGTCAGATCATCAAACATCCGACTTGAACCTGCCGTTTTTGGGTACCTGGTTGCCTTCGTTTGATCCTCCTTTCATTTAGCCAGACTAATTAAGTTTATGGGAGCCGCAATAGCTCAGTGGTTAGTGAACTGGACTACAAGGGAACCGACGGCTTCCGGGTTCACACAGCCTTAAATGGTTACCAGATTTTTTCTGGGAAAGTAAAGCAGCATGGCGTAATACCGACCACATTACCCTAAAAATCAAGTGCTGAAGGTCTGTAAAATATAGGGTCACTAACACCATATTTCCCTATACGCCACTTGACGTGACGGGGGTACTTTACTTACTTTACTTAATTAAGTTTATACTCACACCAACCGACCCTCTCACTTGGCCAGACTAATTAAGTTTATAATCACACCAACCAACCGACTATCTCACTTGGCCAGACTAATTAAGTTTATAATCACACCAACCACTGACCCTCTCACTTGGCCAGACTAATTAAGTTTATAATCACACCAACCAACTGACCCTCTCACTTGGCCAGACTAATTAAGTTTATACTCACACCAACCAACCGACTATCTCACTTCGACAGACTAATTAACTTTATAATCACACCAACTGACTCTCTTACTTGGCCAGACTAATTAAGTTTATACTTACACCAACCAACTGACTCTCTCACTTGGCCAGGATTAATTAAGTTTATACTCACACCAACCAACTGACTCTCTCACTTGGCCAGACTAATTAAGTTTAGACTCACACCAACCAACTGACTCTCTCACTTGGCCAGACTAATTAAGTTTATACATTGCACCAACCGACTCTCTCACTTGGCCAGACTAATTAAGTTTATACTCACACCAACCAACTAACTCTCTCACTTGGACAGACTAATTAAGTTTATACTCGCACCAACCAACTGACTCTCTTACTTGGCCAGACTAATTAAGTTTATACTCGCACCAACCAACCCTCTCATTTGGCCAGACTAATTAAGTTTATATTCGCACCAACCAACTGACTCTCACTTGGCCAGACTAATTAAGTTTATACATTGCACCAACCGACTCTCTCACTTGGCCAGACTAATTAAGTTTATACTCACACCAACCAACTAACTCTCTCACTTGGACAGACTAATAAGTTTATACTCGCACCAACCAACTGACTCTCTTACTTGGCCAGACTAATTAAGTTTATACTCGCACCAACCAACCCTCTCACTTGGCCAGACTAATTAAGTTTATACTCGCACCAACCAACCCTCTCACTTGGCCAGACTAATTAAGTTTATACTCGCACCAACCAACCCTCTCACTTGGCCAGACTAATTAAGTTTATACTCGCACCAACCAACCCTCTCACTTGGCCAGACTAATTAAGTTTATACTCACACCAACCAACGACTATCTCACTTGGACAGACTAATTAACTTTATAATCACACCAACTGACTCTCTTACTTGGCCAGACTAATTAAGTTTATACTCACACCAACCAACTGACTCTCTCACTTGGCCAGGATTAATTAAGTTTATACTCACACCAACCAACTGACTCTCTCACTTGGCCAGACTAATTAAGTTTAGACTCACACCAACCAACTGACTCTCTCACTTGGCCAGACTAATTAAGTTTATACATTGCACCAACCGACTCTCTCACTTGGCCAGACTAATTAAGTTTATACTCACACCAACCAACTAACTCTCTCACTTGGACAGACTAATTAAGTTTATACTCGCACCAACCAACTGACTCTCTTACTTGGCCAGACTAATTAAGTTTATACTCGCACCAACCAACCCTCTCATTTGGCCAGACTAATTAAGTTTATATTCGCACCAACCAACTGACTCTCTCACTTGGCCAGACTAATTAAGTTTATACATTGCACCAACCGACTCTCTCACTTGGCCAGACTAATTAAGTTTATACTCACACCAACCAACTAACTCTCTCACTTGGACAGACTAATTAAGTTTATACTCGCACCAACCAACCCTCTCACTTGGCCAGACTAATTAAGTTTATACTCGCACCAACCAACCCTCTCACTTGGCCAGACTAATTAAGTTTATACTCGCACCAACCAACCCTCTCACTTGGCCAGACTAATTAAGTTTATACTCGCACTAACCAACCCTCTCACTTGGCCAGACTAATTAAGTTTATATTCGCACCAACCAACTGACTCTCTCACTTGGCCAGACTAATTAAGTTTATACTCACACCAACTGACTCTCTCACTTGGCCAGACTAATTAAGTTTATACATTGCACCAACCGACTCTCTCACTTGGCCAGACTAATTAAGTTTATATTCGCACCAACCAACTGACTCTCTCACTTGGACAGACTAATTAAGTTTATACTCACACCGACTCTCTCACTTGGCCAGACTAATTAAGTTTATACATTGCACCAACCGACTCTCTCACTTGGCCAGACTAATTAAGTTTATACTCACACCAACCGACTGACCCTCTCACTTGGACAGACTAATTAAGTTTATACTCACACCACCCAACCCTTTCACTTGGACAGACTAATTAAGTTTATACTCACACCAACCAACCCTTTCACTTGGACAGACTAATTAAGTTTATACTCACACCAACCAACCCTTTCACTTGGACAGACTAATTAAGTTTATACTCATACCAACCAACCCTCTCACTTGACCAGACTAATTAAGTTTATACTCACACCAACCAACTGATGTAGGCAACAGTAGCAGAATTTATCAACAAAACAAGTAACCTTACACTACAAGACTTATCTATGACTCTCCCAGTTACGAGACCGTAGTAAAAATTATTGATACTTAAATGTAACCTGCCCTAAAAATAGTAATTTCTCTGAACTCTTGACAGAGTCCCATGTTTTCACACTAGGCAGAACATGAAAACTCGAAATTCCTGGCTCAGGTTGGTTTATGACCTGAGTTTCATCTCACGGACCAGACATGTTACAATGTCTATCGGTATGGTCGCCCTAAGTCTGTCAGTATATTCAACGACAACATAGCATTATTCGCTGTGTTTCACGAGTCCATGACCAGGAAATTTCTCTGGTCACAGCAAAAGAAAGGAAAAACTGCCATTTTCTTGAAAATTGGCAATTTTTTTCACATTAAACGATGTATCTAAAAAAAAAAAATTTCAAACAGCAATGGAAAGAAATGAAACACTCAAGTGTCGCCGAAAGTGGTAATTAGGAAGGTACAAGGAGGAAGATAATGTTTGAATATGCAAAAATGTCAAATTTTGAGGAATTTGTTTTTTTGATGCAGTAAATTTTACGGCAGTCTCATAATCAAGGGTTAAAACTGTAGAACACCAACACATACTATATACCCCATGTGATATATTATGCCATATAAAAAAAAAAGGAAAGTACCCCATCACGCCAAGTGGCGTATAGGGAATATGGTGTTAGTGACCATAAATTTTACAGACCTTCGGCACATATTTTTTTTGGGGGTAATTTGGTCGGTAATACGCCCGTGCCGCTTTACTTTCCCAGAAAAAATCCGCTACCCATTAAAGGCTAGGTGAACCGGAAGCCGTCGGTTGGGATCGAACCCTACCTCTTGTCCTTTGTAGTCCAGTTCACTAATCACTGAGCTATCGAGGCTCCCTATGCCATATAAACCTACCCGTATAACCCTACACATACCACATCTGATATATATGCCATATCAACCTATCCTTATAACCCTACACATACCACATCTGATATCATATTATGCCATATCAACCTATCCTTATAACCCTACACATACCACATCTTATATATTATGCCACATCAACCTATCCTTATAACCCTACACATACCACATCTGATATCATATTATGCCATATCAACCTATCCTTATAAACCTATACAGACCACATCTGATATATTATGGGATATTAACCTATCCTTATAAACCTACACATCTGATATATTATGTGATATCAACCTATCCTTATAAACCTACACATCTGATATATTATGCCATATCAACCTATCCTTATAAACCTATACAGACCACATCTGATATATTATGCCATATCAACCTATCCTTATAAACCTATACAGACCACATCTGATATATTATGCCATATCAACCTATCCTTATAAACCTATACATACATCTGATATATTATGCCATATCAACCTATCTTTATAACCCTACACATACCACATTTGATATATTATGCCATATCAACCTATCCTTATAACCCTATACGTACATCTGATATATTATGCCATATCAACCTATCCTTATAAACCTATACATACAACATCTGATATATTATGCCATATCAACCTATCTTTATAACCCTACACATACCACATTTGATATATTATGCCATATCAACCTATCCTTATAATCCAACAGATGTGAAATTGTATGATCTGGATAGTTTTGACAATATTATAATGGTTAGCCTATCAATCCATCATGTTAAGCTAATACCTGCAGCAAGTGCTGTATTCTTCTTCATTGGCCTTCTTCAGTGTCGAGGAGAGCTATATTTTGCGGTTTTTTGCTCTTCGTTTCGCTTCTGTTGCTATTTTGCCTAGTGTTTCTAATATTCCGTCAATCCATCTTTTTCGTGGTTGGCCCTTTTGTCTGGTGTTCTCACAACGTTTATTGAAGGCTTGTTGTGTTGTGTTTTGATCTTCTGTTGATGTTTTTATTTTTTTGCCATGTCACATGGCCAAACCATTTTGTCTGTTTTTTCTTTATATATTTGATGGTGGGGGTTATTTCTAGCATTTGTCTCAGTTCTTCATTTCTCAGACTGTTTCCTGTTATTCGTCTAACACATTTGATCACAGTAGAGGTTATTTTTCTTATTGTTTTTGCATGTAGGGTCCAGGTCTGGATTTGGAAGCACAACGTTGGGATGAAGATTGTATTGTAGAGTGCCTGTTTAGAGTTATTTCCTTGTTGGACAATAGTGGTAATAGCTGTCCAATGATTTGACAAATTTTGTTGCATCTTGAGTTTATTTCTGCTGTTTGTGAATTGTCGTTTATCACTAGACTTCTTAGGTATATGAATTCCTCTACTTGTTTGAGTTGTCTGCCGTCTATAGTTATGTTGATGTTGTGCTACTTTTTGTGATATTCATGACTTCTGTTTTGTTGATGTTGATTTTCATGTTGTATTTTGTGCCTGTGCTGTTAAGTTTATTTAAGTGTTCTTGTAGGTCTTCTATTGTTCCATGTATTAGTGCCTGATCATCTACAAATAGAAGCTTGTTGATCCCCACTGTCTCTGATGGGTTGGCTAATTTGCATATATAGTCCATGTTTGTAATAAACAGGGGGGAAGGTGGGGGGGGAATAGTACGCTACCCATCTTACTTACACCTGATCTAACTTCGAAGTGGTCTGTGTAACCTGCTGCTGTTCTGACCGTGCAGCTGCTGTTGATGTAGAGACTATTAATAAGGTTGGTTAGATGTTGGCTTACTCCGTATGTTGTTAGTATCTCCCACAGTTGTTCTCTGTTTACTCGGCCGAATGCTTTTTCCTGGTCAATGTATGTATGAGATTGTATCTCCCAGACGCCAATGGCAATGGAGGAAGGATAGAAGAAGAATGTATGTATGTATACAAATGTGATTGATTCTGTTTGTTTGATTGAGCGCTGTATTGATTGATGATATTGAACACTCAGTGTGTTAATGCCTCTACATTGCCCTTCTTGTTACCTGGAGACAGGTCCAGCTGCTATCCTTATTTTTATGACTGAAAGATCAGCTAAACAGTGAATTTACCATCGCCATGTGTGTATGGAAATAATTTACCATGTGTGTATGGAAATAATTTACCATCGCCATGTGTGTATGGAAATAATTTACCATGTGTGTATGGAAATAATTTACCATCGCCATGTGTGTATGGAAATAATTAGCATTGGAAGTCAACAATTTCTTCTTTATAATGTGAGAATATAAACTGTAGTCGTTAAAGCTTGCAAATCCTTCATGCAGTGCCCATTTACAACTCTTTCAGGATTGTATCCATAGAGTGTCTCAGAATGGATTTAAATTCATTGGCAAGTTTATCACACTTTGACACCTTTGATGATGATGTGTCTAAGGAGAGCAATGATCTCACTGTGGATGCTGGGTAATGACTTTTCATTTTTCAATTTCTTGTCAATTATTTGTGTTTTACATCTGGCAGAGAATTACTAACACATTGGACTGCTTTTATTTTATTTTATAAGAGTAGATTTATTTTATTTTAACTGTGAACAAGCTGTGCATTTTAGGAATATAGATGTCCTTTCTTGATTTGCTAATTGCCACAAAACATAAAATTTGCCAACTTTGTGGTGTTGATATCATCATCATTAGGTGCCATACCATGGGCAATCATCTCTCTCCACATCTTGTGATCCTTCATGCAATCCATAATTTCAGTCGGTGATCTTTTATGATGCTATATGGGTAAGCTGTTCAATATTTGTTCTCTTGGCTTTCCTCTGCTCTTCCATCCAATCATTCTGCCTGTTGTTATAGTTTTCTCAATGCTTTATTTTCTCATCACATGCCCAATAAATGTAGATTGTCTCTTCGTTATAATTTGTATGATATTCCTGGTTTCTTCAGCTATTTTAAACATTCTTCTTGGAAATTTTTGCTATCTATGGAATTTGTAGCATTCTTCTAATAAAGCACTTCTCAGCTGTCCTTGTCATCCCTAGATTTCCAGTTCCAAGATGGTGGGACAGTATTTGTTCCATCTGCTGCTGCAGGATTTGCATTTGGAGACTGATTAATTTCAGCTCTCTAATGTAGATTGCTGCATTCAAGTAACCGGATGTTCCACTTAAACAGATTAGTGCCTGTGCTACAGAGTCTGTGAGCCTGGCCACTGTGCTTTTTGGCAAATCAGGTGATGTGACCTTCCCCCTTCCTGAAGTCTATATATGTTTTACGTCATGACATCGAGTACTGTACAGTAACTATTGTTAGATTTGTTTGGCACCAATTACTGTCAGCTCCTCAATATCTATTGCTGTGCCAAGTAAATCAAAGGTTTCACTTTAAGGATTCTGCTATGGTGTTCATGTATCAAGGCTGCGTTCTTTGGAGTAATCAAGTGTTGTGGGTGCATCTATTGTTGTGTGTGCTACAACATCATGATGGACAATCATATATCCCTAACTTGAAATGAAGGCTGAGATAAAGATTTCATTTCTGTTTGTGAATCTGCAGCTCTGGTACGACTTCTGGATCTTCATGTTAGTCAAGAGTGATATTGCCTAAATCCAGAGGAGATCATGGGTAGACTAGTGAACCAAATTATTGTTTCTCAGTGCAGGATTTGTTGTGGAGGAGATCTGAGCACTTATGGACAGTTGTTCAATGTGCAATGAGAATAATCTGATGACTAACTAGCTGCCTCTAATATTCTCAGTGTTGTCTTGCTTATTGCCCATGATTCACTTCCATATAGTAGAACACATTCAATGTAGCACTTTAAGACATGTTTTCTAACATTAATTGACAACGATTTGTTATATAGGATGTTTTTTATTCAATAGAATTTTGGCTGTGCTTGTCCTATTCTCCTTTTAATTTCTGCAGTGCATCTGATGTTATTGATCCCAGGTATTTGAATCTACTCTCTTGTTTCAAGATTTTTGCATTGAGTTTTACTCAACATTCTTGTGTGTTTGTTTTCTTTGATATTGTCATAGATCTGTCTTATTTAAGTTGAGGGTCAGGCTTTGTTCACTTTCTGTCACAATTTCATCCAATAAATTTGGTAGATCTTGTTGGTGTCCTGCTATCAATACAATGTCATCTGCATACCTGAGGTTGTTTATGCTGCTGCTCCCCACACACACACACACACACTTTAATGTCAGACTTGTTCGTAGTTGTTCTGAAAATATTTCCACTGTACAAAGAAAATAGATCAGTGATAATACACATCATAATGAAGAAATGCTGCACTGGTGATAAAGGCATCGAATGGATACAAGGAGACCATTTGGAGGACCTCGACTTTGCTGATGACATAGTTCTCAAAATAAAAATGATGCAGGAAAACACAAATGAACTATCATCAATAGCCAGCAAAATTGGACTTGAGATCAATCATGGAAAGGCTAAAGTCATGAAAAGCTTAATTCCAACAGATGACAAAATATATATGGAAAACAAACCAGTGGAAGAGATCGATCACTTTATCTATCTTGGCAGTCACATTGATCGAGAAGGGGATACAAGCAAAGAAATTAGAATCAGAATAGATAAAGCAGCAATGTCTTTCAGAAGCCTTGAAAAGTTGTGGAAATCAAACTCATCAAGTAAAAAAAGTAAAGTACCCCCGTCACGCCAAGTGGCGTATAGGGAAATATGGTGTTAGTGACCCTATATTTTACAGACCTTCAGCACATGATTTTTGGGGTAATGTGGTCGGTATTACGCCCGTGCTGCTTTTACTTTCCCAGAAAAAATCCGGTACCCATTTAAGGCTGGGTGAACCCGGAGCCGTCGGTTGGGATCGAACCCTACCCCTTGTCCGTAGTAGTCCAGTTCACTAACCACTGAGCTATCGCGGCTCCTACTAATTTTTAGGGAATTAGTAAAACCCAGGTGTCCTCGCCAGGATTACGAACCCCGGCTGTTGCCGTGGTAAGCCAACCGCAAAACTCATCAGCACAAACACAAAACTTAGGCTATTCAAATCAAATGTACTATCAACCCTTACGTATGCGTGTGAAAGCTGGAAAACAAGAGATATAGAAACAAAGTTGAACGTATTCGAAAATAAATATCTAAGGAAACTACTTGGTATAGCGTGGAACGAATTCAAAACAAACAAGGAAATTAGAGAAATCGCCAATCAACCACTAATATCTTCAGTCATCAAGAAAAGACGGTGGTCATGTGTTGGACATGTGATGAGAAGAGATAATAACTGAATAGCAAAGCAAGCCCTCATGTGGGAAACAACAGGTAAGAGGAAAAGAGGAAGACCCAGAGAGACACTGAGAAGAACATTGATGAGAGAGGCAAGAGCAGCCGGAATTGGCTCCCTCAATGAGATAGAGCTGCTTGCATAGAACAGAGACAAATGACGAGATTTGATAAAATATCTTTAAAAGAATTGAAAACTGCTAGAACAAAAATTCAGATAAGAGGAGGAGTATCTTGGTCTACGCCCTATGGCCGGCTACGACTCGAAAGGCCAATAGATAGGTAGATAATACACATCCCTGTGGCACTCCTTGTCTATATTCTCCATGTTTATTTTCAATTTTAATGGCAGCTTCTTGTTTCCAAAGTATATGTTTAATTATTTTCATATCTTGACTATTTATAGAGATATTTTCTATCATTTTGATCATCTGTTCATGAATAACTTTATCGAAAGCTTTGCAATAAAGCATACATATAGATCTTTCTGCACCTCCAAGGCTCTCTCTGCCAGTGTTCGTATAGCATAAATGGCATTTTGCATTCCTTTTACAAATCCAAATTGCTTATCTGCTATTTCTATTGGAATCCTTTGTTTGGTTTCTCTCAGCATGACATGGTGTAACCAGAATTATTATTGTCACATGAGTCATACAACATGGTCTTTGATGTTTGCTTCATGTGTCCGATGTTCATTTCCAGGCTTTCTGTCTCAAGCCCATTCCTGAGCAGTGTCAGTCAGTCGGAGCTTCCTCATGGTGAGTGAGAAACCGACTCTCAGTTCATCCACTTTGATCCATGTGACACTATATATCTGTTTTTTCTGAGTGCTGCAGCTTTATATCAATCAGGTTTTCCTGATATGATATACCTGCTCTGTTTTACAAAAGCTTTTCTAGGTGCTATATGTCTCACTGTTTATCGCTATTTCTGAGTGCTGTTATATAGTATCTTTCTGTCAGCATCTCTGAGAGTGTTGCTTTATCTCTTTGTCTGTCAGCATCTCGAATCGTTGCTCTTTGTCAGCATCTCTGAGTGTTGCTCTTTGTCTGTCAACATCTCTGATTGTTTCTCTTTGTCTGTCAGCATCTCTGAGTGTTGCTCTTTGTCTTTCAGCATCTCCGAGTGTTGCTCTTTGTCTGTCAACATCTCTGATTGTTGCTCTTTGTCTGTCAGAATCTCTGAGTGTTGCTCTTTGTCTGTCAACATCTCTGAGTGTTGCTCTTTGTCTATCAGCATCTCTGAGTGTTGCTCTTTGTCTGTCAACATCTCTGAGTGTTGCTCTTTGTCTGTCAACATCTCTGAGTGTTGCTCTTTGTCTGTCAGCATCTCTGAGTGTTGCTCTTTGTCTGTCAACATCTCTGAGTGTTGCTCTTTGTCTGTCAGCATCTTTGAGTGTTGCTCTTTGTCTGTCAACATCTCTGATTGTTGCTCTTTGTCTGTCAACATCTCTGAGTGTTGCTCTTTGTCTGTCAACATCTCTGATTGTTGCTCTTTGTCTGTCAACATCTCTGAGTGTTGCTCTTTGTCTGTCAACATCTCTGATTGTTGCTCTTTGTCTGTCAGCATCTCTGAGTGTTGCTCTTTGTCTGTCAACATCTCTGAGTGTTGCTCTTTGTCTGTCAACATCTCTGAGTGTTGCTCTTTGTCTGTCAACATCTCTGAGTGTTGCTCTTTGTCTGTCAACATCTCTGAGTGTTGCTCTTTGTCTGTCAACATCTCTGAGTGTTGCTCTTTGTCTGTCAGCATCTTTGAGTGTTGCTCTTTGTCTGTCAACATCTTTGAGTGTTGCTCTTTGTCTGTCAACATCTCTGAGTGTTGCTCTTTGTCTGTCAACATCTCTGAGTGTTGCTCTTTGTCTGTCAACATCTCTGATTTTTGCTCTTTGTCTGTCAGCATCTCTACCATCTCTGAGTGTTGCTCTTTCTCTGCCAGCATCTTTGAGTGTTGCTCTTTCTCTGCCAGCATCTTTGAGTGTTGCTCTTTCTCTGCCAGCATCTTTGAGTGTTGCTCTTTCTCTGCCAGCATCTCTGAGTGTTGCTATACACTTACCTGTCTCTTTATCAAATATCCTTTGTATGTTAGTATATATATATATGGCTGATAGTTACATTTTCTGAGTGCATTTATATGCCTGCGCATATTTTTTGGTCTTATTCGGAATGAGTGATTAATGTGTGGCAGCAGATCACAACTTAGGAATGATAGAAGTCCCCACATGCATGTGATCTTTTCTCATATGGTTCTTCTATTGACCTTTCGAGCCGTAACCGGCCCATAGGGCGTAGACCAAGATACACCTTCTCCTATATGAATTTTTGTTCTAGCAGTTTTCTTTTAAAGATATTTTATTAAATCTCGCCATCTGTCTCTGTTCTGTGCAAACAGTTCTATCTCATTGAGGGAGCCGATTCCTGCTGCTCTTGCCTCTCTCATCAATGTTCTTCTCAGTGTCTCCCTGGGTCTTCCTCTTTTTCTTTTACCTGTTGTTTCCCATATGAGGGCTTGCTTTGCTATTCGATTATTATCTCTTCTCATCACATGTCCAACGTATGACCATCGTCTTTTCTTTATTACTGAAGATATTAGTGGTTGATTGGCGATTTCTCTAATTTCCTCGTTTGTTTTGAATTCGTTCCATTCTATACCAAGTATTTTCCTTAGACATTTATTTTCGAATGCGTTCAACTTTGTTTCTATATCTCTTGTTGTTTTCCAGCTTTCACACGCATACGTAAGGGTTGATAGTACATTTGATTTGAATAGCCTAAGTTTTGTGTTTGTGCTAATGAGTTTTGATTTCCACAACTTTTCAAGGCTTCTGAAAGACATTGCTGCTTTAGCCAGTCTGATTCTAATTTCTTTGCTCGTATCCCCTTCTCGATCAATGTGACTTCCAAGATAGATAAAGTGATCGATCTCTTCTACTGGTTTGTTTTCCATGTATATTTTGTCACTTGTTGGAATTAAACTTTTCATGACTTTAGTCTTTTCATGATTGACCTCAAGCCCAATTTTGCTGGCTATTGATGATAGTTCATTTGTGTTTTCCTGCATCGTTTTTATCTGACTGCTGATGAGAACTATGTCATCAGCAAAGTCGAGGTCTCATATGGTTAGTCACAGTTATAAACTACCAGTCCCATTTTTTACTAAGCCTGTAACCAGTATATGTACTAGTAGTATATACCTACTGTCAGTTGTTTTTCTTGTTATATTAACTATCTTATGGCTTCTATCTCAAAGAGTCTAAACAAATAGTTTATATTCATGACTTCCACAACTTTGATATATTTATGAAAAGATAAAAGCACCATATTAATATCTATCTTTGCACTATGTGGGGGTGGTTACACCCGCTGTGAACTATGTCCTCAAGTACTTTGTCTACTGGCATTGTTGATTGTTGTTCCTCTTCAGCAATTACCTACTGCTATTGACTTAAACATTTAGACCATCTTGGGTCATGAACAAGATGGTGTGTTTGAGGTCAATACCTGTTCCCCATAGCTTGTCATGCAGGTTGTTTCTGGACCATATTTATGTTCTTAGGGTGTTGAGAGTGCTGCAGTCCTGAGGGTATGTTTTGGAGTTTGACTGGCTGCTCCACAGTCACATGTTGCAAAGTTACTGAGCCCTATCTTGTGTAGGTGTGCTCTGAGGCCACAGTGACCTGTTCTGTCTCATTATCTTGGTCTGCTCAGTTTGTTTAGGCTGTTATGTTCTGGCTCATATTTCCCATGTAACTCTCTCCGTTCTCGTTTCCTAGCTTGTTTAAGGATTGTCGTTTTTATCTTAGGCTCTGGGGCTGGCTGGACTATTGAAGACTGACGAGAGGATCAAGATCTGGAGAGCACGAGCATACCTGAAGATAAATGCAGATAAAGAGCATCCATTGAGCTAGACATAGGGAAAGGTGACAGGCTAAAATGAGGCAAATCAGGGCGGCCGAGCAGATGATGTCACCAAACAGGTCTGTGGGCTTACCAATATCAACACTGGTGAGGATTGGATGCAGGTGTCTACTTCATTCAGAGGCCCATTCTCCTGTATTGTCACACTCAACAGGAAATGTAGGGAGCAGAACTCAGTTGTGGTCAATGCAGAGGTCAACGGTCTCAACCGGGATAACACTGGTGAGAAAGATGCAGTCATCTATCTATACAGACGGATCTGTAATATGGCACCAAAGGAGTGCATGGGCATTTACAGCACTCTCTGCAGGCAGAATAGTCAAAGACAGTTGTGCATACGTTATGACCACGAGTACCATGACGATTGAGGTGATGATAGTGACCAGGGCATTCATCTGGTAAGAGTTACCAGACTACACCCACGCCTGCATACTAAGTGATTCGATGAGCATGATAAGAAAAGTGGAGGCAAGCTCTGTACACAGGCAATGGGTAGAGTCATTGCAGAAGTCACAAATATGTAGGGTCACCTTTGTCCAAACTATTCTCATAAACCTATAGATCATATGGTGTTATTTATGTCTTGCCAGGACTGACAATGCTGCCTTCATCAAGGGACATTCAGGGACAGCAGTCAGAGGTGAGTGCCTAGACTTGGGGACTAACAGTGCACAAGTTGATTTGACCAATGTTGAAATTAATGTTGTGATGTTGTTACACTAATAGTCAATCTGTTTTGGCTTTATACTTGTGCTTATACCTTCACTGGACACCTCACATCTTGTGTTTGTTGCTGCCAGCTCATGATTTCCTTCATCTCCTTCTGTGTTCACCCATCAAGTAGGCATGAATGCATTGTTTTGCTATTTACAGCAATATCTCATGGACTAGACTTTAGATGAGACTGGCGGACTGGTTGGTCTCGAGGCAAGACGCCGGCCTCGACATAGAGAGGTTGTGGGTTCAAATCCTGGCTACACCTGTTGGGATTTTTATTTATGATTTCTCTCTGCGGCAACCACCCCAGGTCTGGCTTGAATAAAATGCCAATTACTCATCGGCAGAAAAAAATATGAGTACTTCCAAAGTTGGAGTTATCTGCCTGTGCGGCGAGGGACCCATGCGCACACGGCTGCCAGGGAAAAACGGATTAACACGCAAAATTCAGTTCCTAGTCTCTAGGGGCTTCATCAGAGGTAAAAGCTGGCAAACGCAAAAAAAAAAAAAAAAAAAGAAACTAGCCTGAGAGCAGGGGGTTAAAGTCACAAGGAAGCAAAGATCTCAAAGAGAAAAACCAGCTACCTATGGTGGGATTCGCACATCTTGCCCTACACCAACAGTCTCACTCTCTACTTTTCTATTTTGTCCAGTGTTGGATTTTTCACATTTCGGGCCATTACTTCTGCTCTTTTAATGTTTGTTTGTCTTTCACAATAATCATCATCATCATCATCGAGTGCCTTCTCCGCAACAGAGGTTGGCTACCATGGAGCGCCATTCTGCCCTGTCTCTTGCTTTGATGGTGCACGTTGTTATAGGCTGATTTGTCCATCTTTTGCTGTTACTCGTCCATGTTAGTCTTGGTCTGCTTCTGCATCTTTTACCTTGTATTTTCCCCTCCAGGATTACTTTTAGTAGGCTGTTGTGTCTTTTAACATGGCCCAAAAATACAATTTGTCTTGTTTGAATTGTGTTTAGTAGTTCTCTTTTCATTTTTAGTTGTTTTAAGACTTCATCGTCTGTTTTCTTTTCCTTCCATCCAATTCTACCTATTCTTCTATATATCCACATTTCAAAGGCTTCAATTCTCTATTCTGTTTTCTTGTCTAATGTCCATGTTTCTGCACCATATAGGAATACTGAGAAGATGTAACATTTTGCTATTCTTAGTTTTAGCCCTGGTGTTATTTGTTTTGATGTTAGTATGTTCTTCATGACATTAAAATAACTTTTTGCCATTCCTATTCTTTTGTTTATTTCAGTTGTACATTTTCCATCACTGGTTATAGTATGTCCAAGGTAGCTGTAGTTCTGAACTGTCTGCAGGTCTATTTCTTCTATTTTGATATTCACTTGTGGGTTTTGAGTATCTTCTTTGCTTATGATCATAGTTTTAGTCTTTTTGATATTCATATCTAGTCCATATTTTTTGCTTGTTATGTTTATTTCATTAAGTAATTGTTGTAGATCTTTAGGATTTTCTGCTAGTATTACAGTATTGTCAGCAGATCTTAGGTTATTGATTATCTTTCCATTAATTTGTAGGACTGACATCTCTATGATGTTTTTAAAGATTTGCTCAGTGTATAGATTGAACAAGCTTGGTGATAGGATGCATCCTGTCTTACTCCTCTTTTTATATCAATGAGTGTAGAGTTCTCTTTGTTATATTTTATTATTACTGTTTGCTCCCAGTATAGATTACATATTTTCACAATAATAAATTCATTCATTAGGAACTAGAGAGCTTAGTTGTTAGTGTTTGTTTGGCATGGTGGCCAAATGATTGCAGTGCTGTTCTAGACACACCTGAAAGAGAAAAAGAAGGGATGCTCTCAGATTGGTGAAGATAGGGACAACATGAGAATGTACAGGCCTCTTTATATTGTGGCCCGGAGTGGTCAAACTTATTATCTCACTCCTTGGCAAAGACACCTATCAGAAACCTCTCACATGACTTGTCAAAAGTGACAGTATAATTAATGACAGTCTTGACTATAAGGTGAACTTTTATCTATCTATCTTTCGTTCGCCCGAAGTATTGTCTATATCTGCAATGTCGTTTCCTGTATAAATTATACTGTCTTTTGTAATTCTTGCAGTGGCCCATATAGTTTTGTCTGTAGTGTTGTATCTATGGGCCAATGGATTTTCCTCAGTCTACTATATTCAGTACAGTCTTGAAGTATGTGTTCAGCAGTCTGGGGCGCCTGTCCACATGTACAAGTAGTTGATGTGCCGATCTTGAATTTTGTATACATGTGACTATGGAGTCGATTGTATCCTGTTCTGAGGCGTATGATGATAACTTGTTCATATCTATTCATATTATGAAAGGCATCCTGATTTGGGGCTTGTGGTCCTCTGATTGATTTGATTATGTTTCTTATGATGGTATGTAACCGGTATCTAGTTGTGTGCCTGTTGAACCTTCCTTTGCCAACTGATCTGCTTTCTCATTTCCTGGGATCCACTGCAGGGCAACCCTGTGGTGCTTGCAGAGTTCCAGTCAATAAGGTCTGCAGATGTGGTAATTTTCTGGATTGTAGTGCCTGGAGTACTGATCTTGCATCTGTCAAAAACACTACAGGCTGTGGTCTAAGATTAGTGTTCAGCAGTTTTTCTATTGCCAACTTTATTGCTTGTATTTCTGCATCATAATTGTGACAATATTTCCCTGTTGCTATTTTATTCATATCCCTAGTGTTATTTGGGTACTCTATATATGCACCTGCTCCCCCATTCTTTACTGCATTCTGTGCTGATCCATCTGTGTACACATGAATCCATAGGTCTTGTGGGTATTCTTCATCCAGGAAACTGAGAGTTATTGTTTTTCGCTGTAGACTATTCTGTTCCTCTTTGTCAACTATTCCTTTCACTTCTGTCCGTATTTGTATTGATAATCCTGATTCCTCTGTCCAGGGAGTCTGTTCTGGTATGGGCAGTAGGGGGTTAACAACTCTTGGCATGTCTGGTGTTTGTCTACTAATACGCTTGGCTTGGTGGATAAAACTGCTTCTCTTAAGTCGTCCCAATGCAAGATTTTGGAATCGGTCCTTCATTGGATGTCTCGGCATGCAAGCACATTTTTCTGCCTGTATCAGCACCTTTGTGTCTCTCCGTTCTCTCAGTGCTGGTATCCTCCACAATTTCTCCATCTCCAATATTGGTGTTGATTTCATTGCTCCTGTGATGACCCTAAGTGCCTGGTTTTGTACCTTATCCAGTTCTTGCAGTGTGGTATTTGATGCTGAGCACCATGCGGATGATCCATATTCTAAATGTGGGCGTATACTCTGCTGGTAAACTTTACTGAGTATTTTCCCACTCGCACCCCATGTGGTTCCACACAACTTTCTTAGAATAGCCAATTGCCTCCTTGCTTTTGGGTTGCCTTATTTATCTGCTGTTTCCAAGATAGTTTGTTATCAAATGTAACTCCAAGATACGTAGCTTGTATGTCTTCTTTCACAGGCTCATTGTTTATGTAGATGGCTCCTGCTTTTTGTTTTGGGGAGAGAGTGAAAAGTGTAGTACTGCATTTGTCTGTATTGATGCTGATACACCATCTATTTGTCCATGAATTCAGTGCATTCATAGCTCTTTGTAACTATTTGGAGGCCACTGTTGCATACTCCTCTGTGCACCACATTACCAAGTCATCTGCATACATTGCCACTTTGATGCCATGTGGTAGTTCAGTAACTAGGTCGTTGATGTAAATCAGAAAAAGTGTTGGAGATAGTACCCCTCCCTGTGGAATGCCCTGGCGCAGTAAGACCTTCTTACTTTCAAGAGTTGCACTCTGGCTCTCCTGTTATGCAGGTATGCTTTGACCCATTTGTACATATTGCCATTTACTCCATAATTTCTCAGTTTCTTCAAAAGCCCTTCCTTCCATACCTTATCAAATGCTTTCTTTAGGTCTATCCATGCTGCTTGTACCAGTTTTTTTTCTTGAAACGCATCCTCAATTTCCTGGGAAAGATAGGTTGCCTGATCTTCAGTAGAGTAACACTGTCTAAAGCCTGCTTGTTGTGGGACAAGGAGATTTTCACTTTCCAGGTACCACTGCAGTCTGAGATTGATTATACGTTCCATTGTTTTGCACAAACAGCTTGTAAGGCTGAATTGTCTATAGCTGGATGTTGTTGAACCATCTTTTCCTGGCTTTAGTAATGGTATCATAATTGCTTCTCTCCATGCCTGTGGCACTACCTGTGATCCAGCACATGTAGATCTGCAGTAGTTTTGCTTTAGCTGCAGTTCCCAAGTTCTTAATCATTTCATTGGACACTCCATCACTACCTGGTGACTTTTCATTTTAATTTGGATATTGCCAGCTCTAGCTCTCTTTGTGTAATGGGTATTTCCATGACTTCATGTGCGGTCTCTTCTTGTCTTGCATTTTGTTGTTTTAAACGGGTCTCTTGTCGTTTCTCTAGGCTAATTTCAATATTATTGTCATTTGCAAAGGATTCTGCAAAGTAATTTGCTGCATGTTTACCTGTTAGAATGTTTCCATCCTTCTTCAGTGTAATTTTAGTGTTCCTTTCTGTACCCTCATCATTCAGCTGTTTTACAAGCTTCCACACTTTTCTTGTGTCTCGTTCGAGATTCAAGGACTCTGTTTTCTCTTTTCAGCTTCTTCGTCTGGCTTGTAGTTTAGCCCATTGAAATTTGGCTTTAGCATGCTGATAGTTATTGTGGTGTTCCTGGCAAGGGTTATTTTCTGCTTGCTTTCGAGATGTTTCCATGTCATTGTGCAGTTGCTCTAGTTCACTACTCCAGTATGGTTTGTAGTGTTTCCGTGCCCCTCTAGGTATTGTTTCACTGGCAGCTTGTATTATTAGTCTACTGAATTCATCAACTATTTTGTTGATGTCTCTATCTGTATTTATATCTTTAGTCAGTACACTGGTGTAGTGTTGATACATTTTCCAGTCTGCCTTTTTGTAATTCCATCTGGAGAGAGTGCTGCTCTCCCTGATGGCCTTATTTTGTACCACTAAAAAGACAGGTCTGTGGTCGCTGCCTCCAAGTTGTTTCCCAACAATACGTGTGATATTCCAATCCAGGTCTGGTGAATGGAAAGCAAGGTCTGGTGTAGATGTGGTATGCCATGATCTGGAGTAGAATGTTGGTGGATCTGTTGTCTGGTTTAATAGTATAAGCCCATTGTCATCCTGCCAGTTTTCAAGTTCTTCACCTCTCTTGTCCATATGTTCATAGCCCCAGCTCTGTGAATGGCTGTTAAAGTCTCCACATACAATTATTCTTTCTTTTAATGTAATTGTGTCTAGTGCTAGTGGGCGGTCACTCGGACAGTAGTAGTTAAGTAGGTGAAAGTCTGTATTTTCTGTCCTGAGGTGCAGTATTTGATATTCCGCCCCATCCATATACACTTCAATCTGACATGCATTGATGTTGTTCCTTAAAAGTGTCAATATTCCTCCCTTTTGTCTGTTTTTCCCCTGTTGTTCCCTCTGGTGAACTTTTAGATCTTATCCTATTGGTAGTACATCTGAGCATATATGTCTGCTATGAGAGCCTTATCCTATTGGTAGTACATCTGAGCATATATGTCTGCTATGAGAGCCTTATCCTATTGTTAGTACATCTGAGCATATATGTCTGCTATGAGAGCCTTATCCTATTGGTAGTACATCTGAGCATATATGTCTGCTATGAGAGCCTTATCCTATTGGTAGTACATCTGAGCATATATGTCTGCTATGAGAGTGTGTAGCCAGCATCTTGTGTGCTTGAGAAGGAAGCCAAGTTCATGTCAACAGTGAGGGGCTGTACTGTTTTCTTGTGTTTGAGGGCATGGATCCCTTTGTCTTAAACCTATGGTTTTGTTTACCTTGAGCCATAGAGAAGTTGGACGTCCTACCTTGTCAACAGTAGCTTAGAACAGGACATAACCCTTCACCTATTCCCCATAGATATGTGACCTTCCTTTCTGTGTCTCCAGCAGCAAAACATAGCCATCTATAGATTTACAAAGGCCTACAGGCTGACAGGGGAAAACCTCCAACTATCATGACATTTTGTGAGCAGGGATGATTGTGAATTGAGTGACATCACTAGCCTATAGCTCCTGTAGCTGATCTATGCTAGTGGCAGGCTTTTCCTGTTGGATTGTCTCACCATGGGTCTTAGTAAATCTATAGATGGCTGTGAACAGACTGCCCAGGAAACATCAACCTGATACCATTATAAGGCTTTGAGCTAGAGGTCAGGGACATATCTTATTCACCAACCAATGTTATTTCATCAGACACAGAGTCTTGAATTTCTGCCATCTTCAGCACAGTAGAGCAATAGATAGAATAATGTTATTGTCAGTGTCTTTGCCTGTAATTGGGCAGCATTCTTTACACTCGACTGTCCATCACCTGCTGCAAGCCATCAGTTACACTTAGTTATATGATCCAGTTATTTCTCACTATAATATGCCATTCGGTCACTGATGATGCAATGTCTTTTTTCAGCCTTCAAAACGGAAAGGAGGCTGGACCAAGGGTAAGAAAAGAAAGAAAATGGTGAAAGACACAAATGCACCAAAACAGCCGCTCTCTGGCTACCTCCGTTTTCTCACTGAACGTAGAGAGCAGTTCCGACAAGAGAAACCCAACCTTTCATTTGCAGAAATGTCCAAGCAGCTAGGAAATGAGTGGTCGAACTTGGCACCTCATGAGAAGCAGGTCAGCAGCTATTTACATTTTCTTTTGCTTGGTGTTAGTTAACAGAGCTGATGATATTGCTTTCAGTGTAGCTAAAGATTGTCAGTCATTTCTCACCTCCCAGTGGTGGTCCCTCTAGCCCAGTCATTCCTCACCTCCCAGTGATAGCCGTGTAGCTCCCAGTCATTTCTCACCTCCCAGTGGTGGTCCCTCTAGCCCAGTCATTCCTCACCTCCCAGTGATAGCCGTGTAGCCCTCAATAATTTCTCACCTCCCAGTGGTGGTTCCTCTAGCCCAGTAATTACTCACCTCCCAATGATAGTCGTGTAGCTCCCAGTCATTACTCACCTCCCAATGATAGCCGTGTAGCCCCCAGTAATTCCTCACCTCCCAATGATAGCCGTGTAGCCCCCAGTAATTACTCACCTCCCAATGATAGCTGTGTAGCCCCCTGTAATTACTCACCTCCCAGTGATAGCCGTGTAGCCCCCAGTAATTACTCACCTCCCAGTGGTGGTTCCTCTAGCCCAGTAATTTCTCACCTAATGATTTTTTGGGATAATGTGGTTGGTATTATGCCCGTACCGCTTTACTTTCCCAGAAAAAAATCCAGTACTCCTGTAAGGCTGAGTGAACCCGAAAGTCATCTCTTTGCTCTTTGTTGTCCAGTTCACTAATCACTGAGCTATCGTAGCTCCAATAAGAAATATGATGTCCACAAAATCGAGGTCCTTTAATTGAGATCCAAGTGCCCATCCAATGCCTTTGTTACAGCTTTTCTGTATTATGAAGTCGGTGACAATTCCAAATAGCAAGGGAGATCAAACACATCGTTGTTTCACTCTGGTATCAATATGGAACCATTCACTCAGTCCTGCCTCTGTACCAACTACACATGAGAGTTGTACTACAGATCTTTGATGATGCATACTAGTAGTTGGTGACATTCCATATTGTCTGAGTATGTTCCACAATGAGTCTCTATGTATGTTTTACAGTGTGTCTATATTCCACAATGAGTCTCTATGTATGTTTTACAGTGTGTCTATATTCCACAATGAGTCTCTATGTATGTTCCACAATGAGTCTCTATGTATGTTTTACAGTGTGTCTATATTCCACAATGAGTCTCTATGTATGTTTTACAGTGTGTCTATATTCCACAATGAGTCTCTATGTATGTTTTACAGTGTGTCTATATTCCACAATGAGTCTCTATGTATGTTTTACAGTGTGTCTATATTCCACAATGAGTCTCTATGTATGTTCCACAATGAGTCTCTATGTATGTTTTACAGTGTGTCTATATTCCACAATGAGTCTCTATGTATGTTCCACAATGAGTCTCTATGTATGTTTTACAGTGTGTCTATATTCCACAATGAGTCTCTATGTATGTTTTACAGTGTGTCTGTATTCCACAATGAGTCTCTATGTATGTTTTACAGTGTGTCTATATTCCACAATGAGTCTCTATGTATGTTCCACAATGAGTCTCTATGTATGTTTTACAGTGTGTCTATATTCCACAATGAGTCTATGTATGTTCCACAATGAGTCTCTATGTATGTTTTACAGTGTGTCTATATCCCACAATGAGTCTCTATGTATGTTTTACAGTGTGTCTATATTCCACAATGAGTCTCTATGTATGTTTTACAGTGTGTCTATATTCCACAATGAGTCTCTATGTATGTTTTACAGTGTGTCTATATTCCACAATGAGTCTCTATGTATGTTTTACAGTGTGTCTATATTCCACAATGAGTCTCTATGTATGTTCCACAATGAGTCTCTGTGTATGTTTTACAGTGTGTCTGTATTCCACAATGAGTCTCTATGTATGTTTTACAGTGTGTCTATATTCCACAATGAGTCTCTATGTATGTTCCACAATGAGTCTCTATGTATGTTTTACAGTGTGTCTATATCCCACAATGAGTCTCTATGTATGTTTTACAGTGTGTCTATATCCCACAATGAGTCTCTATGTATGTTTTACAGTGTGTCTATATCCCACAATGAGTCTCTATGTATGTTTTACAGTGTGTCTATATCCCACAATGAGTCTCTATGTATGTTTTACAGTGTGTCTATATCCCACAATGAGTCTCTATGTATGTTTTACAGTGTGTCTATATCCCACAATGAGTCTCTATGTATGTTTTACAGTGTGTCTATATCCCACAATGAGTCTCTATGTATGTTTTACAGTGTGTCTATATCCCACAATGAGTCTCTATGTATGTTTTACAGTGTGTCTATATCCCACAATGAGTCTCTATGTATGTTTTACAGTGTGTCTATATCCCACAATGAGTCTCTATGTATGTTTTACAGTGTGTCTATATCCCACAATGAGTCTCTATGTATGTTTTACAGTGTGTCTATATTCCACAATGAGTCTCTATGTATGTTTTACAGTGTGTCTATATTCCACAATGAGTCTCTGTATGTTTTACAGTGTGTCTATATTCCACAATGAGTCTCTGTATGTTTTACAGTGTGTCTATATTCCACAATGAGTCTCTATGTATGTTCCACAATGAGTCTCTGTATGTTTTACAGTGTGTCTATATTCCACAATGAGTCTATGTATGTTCCACAATGAGTCTCTGTATGTTTTACAGTGTGTCTATATTCCACAATGAGTCTATGTATGTTCCACAATGAGTCTCTGTATGTTTTACAGTGTGTCTATATTCCACAATGAGTCTATGTATGTTCCACAATGAGTCTCTGTATGTTTTACAGTGTGTCTATATTCCACAATGAGTCTCTGTATGTTTTACAGTGTGTCTATATTCCACAATGAGTCTCTATGTATGTTCCACAATGAGTCTCTATGTATGTTTTACAGTGTGTCTATATTCCACAATGAGTCTCTATTAGGGTGACCATTTTTTTCCCATTGTTTTTGGGGACATTTGTCATATTATTTACATATCAGAGGATTTGTTTATTTTTTTGCTTATTTCTGAGACTGTCCCACAAAATCGGGGACGAACACTCTCTCTGTGTGCGTGCGCGCGCTCAATATTAAAGTAATGTTTACAGTACCTGATTTCTACTGAAGAGGTTGTACTTGTTTTTTGAGTGTTCTTTCTCAAGATCTCATGATTTGAAGCAAGTTTTTCACTGAAGCTTTCACACGATAAATTAATGTTAGTTTTTAACTGTTAACATGGCTTGCACCGTGCTCACATTAATCCGTGATTTCTCTTCGGACCAGACGTAGTTCATTTGAGAAAATAGTCTTTTTACGGATGCATTGCTGTCAGGTAAGCACATAAAAAGTTCAAGAATTCTCTTCACATTAGCATGTGGTACATTATTTTCTTTCAAGTACCTGAGTACTTCATTCCATTTTCTACATGGGGGCTTGTTACTGAACCACTCACATTCTTTTTGCAACAAATGGCCTCGCAAATAAATAAATTCATCAAAGAGCTCATCACGATTGACGTTTACAACTTCATGACACTTTGAAGATATCTGTCCTACTGCATTATCAAAATGTTTCCTTTCAGGCACATTATCCAAGAGAAGGCAGCTCAGTTGTGACAAGTCTTCATTGTACTTGTTCCAAGACTGCAAGTAATGTACAGCAGTATTATAGAATTCTTTACTTATTTGGAAATACCTTTCCATTTGGATGTCACCACTTTCTACTAAATCAGCAAACTCTTTACCATGTGTGGGATGAAATTTTCATCGCATCGAGTTTCTAATTTTATAATGAGATTGTTCACAGCTAGTGCTGATTCTGTTGCACTCTTGTCGTCGCCTCCAATCGCCTTGTTTCATGGAAGAGTGATGCGTGAGAATGAGCAAAGCTGAGCCAAAGCTCTGATTCACTGTTTTCAAAGAATTGTTTCAAAATTGTAGGACAGTGTGTTTCTGACCAGAAGAAAGATCTCACTGATTGATACAGTTGCAATATTCTTTCCAAGGCTGGAAGTAATGACAACCACCTTATATTCGAATAACCTAATAATTGCTTAAACTCCTGTCCAGCAAATTCACAGAAGTCTTTTAGGCGTTCTACACGAACCGTGTAAATGTGAAAGTATCCAAATATTTTTGTTACAATCACTTCCATATCCATAGGCATGGAATCAAACGCTGTTTTTGCACAATTGTGAATTATGTGTGCGTTGCAACCAAGACTCATTATGTGTCTGTTTAACTTGGACTTTATTTTAGTTATGACATTATCTCTCCCTTTCCTCAACAAGCCTCCAAAGTTTGTATTTTTATTGTCTGTTGAGAGCCCAACAATCTTTTTGTTTAAGTCAAAATCATCAATTGCTTTCAACAATTGTTCAGATATTATGTCGGACGTTTCTCATGGGATATCTATGAAAGCAACCAGTTTGGTCTTTACTGGAGTTTCCAGCTCATAAGCCTGAAAATAACGAACTAAAATAGGAAGTAGCTTAACATGTTTATGATTAGATGTATCGCAAGACAATGTTACGAAGCTGACATATATGAGGTCATTTTTTAGTTCATCAATAGCCCAAGGAGCAAAAACATTGGTAATTATGGATTCAGACTTTGTTCTTGCACAGGAAAATTGTTTCATTTAAAATTTTGTTTGTAGAATTGTGGTACAATCCATACTGTGGAAACTATGATTATGAAATACAGTATGATATGCGAAGGTTTCTTCATGAACAGCCAGTGTGTATTCATCTTTTGAGGGTTCTGTTTTACAAAAATAATTTGTCATACACCCAGACTGAGACTTACAAAGCAGCGCATCCTTATGCTTTTTTGCCTGCAGATGATCAGTTATTGATGTCCTTCCACCACTTGCTATAGAAAAATTTGACTTACATATATTACATTTCACTAGCATTCCATCCTCTAAAATTGTTTGTATAATAAATGGAAATTCAGCTTTCAGCGAATCACTAAAATGACACTTATGTTTTTTGGAAAGCATTGTTTTTATGCAACAGACGTCCACTGATCACAAATAGAAAACACGACTGCACTGTACTGTCATTACACTCTGAGTGATTTGAAAATTGGCCGGGAAAGATACTTTGGCAGGAGATGTCCGGAAAGGCAGGGGTGGGGGGAGAGAGAGAGAGTGTCTGCTTTTTTTTTAATTAAACCCATCCCAATAGAAGTCAGTGGCTGGAATAGAAGTGACGTAGCACCGCGCTTCAAGAGTTCAAAGCGCTATCTCCGACACAACGCGTCCAAGTCTTCTCTTTTATCTTCCTGCTAATGCCGCTCAGTCTGGGATAAAGAAACACAACTCAGTAACGTCCTGAGTCCTAGTGATTATTTTAAAAGAGGGCCGATTCCGTGTATGAACATTTATTTATTCACTGAAATCGGGGACAACTTCTACACTTTGGGGACTGTCCCCGAAAATCGAGGACGAATGGTCACCCTAGTCTCTATGTATGTTAAACAATGAGTCTCTATGTATGTTCCACAATGAGTCTCTATGTATGTTCCACACGGAGTCTCTATGTATGTTCCACAATGAGTCTCTATGTATGTTCCACACGGAGTCTCTATGTATGTTCCACACGGAGTCTCTATGTATGTTCCACAATAAGTCTCTATGTATGTTCCACACGGAGTCTCTATGTATGTTCCACAATAAGTCTCTATGTATGTTCCACAATGAGTTGCTTTGTTTGAGGAAAAACCTGCTGTCGAAAGTCTTTTTGAAATCAATGAAATTTAGAAGTGGTCTCGGCTGTTCTCTATGTTCTTCTAATATAATCCTTTGTGTAAAAATATGATCAAGGCAGCTTCTTTCTTGTCTAAATCCTGCTTGTTCTTCACACGTCTATGGCATCTTTGATTCTGTTCATGATGATCTTACAGAATACTTAAGAGGCAACTGATAGAAGAGTCATGCCTCTCCAACTGTTGCAATCCTTGAGAATGGTTCCTTTTTTTAGAATTTGGACAATTATACTTCTTTTCCACTGTGTAGGTACCTTTTCTGCTTTCTATATTAAGTTCAATATTTTCTTCTAAGTAGCAACATAACACCATATTATTTAGGGAAACTTTGTTCAAACCATGTACGGAAATAGATGCCCAGCAATCTCTGCTCACAGCTTTTTCTTCACTAGGGAGCTGGACTAAATGAGATTTGTAGAAAGTGTGTAAACTGTGATGAAAACACCTAGAATATGTGAGTGTGTCTAATCATTGGATTTGTAATGATTTCTCTTTGTGCTGGCTGTTGTTGGCAGCGGTACCTGGATGAAGCTGAGAGAGAAAAGGAGAAGTACACAAGGGACTTGGAAGCCTATCAGAAAACAGATTCTTACAAGACGTTTCGTCAACAGTTTGAGAAGAAGGCTAGAGGTTCGTTCACTTTATTGGCTCTTCTTGTTGTTGTAGCAATATCATTTGGAAGAGGTCGTCTATCATAGTTAGTGTTGTTGTAGGGCTTGAGATATGGAGGAGGTTGAAGCCGTCTATCATAGTTAGTGTTGTTGTAGGGATAAGATATGGAGGAGGAGGAGACCGTCTGTAACAGTGTATTTGTTGTTGTTGCAGCTGCTACTATTGTTGTTGTTCGCTGCTATTGTTGTTGTTGCTGCTATTGTTGTTGTTGCTACTATTGTTGTTGTTCGCTGCTGCTTTTGTTGTTGTTGCTGCTATTGTTGTTGTTGCTGCTTTTGTTGTTGTTGCTGCTTTTGTTGTTGTTGCTGCTATTGTTGTTGTTGCTACTATTGTTGTTGTTCGCTGCTGCTTTTGTTGTTGTTGCTGCTATTGTTGTTGTTGCTGCTATTGTTGTTGCTGCCGCTATTGTTGTTGTTGCTGCTGCTATTGTTGTTGTTGTTGCTATTGTTGTTGTTGTTGCTGCTGCTGCTATTATTGTTGTTATTGTTGCTATTATTGTTGTTGCAATTATTGTTGTTGTTGCAGCTGCTATTGTTGTTGCAGCTGCTATTATTGTTGTTATTGTTGCTATTATTGTTGTTGCTATTATTGTTGTTGTTGTTGCAGCTGCTATTGTTGCTGCTGCTGCTATTATTGTTGTTATTGTTGCTATTATTGTTGTTGCTATTATTGTTGTTGTTGTTGCAGCTGCTATTGTTGTTGCTATTGTTGTTGCAGCTGCTATTATTGTTGTTGTTGCTGCTGCTATTGTTGTTGCTGCTGCTGTTGTTGTTGCTGCTGCTGCTATTATTGTTGTTATTGTTGCTATTATTGTTGTTGCTATTATTGTTGTTGTTGTTGCAGCTGCTATTGTTGTTGCAGCTGCTATTATTGTTGTTGTTGTTGCAGCTGCTATTGTTGTTGCAGCTGCTATTATTGTTGTTGTAGCTGCTATTATTGTTGTTGCTGCTGCTGTTGTTGCTGCCGCTATTGTTGTTGCTGCTGCTATTGTTGTTGCTGCCACTATTATTGTTGTTGCTGCTGCTATTGTTGTTGCTGCCACTATTATTGTTGTTGCTGCTGCTATTGTTGTTGCTGCCACTATTGTTGTTGCTGCCACTATTATTGTTGCTGCTGCTATTGTTGTTGTTGTTGCAGCTGCTATTGTTGTTGCTGCCACTATTGTTGTTGCTGCCACTATTATTGTTGCTGCTGCTATTATTGTTGTTGTTGCAGCTGCTATTGTTGTTGCTGCCACTATTGTTGTTGCTGCTGCTATTGTTGTTGCTGCCGCTATTGTTGTTGCTGCTGCTATTGTTGTTGCTGCCACTATTGTTGTTGCAGCCGCTATTGTTGTTGCTGCCGCTATTGTTGTTGCTGCTGCTATTGTTGTTGCTGCCACTATTGTTGTTGTTGCAGCTGCTATTGTTGTTGCAGCTGCTATTGTTGTTGCTGCTGCTATTGTTGTTGCTGCTGCTATTGTTGTTGCTGCCGCTATTGTTGTTGCTGCCGCTATTGTTGTTGCTATTGTTGTTGCAGCTGCTATTATTGTTGTTGTTGCTGCTGCTATTGTTATTGCTGCTGCTATTGTTGTTGCTGCTGCTATTGTTGTTGCTGCCACTATTATTGTTGTTGCTGCTGCTATTGTTGTTGCTGCCGCTATTGTTGTTGTTGCAGCTGCTATTGTTGTTGCTGCTGCTATTGTTGTTGCTGCTGCTATTGTTGTTGCTGCCGCTATTGTTGTTGCTGCTGCTATTGTTGTTGCTGCCGCTATTGTTGTTGCTGCCACTATTGTTGTTGCTGCCGCTATTGTTGTTGCTGCCGCTATTATTATTGTTGTTGTTGCAGCTGCTATTGTTGTTGTTGTTGCAGCTGCTATTGTTGTTGTTGCAGCTGCTATTGTTGTTGTTGCTGCTGCTATTGTTGTTGCTGCTGCTATTGTTGTTGCTGCCACTATTATTGTTGTTGCTGCTGCTATTGTTGTTGCTGCCGCTATTGTTGTTGTTGCAGCTGCTATTGTTGTTGCTGCTGCTATTGTTGTTGCTGCCGCTATTGTTGTTGCTGCCGCTATTGTTGTTGCTGCTGCTATTGTTGTTGCTGCCGCTATTGTTGTTGCTGCTGCTATTGTTGTTGCTGCCACTATTGTTGTTGTTGCAGCTGCTATTGTTGTTGTTGTTGCAGCTGCTATTGTTGTTGCTGCAGCTGCTATTGTTGTTGTTGCTGCTGCTGCTGTTGTTGCAGCTGCTATTGTTGTTGCTGCCGCTATTATTATTGTTGTTGTTGCAGCTGCTATTATTATTGTTGTTGTTATTGCTATTGTTGTTGCAGCTGCTATTGTTGTTGCAGCTGCTATTGTTGTTGCAGCTGCTATTATTATTGTTGTTGCTGCTGCTATTGTTGTTGTTGCAGCTGCTATTGTTGTTGTTGTTGCTATTGTTGTTGCAGCTGCTATTATTGTTGTTGTTGCTGCTGCTATTGTTGTTGCTGCCGCTATTATTATTGTTGTTGTTGCAGCTGCTATTGTTGTTGCTGCCGCTATTATTATTGTTGTTGTTGCTGCTGCTATTGTTGTTGCTGCCGCTATTATTATTGTTGTTGTTGCAGCTGTTATTGTTGTTGCTATTGTTGTTGTTGTTGCTGCTGCTATTGTTGTTGCTGCCGCTATTATTATTGTTGTTGTTGCTGCTGCTTTTGTTGTTGCTGCCGCTATTATTATTGTTGTTGTTGCTGCTGCTATTGTTGTTGTTGTTGCTATTGTTGTTGCTATTATTGTTGCTGCCGCTATTATTATTGTTGTTGTTGCTGCTGCTATTGTTGTTGCTGCCGCTATTATTATTGTTGTTGTTGCAGCTGCTATTGTTGTTGTTGCTATTATTGTTGTTGTTGCTATTGTTGTTGCTATTATTGTTGTTGTTGCAGCTGCTATTATTGTTGTTGTCGCTGCTGCTATTGTTGTTGCAGCTGCTATTGTTGTTGTTGTTGCAGCTGCTATTGTTGTTGCAGCTATTATTATTGTTGTTGTTGCAGCTGCTATTGTTGTTGCTGTTGCTATTGTTGTTGTTGTTGTTGCTATTGTTGTTGCTATTATTGTTGTTGTTGCAGCTGCTATTATTGTGTTGTCGCTGCTGCTATTGTTGTTGCAGCTGCTATTGTTGTTGTTGCAGCTGCTATTGTTGTTGCTGCCGCTATTATTATTGTTGTTGTTGCTGCTGCTTTTGTTGTTGCTGCCGCTATTATTATTGTTGTTGTTGCTGCTGCTATTGTTGTTGTTGTTGCTATTGTTGTTGCTATTATTGTTGTTGTTGCAGCTGCTATTATTTTTGTTGTCGCTGCTGCTATTGTTGTTGCTGCCGCTATTATTGTTGTTGTTGCTGCTGCTATTGTTGTTGTTGTTGCTGCTGCTATTGTTGTTGTTGTTGCAGCTGCTTTTGTTGTTGCTGCCGCTATTATTATTGTTGTTGTTGCTGCTGCTATTGTTGTTGTTGCTATTGTTGTTGCTATTATTGTTGTTGTTGCAGCTGCTCTTATTGTTGTTGTCGCTGCTGCTATTGTTGTTGTTGCTATTGTTGTTGCAGCTGTTGTTGTTGCTGCCGCTATTATTATTGTTGTTGTTGCTGCCGCTATTATTATTGTTGTTGTTGCAGCTGCTATTATTGTTGTTGTTGCTGCTGTTGTTGTTGTTGCTGCTGCTATTGTTGTTGCTGCCGCTATTATTATTGTTGTTGTTGCTGCTGCTTTTGTTGTTGCTGCCGCTGTTATTATTGTTGTTGTTGCTGCTGCTATTGTTGTTGCTATTGTTGTTGCTATTATTGTTGTTGTTGCTGCTGCTATTGTTGTTGTTGTTGCTGCTGCTATTGTTGTTGTTGTTGCTATTATTATTGTTGTTGTTGTTGCTATTATTGTTGTTGTTGCAGCTGCTATTGTTGTTGTTGTTGCAGCTGCTATTGTTGTTGCTGCCGCTATTATTATTGTTGTTGTTGCTGCTGCTTTTGTTGTTGCTACCGCTATTATTATTGTTGTTGTTGCAGCTGCTTTTGTTGTTGTTGTTGCTATTGTTGTTGCTATTATTGTTGTTGTTGCTGCCGCTATTATTATTGTTGTTGTTGCTGCTGCTATTGTTGTTGTTGTTGCTGCTGCTGTTGTTGTTGTTGCAGCTGCTTTTGTTGTTGCTGCCGCTATTATTATTGTTGTTGTTGCTGCTGCTATTGTTGTTGTTGTTGCTATTGTTGTTGCTATTATTGTTGTTGTTGCAGCTGCTATTATTGTTGTTGTTGCTGCTGCTATTGTTGTTGCTATTATTGTTGTTGTTGCAGCTGCTATTATTGTTGTTGTCGCTGCTGCTATTGTTGTTGCTGCCGCTATTATTATTGTTGTTGTTGCTGCTGCTATTGTTGTTGTTGTTGCTATTATTATTGTTGTTGTTGTTGCTATTATTGTTGTTGTTGCAGCTGCTATTGTTGTTGTTGTTGCAGCTGCTATTGTTGTTGTTGTTGCTATTGTTGTTGCAGCTGCTATTATTGTTGTTGTTGCTGCTGTTGTTGTTGTTGCTGCTGCTATTATTATTGTTGTTGTTGCAGCTGCTATTGTTGTTTTTGTTGCTATTGTTGTTGCAGCTGCTATTATTGTTGTTGTTGCTGCTGTTGTTGTTGTTGCTGCTGCTATTATTATTGTTGTTGTTGCAGCTGCTATTGTTGTTTTTGTTGCTATTGTTGTTGCAGCTGCTATTATTGTTGTTGTTGCTGCTGTTGTTGTTGTTGCTGCTGCTATTATTATTGTTGTTGTTGCAGCTGCTATTGTTGTTGTTGTTGCTATTGTTGTTGCAGCTGCTATTATTGTTGTTGCTATGCTGTTGTTGTTGTTGCTGCCGCTATTATTATTGTTGTTGTTGCAGCTGCTATTGTTGTTGCAGCTGCTATTGTTGTTGTAACTGCTATTGTTGTTGTAACTGCTATTATTGTTTTTGTTGCTGTTGCTGCTATTATTTTTGTTGTATATGGAGGAGAAAGTCTTATCTTACTAGTAGGGGTGGGATATGGAGGAGGAGCAGGAGGTACACTTGTATTTGATACAAAAAAAAAGCTCAGAAATATATTCACCCCCTGGTTGTGCTATTATTGATAGAATGAGAGCTTGCTTGACTTGCTCAGTATACACGGTCCATATGTTAATATGTTGTTTTGTGTGTTCTGTATTCTATATTTTAATTTGTTAGAGGATGTTGAGCACCCAGACATGCTGGGTCTTCAGCCAGTGAAAGTTGAAGAGGAGGAAGAGGAGTCAGGCACTTTTGATATCCCTATCTTCACAGAGGAGTTTCTTGATCATAACAAAGGTATGGGTTTATCTTTCTTGATCATAACAAAGGTATGGGTTTGTCTTTCTTGATCATAACAAAGGTATGGGTTTATCTTTCTTGATCATAACAAAGGTATGGGTTTATCTTTCTTGATCATAACAAAGGTATGGGTTTATCTTTCTTGATCATAACAAAGGTATGGGTTTATCTTTCTTGATCATAACAAAGGTATGGGTTTGTCTTTCTTGATCATAACAAAGGTATGGGTTTGTCTTTCTTGATCATAACAAAGGTATGGGTTTGTCTTTCTTGATCATAACAAAGGTATGGGTTTGTCTTTCTTGATCATAACAAAGGTATGGGTTTATCTTTCTTGATCATAACAAAGGTATGGGTTTGTCTTTCTTGATCATAACAAAGGTATGGGTTTATCTTTCTTGATCATAACAAAGGTATGGGTTTATCTTTCTTGATCATAACAAAGGTATGGGTTTGTCTTTCTTGATCATAACAAAGGTATGGGTTTGTCTTTCTTGATCATAACAAAGGTATGGGTTTGTCTTTCAAGTCAGAATAATAGAAGTCTTTTCACTTGACTGTACAACATGACAATGAGCAAACCAATTTTCTGTTAACATAGAGAACTGGCTGTAACATTTGCATACTTGATGTTTGTGCTTTTTTATTGTGAAATCACAAATGATGATAATTATGCTTCATGGTAGGAACATTCTTTTTTCCTTGATGATGATACAAGGCACTAATTGTCCTCACTGATGGTGATACAAGGCACTAATTATCCTCACTGATGATGATACAAGGCACTAATTGTCCTCACTGATGGTGATACTAGGCACTAATTGTCCTCACTGATGATGATACAAGGCACTAATTGTCCTCACTGATGGTGATACAAGGCACTAATTGTCCTCACTGATGGTGATACAAGGCACTAATTGTCCTCACTGATGGTGATACAAGGCACTAATTGTCCTCACTGATGGTGATACAAGGCACTAATTGTCCTCACTGATGGTGATATAAGGCACTAATTGTCCTCACTGATGGTGATACAAGGCACTAATTATCCTCACTGATGATGATACAAGGCACTAATTGTCCTCACTGATGATGATACAAGGCACTAATTATCCTCACTGATGATGATACAAGGCACTAATTGTCCTCACTGATGGTGATACAAGGCACTAATTGTCCTCACTGATGATGATACAAGGCACTAATTGTCCTCACTGATGATGATACAAGGCACTAATTGTCCTCAGGTGTCCGGTTAGCGCAATCGATAGGCGGTTGGCTTACCACGGCAACAGCCGGGGTTCGTTCCCTGGCGAGGACACCTGGGTTTTACTAATTCCCTAAAAATTAGTGGGAGCCGCGATAGCTCAGTGGTTAGTGAACTGGACTACTACGGACAAGGGGTAGGGTTCGATCCCAACCGACGGCTCCGGGTTCACCCAGCCTTAAATGGGTACCAGATTTTTTCTGGGAAAGTAAAAGCAGCACGGGCGTAATACTGACAACATTACCCCAAAAGTCATGTGCTGAAGGTCTGTAAAATATAGGGTCACTAACACCATATTTCCCTATACGCCACTTGGCGTGACGGGGGGTACTTTACTTACTTTTTACTAATTGTCCTCACTGATGATGATACAAGGCACTAATTGTCCTCACTGATGATGATACAAGGCACTAATTGTCCTTACTGATGATGATACAAGGCACTAATTATCCTTACTGATGATGATACAAGGCACTAATTGTCCTCACTGATGATGATACAAGGCACTAATTGTCCTCACTGATGATGATACAAGGCACTAATTGTCCTCACTGATGATGATACAAGGCACTAATTGTCCTCACTGATGATGGAGCAAAGTTTGCTTGTCCATTACTAGACCCAATAATCTTCACTTTATCTCTATCTCTGAACTGATGAAGCAAAGTTTGCTTGTCCATTACTAGACCCAATAATCTTCACTTTATCTCTATCTCTGAACTGATGAAGCAAAGTTTGCTTGTCCATTACTAGACCCAATAATCTTCACTTTATCTCTAACTGATGGAGCAAAGTTTGCTTGTCCATTACTAGACCCAATAATCTTCACTTTATCTCTAACTGATGGAGCAAAGTTTGCCTGTCCATAATTAGACCCAATAATCTTCACTTTATCTCTAACTGATGGAGCAAAGTTTGCCTGTCCATAATTGGTCCCAATAATCTTCACTTTATCTCTATCTTTGAACTGATGGTGGCATGACAAAGCAAACACTTGTGAGCTGCTTTCTTGCCCATTAGTGAACACATTCTGACTCACCACAATGGCCTGGGAATGCCCTATGAACTTATTCATGTTTTTATTTAGTTGCAGTAGACTGAGACATTGGGACACATGTCATGAATTACTAGATTCCATTTTGCTGCTGCTATAGTTTTTATTTTCTCTACTGCTGCTTTAGCTTTGGGGGACTTGCTTGGCAGGTAGGACATGGACTTCTAGACAGGAAGGTTCAAACCTCACCACAGACAGTGAGAATTTCACTTTGAATTTGTGGTTAAACCTTCCCTGGATCTCTGGGTAAAGAGATTTGATGTCTAGCCCTTTCAGATCATGGCAACAACAAAAAACAGAGGGGTCATGATTGTGTACATTAAACAACTCTTCGCAATTAAAAGGTCTGAAAGATTATCCCAAAGATGTCAATGCCCAGGCAAAAATTGTTAAGCAGATCTATCTATACTGAAGATGTATGTGTCTGGCATTGGTCCACGTTCACTAAACAGATTTATTTTAATTTTTGTTGTGGCCCACTGTGATTACTCTGCCACAAACGTCATGTATGAAAGTGAAGTCTTCTGCACTCACAGTTTGAGTCCATCATGTCCACAGCCAGGGATGCAGAGCTGCGGCAGTTGAGGAAGCAGACCACAGAGCTTGAGGAACAGAACGCTATCCTTGGTAAACATACAGACAACATGAGGCAGGCCGTAGAGAGGTACCAACATGTCAGTGTCAGTCACATCATGTCAATGTTGGGTTCTTCAACTACATCATGTCAATGTCAGTCACATCATGTCAATGTCAGTCACATTATGTCAGTGTCAGTCAAATCATGTCAATGTCAGTGATGTTATATCAGTGTCAGTCACATCATGTCAATGGTGGGTTCTTCAATCACATCATGTCAATGGTGGGTTCTTCAATCACATCATGTCAATGGTGGGTTCTTCAATCACATCATGTCAATGGTGGGTTCTTCAGTCACATAATGTCAATGGTGGGTTTTTCAGTCACATCATGTCAGTGCTGGGTTCTTCAATCACATCATGTCAATGTCAGTCACATCATGTCAATGGTGGGTTCTTCAATCACATCATGTCAGTCATGTCATGTCTATGCTGGGTTCTCCAATCACATCTTGTCAATGGTGGGTTCTTCAGTCACATCATGTCAATGTCAGTCACATCATGTCATTGTTGGGTTCTTCAATCATGTCAATGTTCTGTTATTCACTCACACCGGGTCAGCATTTGGTCATACATTAAGATCTTTTTTTAATATTGAATAATTCAATGTTGCATGATTCACTCACAACCCTGTCAATGTTGCATGATTCACCCACCACCCTGTCAATGTTGCATGATTCACCCACAAACATGTCAATGTTGCATGATTCACCCACCACCCTGTCAATGTTGCATGATTCACCCACCACCCTGTCAATGTTGCATGATTCACCCACCACCCTGTCAATGTTGCATGATTCACCCACCTCCCTGTCAATGTTGCATGATTCACCCACCTCCCTGTCAATGTTGCATGATTCACCCACAACCCTGTCAATGTTGCATGATTCACCCACCGCCCTGTCATTGTTGCATGATTCACCCACCGCCCTGTCAATGTTGCATGATTCACCCACCGCCCTGTCAATGTTGCATGATTCACCCACTTCCCTGTCAATGTTGCATGATTCACTCACAACCCTGTCAATGTTGCATGATTCACTCACATCCCTGTCAATGTTGCATGATTCACCCACCACCCTGTCAATGTTGCATGATTCACCCACCTCCCTGTCAATGTTGCATGATTCACCCACACTCCTCTGCCTGTGCTAACCCAAGATGTTTTCACAATTCCAACACAGGCTGGAACTGGATGCAGCACAGCAGAGACAGACCAACCAGGCTCTGTCAGCTCATCTGGATGCTCTACGGGCTTGTCTGACCACATCATTTAGCTCTGTCCCTTTGCCAGGTACATCACTTGTTGTGTTCAGTCCCCACAACCGATCATGTATTTCTTTACCCTCACTTATATTTTATCTGTTTCTGTCTCATTCTTTCTGTAACTTATCTTCATGTCGTACCTATTAGTCATTTATTTCACTTTCTCTCCACATAACATTCACTCCATTTCTTCTATCTTGTCTTACATATGTCACTGACAAGATATTTCATTGACCACACATTTCTTGTCATATTTTTTCACAAATTTCTTATCTCAATTTACCACATTTTTTACTTTGATTGACTTACATTTTTTACCTCCATTGACCACACATTTAGCTTAATTGACCTCATATTTCTTACCTTGGTTGACATCATATTACCTACGTTGATTGATCTTTCCTACCTTGATTGACCTCACTTTTCCTACCTTGATTGACCTCACTTTTCCTACCTTAATTGACCTCACATTTCCAACCTTGTTGACCTCACTTTTCCTACCTTGTTGACCTCACTTTTCCTACCTTGATTGACCTCACTTTTCCTACCTTAATTGACCTCACTTTTCCTACCTTGATTGACCTCACTTTTCCTACCTTAATTGACCTCACTTTTCCTACCTTGATTGACCTCACTTTTCCTACCTTAATTGACCTCACTTTTCCTACCTTAATTGACCTCACTTTTCCTACCTTGTTGACCTCACTTTTCCTACCTTAATTGACCTCACATTTCCTACCTTGATTGACCTCACTTTTCCTACCTTAATTGACCTCACATTTCCTACCTTGATTGACCTCACTTTTCCTACCTTAATTGACCTCACATTTCCTACCTTGATTGACTTCACTTTTCCTATCGTGATTGACCTCACTTTTCCTACCTTGTTGACCTCACTTTTCCTACCTTGTTGACCTCACTTTTCCTACCTTGATTGACCTCACATTTTTTATCTTGATTGACCTCACTTTTCCTACCTTGTTGATCTCACTTTTCCTACCTTGTTGACCTCACTTTTCCTACCTTGATTGACCTCACATTTTTTATCTTGATTGACCTCACTTTTCCTACCTTGTTGACCTCACTTTTCCTACCTTGATTGACCTCACATTTCCTACCTTGTTGACCTCACTTTTCCTACCTTGTTGACCTCACTTTTCCTACCTTGTTGACCTCACTTTTCCTACTTTGTTGACCTCACTTTTCCTACCTTGTTGACTTAAAATTTCCTACCTTGTTGACCTCACTTTTCCTACCTTGTTGACCTCACTTTTCCTACCTTGATTGACCTCACATTTTTTATCTTGTTTGACCTCACTTTTCCTACCTTGTTGACCTCACTTTTCCTACCTTGTTGACTTAACATTTCCTACCTTGTTGACCTCACTTTTCCTACCTTGATTGACCTCACTTTTCCTACATTGATTGACCTCACATTTCTTATCTTGATTGACCTCACATTACCTACCTACCTTGATTGACCTCACAGACCTCACATTTCTTATCTTGGTTGACCTCACAGACCTCACATTTCTCATCTTGATTGACCTCTCATTTCTTATCTTGATTGACCTCACATTACCTACCTACCTTGATTGACCTCACAGACCTCACATTTCTTATCTTGGTTGACCTCACAGACCTCACATTTCTCATATTGGTTGACCTCACATTTCTCATCTTGGTTGACCTCACAAACCTCACATTTCTCATATTGGTTGACCTCACATTTCTCATCTTGGTTGACCTCTCATTTCTTATCTTGATTGACCTCACATTACCTACCTATCTTGATTGACCTCACAGACCTCACATTTCTTATATTGATTGACCACATATCCTAGCCTTAACAGTTTGACTAAGAACATGTTGTACCACTTGCTGCACATGTCTGCCAGGTAGCGGAGAGCTTCCCACGCTGAGCACCATAGACACATACATGGCCAAGCTGCACAGCCTCATCCTGGACTCTCCCCAGGAGAATGAACATCTAATAGCCACTGTCCGAGAGATTGTGGGCAGGATCAATGTTGAGCTCTAAGTAAGTGCCTCAACATCATCATGGTGACATCTTCTATCTGATTGCATCCAATCTTCATCTCATGGTGACATTTTCTATCTGATTGCCTCCAATCTTCATCTCATCATGGTGACATTTTCTATCTGACTGCCTCCAATCTTCATCTCATGGTGACATTTTCTATCTGATTGCATCCAATCTTCATCTCATGGTGACATTTTCTATCTGATTGCATCCAATCTTCATCTCATGGTGACATTTTCTATCTGATTGCCTCCAATCTTCATCTCATCATGGTGACATCCTCTGTCTGATTGCCTCCAATCTTCATCTCATCATGGTGACATCCTCTGTCTGATTGCCTCCAATCTTCATCTCATCATGGTGACATCCTCTATCTGATTGCCTCCAATCTTCATCTCATCATGGTGACATCCTCTATCTGATTGCCTCCAATCTTCATCTCATGGTGACATTTTCTATCTGATTGCATCCAATCTTTATCTCATCATGGTGACATTTTCTATCTGATTGCATCCAATCTTCATCTCATGGTGACATTTTCTATCTGATTGCCTCTAATCTTCATCTCATCATGGTGACATCCTCTGTCTGATTGCATCCAATCTTCATCTCATCATGGTCACATTTTATATTTGATTGCATCCAATCTTCATCTCATGGTGACATTTTCTATCTGATTGCCTCCAATCTTCATCTTATGGTGACATTTTCTATCTGATTGCATCCAATCTTCATCTCATGGTGACATTTTCTATCTGATTGCATCCAATGTTCATCTCATGGTGACATTTTCTATCTGATTGCCTCAAATCTTCATCTCATGGTGACATTTTCTATCTGATTGCATCCAATGTTCATCTCATCATGGTGACATTTTCTATCTGATTGCATCCAATCTTCATCTCATGGTGACATTTTCTATCTGATTGCCTCCAATCTTCATCTCATGGTGACATTTTCTATCTGATTGCATCCAATGTTCATCTCATCATGGTGACATTTTCTATCTGATTGCATCCAATCTTCATCTCATGGTGACATTTTCTATCTGACTGCCTCCAATCTTCATCTCATGGTGACATTTTCTATCTGATTGCATCCAATCTTCATCTCATGGTGACATCCTCTATCTGATTGCCTCCAATCTTCATCTCATCATGGTGACATCCTCTATCTGATTGCCTCCAATCTTCATCTTATTGTGACATTTTCTATCTGATTGCATCCAATCTTCATCTCATCATGGTGACATTTTCTATCTGATTACATCCAATCTTCATCTCATGGTGACATTTTCTATCTGATTGCATCCAATCTTCATCTCATGGTGACATTTTCTATCTGATTGCCTCCAATCTTCATCTCATGGTGACATTTTCTATCTGATTGCCTCCAATCTTCATCTCATCATGGTGATATTTTCTATCTGATTACATCCAGTCTTCATCTCATCATGGTGACATCTTCTATCTGATTGCATCTAATCTTCATCTCGTCATGGTGACATCTTCTATCTGATTACCTCCAATCTTCATCTCATCATGGTGACATCCTCTATCTGATTGCCTCCAATCTTCATCTCATCATGGTGACATCCTCTGTCTGATTGCATCCAATCTTCATCTCATCATGGTCACATTTTCTATCTGATTGCATCCAATCTTCATCTCATCATGGTGACATCCTCTATCTGATTGCATCCAATCTTCATCTCATCATGGTGACATCCTCTATCTGATTGCCTCCAATCTTCATCTCATGGTGACATCTTCTATCTGATTGCATCCAATCTTCATCTCATCATGGTGACATCTTCTATCTGATTGCATCCAATCTTCATCTCATAATCATGGTGACATCTTCTATCTGATTGCATCCAATCTTCATCTCATAATCATGGTGACATTTAGACATGAGAATAGATATTTGAAAAGAGATCACAAGAATATTAGATATTTATTGGTACCCATTATACAAGAATATTAGGCATCTATTGGTGTCAAGCCCTCATAGATTGGAGTAGTTTGTATGGAAACTTTGTCACAAATGTCACCTCTGTCATGACCTACTTTAGATATACCGTTACTAGTGTGATGTTTTCAGATGACTGATGCAACCACAACTGTCCCTGCTCACAAAGCTGCTAAGGGGTTCTCTAGGCTGTCTCTGTTGTTGCTGTGTGGACACACACAAATGTTGCATCATTAATGTTGTTATTTTGATTTTAGGGAGACGGTCAGATGTGGCAGGTGATCACGTGGCAGCTATACACTGGAGTGGATGTCTGACACTGGGGAAACCTTTCTCCTTGACTTAGCCTTGTGCCTGTCACCTTCACAGAGATTGATTTGACTGCGGCCAGACATCATGACATAAAAAGGGATTGCCTGACATATTGCAACATACTGCTGCATGCTTGACTCACTCAGCAACTGACTCCTGCACTGCTGCTATGATGTTACATGGGTTCATCATTCTACAGTATTTCACCTTGCTGCTTTCAAAGCTCCCTGCAGCGTGGTCTTTGATTTCATCGTTCTGTCTTTGTGGGAACATGGCATGAGTGTTGCTTGTTCAAACACTAGACACGTGTATCACTGACACAGTGAGTGATGCAACAAACACCAGAGAATATTTTACTCTTTGAGCACATCCACGAGATTTCAGAGAGGACCGTTTTGATGGACCATATGTTTGTAATTATCGATCAAGATGCTCTATCTAACACAACCTGTTGTATATGGGTTTTGATATAATTGAACAAGAAATTAGATTTCTCTGATTAAAAGATAATACAAGACACCTCAAAGGACAAATGTGAGATAAATGACAAAACATAACAAATTTAAAACCATAATTGCCAACTTACCATCATATAGATCTGGTCAGAGTAATCCAAAATGAATTATTTTATGGAAAAAACATCATCGGATTCTTAAAAAACTTCTTCAGATGTCAATTTTAGCATTAGAATCACTGTTACTTGCAGCCGTTTTGATCAGCGGATCTTTGTTGACAATGTCTGTGATAAACACTGCAAATAAAGAATACACATTCTCTAGCATATTGCTTTTAACTTGAGCTTGTGTGGAAGGTCTAGAAGAAACCATTCATGAAATAGTGATACACAGAGTGGTTAAACATACATGACTGAAATCAGCCGGACTCACTGTGTGTCGAAACTTATGGACACAGTTCATATCCGTTTGAGAAACAACAGCAACACTATCTAATCTACTCATATCAGATGATGTGCACAGAAACTATCTGGTGTACACATATCAGACTCTAGTGTGCACAGACTATCTGGTGTACACATATGACTCTGGTGTGCACAGACTATCTGGTGTCCACAGGCTATCTGGTGTACACATATGACTCTCTGGTGTCCACAGGCTATCTGGTGTACACATATGACTCTCTGGTGTCCACAGGCTATCTGGTGTACACATATGACTCTGGTGTGCACAGATTATCTGGTGTACACATATGACTCTCTGGTGTCCACAGGCTATCTGGTGTACATATATGACTCTCTGGTGTGCACAAAGACTATCTTGTGTACACATGAGAAGAGTGCAACTACTTAGAATGATAGAGATTGATTATGATAATATTGTTCCCTTAACCTGCACTTGTGCTCATTTTGTGTATCCTGTAGGCAGATTCATTGTCAGAAACAATACACTCTCTATTTGTGTGAGTGTGTGCTAGTGTGTGCACTGTGTGAGAGAGTGCTAGTGTGTGCACTGTGTGAGAGTGTGCTAGTGTGTGCACTATGGGAGAGAGTGCTAGTGTGTGCACTGTGTGAGAGAATGCTAGTGTGTGCACTGTGTGAGAGAGTGCTAGTGTGTGCACTGTGTGAGAGTGTGCTAGTGTGTGCACTGTGTGAAAGAGTGCTAGTGTGTGCACTGTGTGAGAGAGTGAGAGTGTGCTAGTGTGCGTACTATGGGAGAGAGTGCTAGTGTGCGCACTGTGTGAGAGAGTGCTAGTGTGCGCACTGTGTGAGAGTGTGCTAGTGTGCGTACTGTGTGAGAGTGTGCGTACTGTGTGAGAGAGTGCTAGTGTGTGCACTGTGTGAGAGTGTGCGTACTGTGTGAGAGAGTGCTAGTGTGTGCACTGTGTGAGAGAGTGCTAGTGTGTGCACTGTGTGAGAGTGTGCGTACTGTGTGAGAGAGTGCTAGTGTGTGCACTGTGTGAGAGAGTGCGTACTGTGTGAGAGTGTGCGTACTGTGTGAGAGTGTGCTAGTGTGCGCACTGTGTGAGAGTGTGCGTACTGTGTGAGAGAGTGCTAGTGTGTGCACTGTGTGAGAGAGTGCTAGTGTGTGCACTGTGTGAGAGTGTGCTAGTGTGTGCACTGTGTGAGAGTGTGCTAGTGTGTGCACTGTGTGAGAGAGTGCTAGTGTGTGCACTGTGTGAGAGAGTGCTAGTGTGTGCACTGTGTGAGACAGTGCTAGTGTGTGCACTGTGTGAGTGTGTGCACTGTGTGAGAGTGTGCGTACTGTGTGAGAGAGTGCTAGTGTGTGCACTGTGGGAGAGAGTGCTAGTGTGTGCACTGTGTGAGAGTGTGCTAGTGTGTGAACTGTGTGAGAGTGTGCTAGTGTGCGTACTGTGTGAGAGAGTGCTAGTGTGTGCACTGTGTGAGAGAGTGCTAGTGTGCGTACTGTGTGAGAGTGTGCTAGTGTGTGCACTGTGTGAGAGAGTGCTAGTGTGCGCACTGTGTGAGAGAGTGCTAGTGTGCGTACTGTGTGAGAGTGTGCTAGTGTGTGCACTGTGTGAGAGATTGCTAGTGTGTGTACTGTGTGAGAGTGTGTGCACTGTGTGAGAGAGTGCTAGTGTGCGCACTGTGTGAGAGAGTGCTAGTGTGTGCACTGTGTGAGAGAGTGCTAGTGTGCGCACTGTGTGAGAGAGTGCTAGTGTGCGCACTGTGTGAGAGTGTGCTAGTGTGCGTACTATGGGAGAGAGTGCTAGTGTGCGCACTGTGTGAGAGAGTGCTAGTGTGCGCACTGTGTGAGAGTGTGCGTACTGTGTGAGAGAGTGCTAGTGAGCGCACTGTGTGAGAGTGTGCTAGTGTGTGAGAGTGTGCGTACTGTAGGAGAGAGTGCTAGTGTGCGTACTGTGGGAGAGAGTGCTAGTGTGTGCACTGTGTGATAGTGTGCGTACTATGGGAGAGAGTGCTAGTGTGCGTACTATGGGAGAGAGTGCTAGTGTGCGTACTATGGGAGAGAGTGCTAGTGTGCGTACTATGGGAGAGAGTGCTAGTGTGTGCACTATGGGAGAGAGTGCTAGTGTGTGCACTGTGTGAGAGTGTGCTAGTGTGTGCACTGTGTGAGAGTGTGCGTACTATGGGAGAGAGTGCTAGTGTGTGCACTGTGTGAGAGTGTGCGTACTGTGGGAGAGAGTGCTAGTGTGCGTACTGTGGGAGAGAGTGCTAGTGTGCGTACTATGGGAGAGAGTGCTAGTGTGTGTACTGTGGGAGAGAGTGCTAGTGTGTGCACTGTGTGAGAGTGTGCGTACTGTGGGAGAGAGTGCTAGTGTGCGTACTGTGGGAGAGAGTGCTAGTGTGCGTACTGTGGGAGAGAGTGCTAGTGTGCGTACTGTGGGAGAGAGTGCTAGTGTGCGCACTGTGTGAGAGTGTGCGTACTATGGGAGAGAGTGCTAGTGTACACACACTATGGGAGAGAGTGCTAGTGTACACACACTATGGGAGAGAGTGCTAGTGTACACACACTATGGGAGAGAGTGCTAGTGTACACACACTATGGGAGAGAGTGCTAGTGTACACACACTATGGGAGAGAGTGCTAGTGTACACACACTATGGGAGAGAGGGCTAGTGTACACACACTATGGGAGAGAGTGCTAGTGTGCACACACTATGGGAGAGAGTGCTAGTGTGCACACACTATGGGAGAGAGTGCTAGTGTGCACACACTATGGGAGAGAGTGCTAGTGTGCACACACTATGGGAGAGAGTGCTAGTGTGCACACACTATGGGAGAGAGTGCTAGTGTGCACACACTATGGGAGAGAGTGCTAGTGTACACACACTATGGGAGAGAGTGCTAGTGTACACACACTATGGGAGAGAGTGCTAGTGTACACACACTATGGGAGAGAGTGCTAGTGTACACACACTATGGGAGAGAGTGCTAGTGTACACACACTATGGGAGAGAGTGCTAGTGTACACACACTATGGGAGAGAGTGCTAGTGTACACACACTATGGGAGAGAGTGCTAGTGTACACACACTATGGGAGAGAGTGCTAGTGTACACACACTATGGGAGAGAGTGCTAGTGTACACACACTATGGGAGAGAGTGCTAGTGTACACACACTATGGGAGAGAGTGCTAGTGTACACACACTATGGGAGAGAGTGCTAGTGTACACACACTATGGGAGAGAGTGCTAGTGTACACACACTATGGGAGAGAGTGCTAGTGTACACACACTATGGGAGAGAGTGCTAGTGTACACACACTATGGGAGAGAGTGCTAGTGTGCACACACTATGGGAGAGAGTACTAGTGTACACACACTATGGGAGAGAGTGCTAGTGTGCACACACTATGGGAGAGAGTGCTAGTGTGCACACACTATGGGAGAGAGTGCTAGTGTGCACACACTATGGGAGAGAGTGCTAGTGTGCACACACTATGGGAGAGAGTGCTAGTGTGCACACACTATGGGAGAGAGTGCTAGTGTACACACACTATGGGAGAGAGTGCTAGTGTGCACACACTATGGAGAGCATGTCTTGTTATCACTGACATGTTTGATTGACTTGTCTTCCTCACATATTCTTTTATTATAGTAATAAAGATTTACATTTTGGCATTGTATGTCCACATATGGTCTTATGTCATTGTGTATCCACTGACATCGATGTAATGTTGTGTGCCATTGGTACAACATTTAGGAGATTTGGAAGAAGTCTTATGTCATTGTGTATGCACTGACATCGATGTCATGTTGTGTGCCATTAGTACAACATTTAGGAGGTTTGGAAGAAGTCTCTGAGCTAGTTGTGCTATCAACTACAGCCTTGAACAAATGTTCTCAGTGAATAGATAGAACAAACGCAGTCCTCCCTTGATATCAATAGGTGCAGACTTCTCTCTCTCTCTGTCCTCCCTTATACCAGTAGGTGCAGACTTCTCTCTCTCTCTCTGTCCTCCCTTATACCAGTAGGTGCAGACTTCTCTCGCTCTCTCTGTCCTCCCTTATACCAGTAGGTGCAGACTTCTCTCTCTCTCTCTGTCCTCCCTTATACCAGTAGGTGCAGACTTCTCTCTCTCTCTGTGTCCTCCCTTATACCAGTAGGTGCAGACCTCTCTCTCTGTGTCCTCCCTTTATACCAGTAGGTGCAGACCTCTCTCTGTGTCCTCCCTTTATACCAGTAGGTGCAGACTTCTCTCTGTGTCCTCCCTCTATACCAGTAGGTGCAGACCTCTCTCTCTGTGTCCTCCCTTTATACCAGTAGGTGCAGACCTCTCTCTGTGTCCTCCCTTTATACCAGTAGGTGCAGACCTCTCTCTGTGTCCTCCCTTTATACCAGTAGGTGCAGACTTCTCTCTCTGTGTCCTCCCTTTATACCAGTAGGTGCAGACCTCTCTCTGTGTCCTCCCTTTATACTAGTAGGTGCAGACCTCTCTCTCTGTCCTCCCTTTATACCAGTAGGTGCAGACTTCTCTCTCTGTGTCCTCCCTTTATACCAGTAGGTGCAGACCTCTCTCTGTGTCCTCCCTTTATACCAGTAGGTGCAGACTTCTCTCTGTGTCCTCCCTTTATACCAGTAGGTGCAGACCTCTCTCTGTGTCCTCCCTTTATACCAGTAGGTGCAGACCTCTCTCTGTGTCCTCCCTTTATACTAGTAGGTGCAGACCTCTCTCTGTGTCCTCCCTTTATACCAGTAGGTGCAGACCTCTCTCTCTGTGTCCTCCCTTTATACCAGTAGGTGCAGACTTCTCTCTCTGTGTCCTCCCTTTATACCAGTAGGTGCAGACCTCTCTCTCTGTGTCCTCCCTCTATACCAGTAGGTGCAGACCTCTCTCTCTGTGTCCTCCCTTTATACCAGTAGGTGCAGACCTCTCTCTCTGTGTCCTCCCTCTATACCAGTAGGTGCAGACCTCTCTCTCTGTGTCCTCCCTCTATACCAGTAGGTGCAGACCTCTCTCTCTGTGTCCTCCTTTATACCAGTAGGTGCAGACCTCTCTCTCTGTGTCCTCCCTCTATACAGTAGGTGCAGACCTCTCTCTCTGTGTCCTCCCTTTATACCAGTAGGTGCAGACCTCTCTCTCTGTGTCCTCCCTTTATACCAGTAGGTGCAGACTTCTCTCTGTGTCCTCCCTTATACCAGTAGGTGCAGACTTCTCTCTCTCTCTGTGTCCTCCCTTATACCAGTAGGTGCAGACTTCTCTCTCTCTCTCTGTGTCCTCCCTTATACCAGTAGGTGCAGACTTCTCTCTGTGTCCTCCCTTATACCAGTAGGTGCAGACTTCTCTCTCTCTCTGTGTCCTCCCTTATACCAGTAGGTGCAGACTTCTCTCTCTCTCTCTGTGTCCTCCCTTATACCAGTAGGTGCAGACTTCTCTCTGTGTCCTCCCTTATACCAGTAGGTGCAGACTTCTCTCTCTCTCTGTGTCCTCCCTTATACCAGTAGGTGCAGACTTCTCTCTCTCTCTGTGTCCTCCCTTATACCAGTAGGTGCAGACTTCTCTCTCTCTCTGTGTCCTCCCTTTATACCAGTAGGTGCAGACCTCTCTCTCTGTGTCCTCCCTCTATACCAGTAGGTGCAGACCTCTCTCTCTGTGTCCTCCCTTTATACCAGTAGGTGCAGACCTCTCTCTGTGTCCTCCCTTTATACCAGTAGGTGCAGACCTCTCTCTGTGTCCTCCCTTTATACCAGTAGGTGCAGACTTCTCTCTCTGTGTCCTCCCTTTATACCAGTAGGTGCAGACCTCTCTCTGTGTCCTCCCTTTATACTAGTAGGTGCAGACCTCTCTCTCTGTCCTCCCTTTATACAGTAGGTGCAGACTTCTCTCTCTGTGTCCTCCCTTTATACCAGTAGGTGCAGACCTCTCTCTGTGTCCTCCCTTTATACCAGTAGGTGCAGACTTCTCTCTGTGTCCTCCCTTTATACCAGTAGGTGCAGACCTCTCTCTGTGTCCTCCCTTTATACCAGTAGGTGCAGACCTCTCTCTGTGTCCTCCCTTTATACCAGTAGGTGCAGACCTCTCTCTCTGTGTCCTCCCTTTATACCAGTAGGTGCAGACTTCTCTCTCTGTGTCCTCCCTTTATACCAGTAGGTGCAGACCTCTCTCTCTGTGTCCTCCCTCTATACCAGTAGGTGCAGACCTCTCTCTCTGTGTCCTCCCTTTATACCAGTAGGTGCAGACCTCTCTCTCTGTGTCCTCCCTCTATACCAGTAGGTGCAGACCTCTCTCTCTGTGTCCTCCTTTATACCAGTAGGTGCAGACCTCTCTCTCTGTGTCCTCCCTTTATACCAGTAGGTGCAGACCTCTCTCTCTGTGTCCTCCCTTTATACCAGTAGGTGCAGACCTCTCTCTGATATCTTATCACTGCTGTCTGTTTCTGGTATAAGTTACAAGTCACTGTTATGTCTGCATCATCAACCTGTATAGCTTTCAGATAATCTATCATTTATGTTGTACTCTGTCATAAACTTGTGAACTGGACTACACAGAACAAGAGGTCGGGTTCGATCCTGATCGATGGCTTCCGGGTTCACCCAGCCTTAAAAGGGTACCAAATTTTTTTATAGGAAAGTAAAGTGGCACATGCATAATACCAACCACATTACCCCAAAAATCATGTGCCGAAGGTCTATAAACATTATGGTCACTAACACTATATTCCCAATATGCCACTTAGCGTGACGAGCCTCTTGACTACTTTACTATCATAAACTGTTACATAATACTTGTATATGAAGCATGCCTTCTTTGATTTGTTTCATTCTTTTTCCTTGAATAGTAGTCTCATACAAAAGTTAGCTTCACATACACAGATGACATTGGTGTCCATGTGATCATCACCAGCAGTGGGATAGTATCAGAGACAGTAGAATACAGCCAGGAGCTTTGAAATATTCTCACTGTAACCATGTCTTCTTTGATCATATTTGTTTAATAATAGGGGAATGTACTCTTTTCATGTTACTCCTCCATGTTAGTCTTATTTTCCTTCTTGGTAGAATCCTAACATTCCATGTACAGATTCATAAATCTTTCTTCTTCTGACACAAGTTAGAATTCCTCTCCATGGCCGTGTTTGGAATAGTATGTGATGAGGTTCCAATCTCTTTCACGGTGGTCAGCCATGTTCGTCTTTCGTGCCCTGAATATCTTTGCTGTTTTCACTTTCTGAGCCGTTGATCATTTCTTATTCTTCCGCCCTATCTACCGTCACAGACTTTGTTCATTCAGGATGGACAATCCCGGTAAATGCCATTGTTATCAAATAGATGTTTGCCTGTCGCACTGCGAACACACGTTAGCCTATTGATATGTTAAACACGGCGACACAAAAAGAATAAATAATATTCCACTGAAATATCCATAAATTTCACAGTCCATCTGCTCATCAGATGTAGATATAACTACAATGGGGAATAGCAGTACTTTATTTCACAGCTAGACTGTCACGCAAATCATTTAAACATGTCAGCAAGAGCCATGTCAGAAAACTACACACAGCCTAAATATAGAATAAAGATAGGAAAAGGTTGTTATATCAGGACTTTGTTATAAGTGGGTTCTGCTGTCATGGGCATTGGTACTCATATATAAGATTGTTATATCAGGACTTTGTTATAAGTGGGTTCTGCTGTCATGGGCATTGGTACTCATATATAAGATTGTTATATCAGGAAAAAAGTTGTCCACAAAATTTTCTTTGTGGAAAATTCTGAAGCAATATGGCTTACCATCAAAATCATAAATATTATCAAAGACATGTATGATGGTTACACATGTGCAGTTCGAACAGAGGAAGGACTGAGCGAATGTTTCCAATAGAAACTGGGGTTAAACAAGGATGTATTTTATCGCCCTTGTTATTTGGAATTGTTATGGACTTCATAATGAAGAAATGCTGCACTGGTAATAAAGGCATCGAATGGATACAAGGAGACCATTTGGAGGACCTCGACTTTGCTGATGACATAGTTCTCATCAGCAGTCAGATAAAAACGATGCAGGAAAACACAAATGAACTATCATCAATAGCCAGCAAAATTGGGCTTGAGGTCAATCATGAAAAGACTAAAGTCATGAAAAGTTTAATTCCAACAAGTGACAAAATATACATGGAAAACAAACCAGTAGAAGAGATCGATCACTTTATCTATCTTGGAAGTCACATTGATCGAGAAGGGGATACGAGCAAAGAAATTAGAATCAGACTGGCTAAAGCAGCAATGTCTTTCAGAAGCCTTGAAAAGTTGTGGAAATCAAAACTCATTAGCACAAACACAAAACTTAGGCTATTCAAATCAAATGTACTATCAACCCTTACGTATGCGTGTGAAAGCTGGAAAACAACAAGAGATATAGAAACAAAGTTGAACGCATTCGAAAATAAATGTCTAAGGAAAATACTTGGTATAGAATGGAACGAATTCAAACAAACGAGGAAATTAGAGAAATCGCCAATCAACCACTAATATCTTCAGTAATAAAGAAAAGACGATGGTCATACGTTGGACATGTGATGAGAAGAGATAATAATCGAATAGCAAAGCAAGCCCTCATATGGGAAACAACAGGTAAAAGAAAAAGAGGAAGACCAGGGAGACACTGAGAAGAACATTGATGAGAGAGGCAAGAGCAGCAGGAATCGGCTCCCTCAATGAGATAGAACTGTTTGCACAGAACAGAGACAGATGGCGAGATTTAATAAAATATCTTTAAAAGAAAACTGCTAGAACAAAAATTCATATAGGAGAAGGTGTATCTTGGTCTACGCCCTATGGGCCGGTTACGGCTCGAAAGGTCAATAGATAGATAGATAGATATCAGGACTTTGTTATAAGTGGGTTCTGCTGTCATGGGCATTGGTACTCATATATAAGATTGTTATATCAGGACTTTGTTATAAGTGGGTTCTGCTGTCATGAGCATTGGTACTCATATATAAGATTGTTATATCAGGACTTTGTTATAAGTGGGTTCTGCTGTCATGGGCATTGGTGCTCATATTTTCTATGACATATAGCAACAGAAGATAGTTTCACATAATGACATCTCCTTTTATTTACCTATTTTACCTATGGATTCGTGTGTACACAGATGGATCAGCACAGAATGCAGTAAAGAATGGGGGAGCAGGTGCATATATAGAGTACCCAAATAACACTAGGGGTATGAATAAAATAGCAACAGGGAAATATTGTCACAATTATGATGCAGAAATACAAGCAATAAAGTTGGCAATAGAAAAACTGCTGAACAGTAATCTTAGTCCACAGCCTGTAGTGTTTTTGACAGATGCAAGATCAGTACTCCAGGCACTACAATCCAGAAAATTACCACATCTGCAGACCTTATTGACTGAACTCAGCAAGCACCACAGGGTTGCCCTGCAGTGGATCCCATCTCACGGTGAAATACCAGGAAATGAGAAAGCAGATCAGTTGGCAAAGGAAGGTTCAACAGGCACACAACTAGATACACCGGTTACATACCATCATAAGAAACAGATAATCAAATCAATCAGAGGACCACAAGCCCCAAATCAGATGCCTTTCATAATATGAATAGATATGAACAAGTTATCATCATACGCCTCAGAACAGGACACAATCGACTCCATAGTCACATGTATACAAAATTCAAGATCGGCACATCTATCTATCTTTCGTTCGCTCGAAGTATTGTCTATATCAGCAATGTCGTTTCCTGTATGAATTTTACTGTCTTTTGTAATTCTTGCAGTGGCCTATATAGTTTTGTCTGTAGTGTTGTATCTATGGGCCAATGGATTTTCCTCAGTCTACTATATTCAGTGCAGTCTTGAAGTATGTGTTCAGCAGTCTGGGGTGCCTGTCCACATGTACAAGTAGTTGATGTGCCGATCTTGAATTTTGTATACATGTGACTATGGAGTCGATTGTGTCCTGTTCTGAGGCGTATAATGATAACTTGTTCATATCTATTCATATTATGAAAGGCATCCTGATTTGGGGCTTGTGGTCCTCTGATTGATTTGATTATCTGTTTCTTATGATGGTATGTAACCGGTGTATCTAGTTGTGTGCCTGTTGAACCTTCCTTTGCCAACTGATCTGCTTTCTCATTTCCTGGTCTTCCACAGTGAGATGGGATCCACTCCAGGGCAACCCTGTGGTGCTCGCAGAGTTCAGTCAATAAGGTCTGCAGATGTGGTAATTTTCTGGATTGTAGTGCCTGGAGTACTGATCTTGCATCTGTCAAAAACACTACAGGCTGTGGGCTAGGATTACTGTTCAGCAGTTTTTCTATTGCCAACTTTATTGCTTGTATTTCTGCATCATAATTATGACAATATTCCCTGTTGCTATTTTATTCATGTCCCTAGTGTTATTTGGGTACTCTATATATGCACCTGCTCCCCCATTCTTTACTGCATTCTGTGCTGATCCATCTGTGTACACATGAATCCATAGGTCTTGTGTGTATTCTTCATCCAGGAAACTGAGAGTTATTGTTTTTCGCTGTAGACTATTTTGTTCCTCTTTGTCAACTATTCCTTTCACTTCTGTCCGTATTTGAACTGATAATCCTGATTCATCTGTCCAGGGAGTCTGTTCTGGTATGGGCAGAAGGGGTTTAACAACTCTTGGCATGTCTGGTGTTTGTCTACTAATACGCTTGGCTTGGTGGATAAAGCTGCTTCTCTTAAGTCCTTGCATTGGGACGACTTAAGATCGGCACATCAACTACTTGTACATGTGGACAGGCACCCCAGACTACTGAACACATACTTCAAGATTGCACTGAATATAGTAGACAGAGGAAAATCCATTGGCCCATAGATACAACACTACAGACAAAACTATATGGGCCACTGCAAGAATTACAAAAGACAGTATAATTTATACAGGAAACGACATTGCAGATATAGACAATACTTCGAGCGAATGAAAGATAAATAGATTTATCTATCTTTATTATCCCTTGCCTCGCAAGTGAGACTACTCCCATTATTCATCTATCTCTAGCCTACCTTACCTCACAAGTGAGACGTCTCCCATTCTATCTCTAGCCTATCTTACCTCACAAGTGAGACGTCTCCCATTCTATCTCTAGCCTACCTTACCTCACAAGTGAGACAACTCCCATTCTATCTCTAGCCTATCTTACCTCACAAGTGAGACAACTCCCATTCTATCTCTAGCCTACCTTACCTCACAAGTGAGACAACTCCCATTCTATCTCTAGCCTATCTTACCTCACAAGTGAGACAACTCCCATTCTATCTCTAGCCTACCTTACCTCACAAGTGAGACAACTCCCATTCTATCTCTAGCCTATCTTACCTCACAAGTGAGACAACTCCCATTCTATCTCTAGCCTACCTTACCTCACAAGTGAGACAACTCCCATTCTATCTCTAGCCTACCTTACCTCACAAGTGAGACAACTCCCATTCTATCTCTAGCCTACCTTACCTCACAAGTGAGACAGCTCCCATTATTCATCTATCTCTAGCCTATCTTACCTCACAAGTGAGACAACTCCCATTCTATCTCTAGCCTATCTTACCTCACAAGTGAGACAACTCCCATTCTATCTCTAGCCTACCTTACCTCACAAGTGAGACAGCTCCCATTATTCATCTATCTCTAGCCTATCTTACCTCACAAGTGAGACAGCTCCCATTATTCATCTATCTCTAGCCTATCTTACCTCACAAGTGAGACAACTCCCATTCTATCTCTAGCCTATCTTATCTCACAAGTGAGACGACTCCCATTATTCATCTATCTCTAGCCTATCTTACCTCACAAGTGAGACAACTCCCATTATTCATCTATCTCTAGCCTATCTTACCTCACAAGTGAGACAACTCCCATTATTCATCTATCTCTAGCCTACCTTACCTCACAAGTTAGACAACTCCCATTATTCATCTATCTCTAGCCTACCTTACCTCACAAGTGAGACAACTCCCATTCTATCTCTAGCCTACCTTACCTCACAAGTGAGACGTCTCCCATTCTATCTCTAGCCTACCTTACCTCACAAGTGAGACGTCTCCCATTCTATCTCTAGCCTACCTTACCTCACAAGTGAGACGACTCCCATTCTATCTCTAGCCTACCTTACCTCACAAGTGAGACAACTCCCATTCTATCTCTAGCCTATCTTACCTCACAAGTGAGACAACTCCCATTATTCATCTATCTCTAGCCTATCTTACCTCACAAGTGAGACAACTCCCATTATTCATCTATCTCTAGCCTATCTTATCTCACAAGTGAGACAACTCCCATTATTCATCTATCTCTAGCCTATCTTATCTCACAAGTGAGACAACTCCCATTATTCATCTATCTCTAGCCTATCTTATCTCACAAGTGAGACGACTCCCATTACGTCACATCAACATTTCTCCATTCTACTGTTGTCTATGATCTGACGCAGTTGCTTCGTCACTGCAATATTTCTCCACACATTCTATATTTGTCTATGATCTGACACACTTATTCCGTCATATCAACATTTCTCCATTCTACTGTTGTCTATGATCTGACGCAGTTACTCCGTCACGTCAACATTTCTCCATTCTACTGTTGTCTATGATCTGACGCAGTTACTCCGTCACGTCAACATTTCTCCATTCTACTGTTGTCTATGATCTGACGCAGTTACTCCGTCACGTCAACATTTCTCCATTCTACTGTTGTCTATGATCTGACGCAGTTACTCCGTCACGTCAACATTTCTCCATTCTACTGTTGTATATGATCTGACACACTTTCTCCGTCACGTCAACATTTCTCCATTCTACTGTTGTCTATGATCTGACGCAGTTACTCCGTCACGTCAACATTTCTCCATTCTACTGTTGTCTATGATCTGACGCAGTTACTCCGTCACGTCAACATTTCTCCATTCTACTGTTGTCTATGATCTGACGCAGTTACTCCGTCACGTCAACATTTCTCCATTCTACTGTTGTCTATGATCTGACGCAGTTACTCCGTCACGTCAACATTTCTCCATTCTACTGTTGTCTATGATCTGACGCAGTTACTCCGTCACGTCAACAATTCTCCATTCTACTGTTGTCTATGATCTGACGCAGTTACTCCTTCACGTCAACATTTCTCCACACATTCTATAGTTGTATATGATCTGACACACTTACTCCGTCACGTCAACAATTCACCATTCTACTGTTGTCTATGATCTGACACACTTTCTCCGTCACGTCAACATTTCTCTATTCTACTGTTGTCTATGATCTGACACACTTATTCCGTCACGTCAACATTTCTCTATTCTACTGTTGTCTATGATCTGACACACTTTCTCCGCCACGTCAACATTTCTCTATTCTACTGTTGTCTATGATCTGACACACTTTCTCCGCCACGTCAACATTTCTCTATTCTACTGTTGTCTATGATCTGACACACTTTCTCCGCCACGTCAACATTTCTCTATTCTACTGTTGTCTATGATCTGACACACTTTCTCCGTCACGTCAACATTTCTCTATTCTACTGTTGTCTATGATCTGACACACTTTCTCCGTCACGTCAACATTTCTCTATTCTACTGTTGTCTATGATCTGACACACTTTCTCCGCCACGTCAACATTTCTCTATTCTACTGTTGTCTATGATCTGACACACTTACTCCGTCACGTCAACATTTCTCTATTCTACTGTTGTCTATGATCTGACACACTTTCTCCGCCACGTCAACATTTCTCTATTCTACTGTTGTCTATGATCTGACACACTTTCTCCGCCACGTCAACATTTCTCTATTCTACTGTTGTCTATGATCTGACACACTTTCTCCGTCACGTCAACATTTCTCTATTCTACTGTTTGTTGTCTATGATCTGACACACTCTACAGACACAATCCACCACACAAAACTACTCCCCAGTGTTCTGTGCTCATTGACAGATCTAACTCGAGCTCAACTCTCTCAGCCAGCACAGACCTGCCATTGATGTCAACACGTTGTCACGAGACAGAGTGCGTGATGGCTTGGACACATCCATCTTATCTTTTGTTGTAGATTACTGTTGTAGACTTACCTGCCCAAGAATTCACAGGCCGTCCATCACTCACCTAGCAGGTAACATCGCTTTGCCCTCAGTTCACTGGTGGGCCAGCCAAGAGCAGTTAACTCGCTTTATTCAACGTAGAGAAGGGCACTAACTTCAGCAGAAACGACCCCTTCATCAGGTCGGAATAATCTTGTTGACGACACACCAAGTTGTCTCGCAGCAAGGACAAGCACATACACACACTGTGGACGTACATGAGCGACATTCACACGTGACTATCCTCCTGTTTCAGTGGTTAGACAAGATGGCGACTACACATTCTAGAACATTCTTTGCTGTCCTTGGTGAGTATTTCCTTGACTATGTCAACCCCTAGTTGTTGTAATGCCGCGAGTTGACACGAGCAGACGCTCTTCACAGCTCTGTGTTTTCTTCTCAAAGTGCCGTTTTAATTCTAATCTTAGGAATGTTCCAGCATTTATGGATGAAGATGTCCATAGTCTAGTACATTCCACTTGACACTGCTATTTGATATGCTTGCTTGCAACTGCTATTTGATATGCTTGCTTGCAACTGCTATTTGATATGCTTGCTTGCAACTGGTATTTTATATGCTTGCTTGCAACTGGTATTTTATATGCTTGCTTGCAACTGGTATTTTATATGCTTGCTTGCAACTGGTATTTTATATGCTTGCTTGCAACTGGTATTTTATATGCTTGCTTGGGCAACTGGTATTTTATATGCTTGCTTGCAACTGGTATTTTATATGCTTGCTTGCAACTGGTATTGTATATGCTTGCTTGCAACTGGTATTTGATATGCTTGCTTGCAACTGGTATTTGATATGCTTGCTTGCAACTGGTATTTGATATGCTTGCTTGCAACTGCTATTTGATATGCTTGCTTGCAACTGCTATTTGATATGCTTGCTTGCAACTGGTATTTTATATGCTTGCTTGCAACTGGTATTTTATATGCTTGCTTGCAACTGGTATTTTATATGCTTGCTTGCAACTGGTATTTTATATGCTTGCTTGCAACTGGTATTTTATATGCTTGCTTGGGCAACTGGTATTTTATATGCTTGCTTGCAACTGGTATTTTATATGCTTGCTTGCAACTGGTATTTTATATGCTTGCTTGCAACTGGTATTTGATATGCTTGTTTGCTTGCTTGCAACTGGTATTTGATATGCTTGCTTGCAACTGGTATTTGATATGCTTGCTTGCAACTGGTATTTGATATGAGTGGTTTCAATTTGTGACACGCAACAAGTCAACAGTTATGTTAGTATCAAAGTTTGCTCAATGCGGGAGATACAGTGCTCCAGGTATAACCACAAACGTTTTTAATTGTCTCAAACAGCTTCATCTAATTGTCTCAAACAGCTTCATCTAATTGTCTAAAACAACTTCATCTTATTGTCTAAAACAGCTTCATCTAATTGTCTAAAACAGCTTCATCTAATTGTCTAAAACAGCTTCACCTAATCACCTAGGCTGTATAATGGAAGAAACATGAATTCGATCTTCCAGGAAAGACACAAATCAACCAAAGTATCAATGACAAACAGCTGTGTCTTTGACTCATCGAGTGTGGCGGGTCGTGATGACTTCCTTGACATTGCCGGCTTTTACTGAGAAGTTACAGTACAATACAGGACACGCCATTGTAGATATAGACTAGAGAAGTTACAGTACAATACAGGACACGATATTGTAGATATAGACTAGAGAAGTTACAGTATAATACAGGACACGACATTGTAGATATAGACTAGAGAAGTTACAGTATAATACAGGACACGACATTGTAGATATAGACTAGAGAAGTTACAGTATAATACAGGACACGCCATTGTAGATATAGACTAGAGAAGTTACAGTACAATACAGGACACGCCATTGTAGATATAGACTAGAGAAGTTACAGTATAATACAGGACACGACATTGTAGATATAGACTAGAGAAGTTACAGTATAATACAGGACACGCCATTGTAGATATAGACTTGAGAAGTTACAGTACAATGTATACAGGACACGCCATTGTAGATATAGACTAGAGAAGTTACAGTACAATACAGGACACGCCATTGTAGATATAGACTAGAGAAGTTACAGTACAATACAGGACACGCCATTGTAGATATAGACTAGAGAAGTTACAGTACAATGTATACAGGACACGCCATTGTAGATATAGACTAGAGAAGTTACAGTACAATACAGGACACGACATTGTAGATATAGACTAGAGAAGTTACAGTACAATACAGGACACGACATTGTAGATATAGACTAGAGAAGTTACAGTACAATGTATACAGGACACGCCATTGTAGATATAGACTAGAGAAGTTACAGTACAATACAGGACACGCCATTGTAGATATAGACTAGAGAAGTTACAGTACAATACAGGACACGCCATTGTAGATATAGACTAGAGAAGTTACAGTACAATACAGGACACGCCATTGTAGATATAGACTAGAGAAGTTACAGTACAATACAGGACACGACATTGTAGATATAGACTAGAGAAGTTACAGTACAATGTATACAGGACACGCCATTGTAGATATAGACTAGAGAAGTTACAGTACAATACAGGACACGACATTGTAGATATAGACTAGAGAAGTTACAGTACAATACAGGACACGACATTGTAGATATAGACTGGAGAAGTTACAGTACAATGTATACAGGACACGCCATTGTAGATATAGACTAGAGAAGTTACAGTACAATACAGGACACGCCATTGTAGATATAGACTAGAGAAGTTACAGTACAATACAGGACACGACATTGTAGATATAGACTAGAGAAGTTACAGTACAATACAGGACACGACATTGTAGATATAGACTAGAGAAGTTACAGTACAATACAGGACACGACATTGTAGATATAGACAATACTTCAGGCGAACGATAGATATAGACTGGAGAAGTTGGAGTTGGTCTGGTTCCAGACTATGGCTAACTAAGCTGTGTGTGCGACCATACTGTGACAGCTGCGACAAGATGCTCCAATCGTTGCTACTGCATTTGTTTGTCGAGACTGAAGACGCTCGGTAGAACCAAGAGCTGGCACCAACTCTCTCCAGCCAGGATAGAAGGCTGTGTGGATGAGGAAGAAGAGTTTGGAAACAGCTGAACATGAAGAAACCAAATCTAAACACATTTTGAACAAGAGAAATGAATTGCTTCGAGCTTTCCTAAACTGAAAGTCTTTCTTACTTTCTTTCTTTTCTTTCTTTCTTTCTTACTTTCTTTCTTTCTCATTCTTTCTTTCTTATTTTCTTTCTTTCTTTCTTTTCTTTCTTTCTTTCTTTCTCATTCTTTCTTTTTTCTTTCTTTCTTATTTTCTTTCTTTCTCATTCTTTCTTTTTTCTTTCTTTCTTACTTTCTTTCTTTCTTTCTCTTTCTTTCTTTCTTTCTCTTTCTTTCTTTCTTTCTTTTTCTTTCTTTCTTACTTTCTTTCTTTCTCTTTCTTTCTTACTTTCTTTCTTCCTTTCTTTTTCTTTCTTTCTTACTTTCTTTCTTACTTTCTCTTTCTTTCTTTCTTACTTTCTTTCTTTCTTACTTACTTTCTTACTTTCTCTCTTTTCTTTCTTTCTTACTTTCTTTCTTTCTTTTTTTCTTTCTTTCTTACTTTCTTTCTTTCCTTATTTATTTCTTTTCTTTCTTACTTACTTTCTTACTTTCTTTCTTACTTTCTTTCTTTCCTTATTTATTTCTTTTCTTTCTTACTTTCTTTCTTTCTTACTTACTTTCTTTCTTTCTTACTTTCTTTCTTTCCTTATTTATTTCTTTTCTTTCTTACTTTCTTTCTTACTTACTTTCTTTCTTTCTTACTTTCTTTCTTTCCTTATTTTTTCTTTTCTTTCTTACTTTCTTTCTTTACTTACTTTCTTTCTTTCCTTTTTTTTTTTTTTCTTTCTTTCTTACTTTCTTTCTTACTTTCTTTCTTACTTTCTTTCTTACTTACTTTCTTTCTTTCCTTATTTTTGTCTTTTCTTTCTTTCTTACTTTCTTTCTTTCCTTATTTATTTCTTTTATTTTCTTACTTACTTTCTTTCTTTCTTACTTTCTTTCTTTCCTTATTTTTTTCTTTTCTTTCTTACTTTCTTTTCTTTCTTACTTACTTTCTTTCTTTCTTACTTTCTTTCTTTCCTTATTTTTTTTCTTTTCTTTCTTACTTTCTTTCTTTCTTACTTTCTTTCTTTCTTTTTTTCATTCATACTTTTTTCTTTCTTACTTTCTTTCTTTCCTTATTTATTTCTTTTCTTTCTTACTTACTTTCTTTCTTTCTTACTTTCTTTCTTTCCTTATTTATTTCTTTTCTTTCTTACTTTCTTTTTTACTTTCTTTCTTTCTTACTTTCTTTCTTTCCTTATTTATTTCTTTTCTTTCTTACTTTCTTTCTTACTTACTTTCTTTCTTTCTTACTTTCTTTCTTTCCTTATTTATTTCTTTTCTTTCTTACTTTCTTTCTTTCTTACTTTCTTTCTTTCCTTATTTATTTCTTTTCTTTCTTACTTTCTTTTTACTTTCTTTCTTTCTTACTTTCTTTCTTTCCTTATTTATTTCTTTTCTTTCTTACTTTCTTTCTTACTTTCTTTCTTTCCTTATTTATTTCTTTTCTTTCTTACTTTCTTTCTTACTTTCTTTCTTTCCTTATTTATTTCTTTTCTTTCTTACTTTCTTTCTTTCCTTATTTTTTTCTTTTTTTTCTTACTTACTTTCTTTCTTTCCTTATTTTTTCTTTTCTTTCTTTCTTACTTTCTTTCTTACTTACTTTCTTTCTTACTTACTTTCTTTCTTTCCTTATTTTTTCTTTTTTTTCTTTCTTACTTTCTTTCTTTCCTAATTTTTTTCTTTTCTTTCTTTCTTACTTTCTTTATTTCCTTTTTTTTCTTTCTTTTTTTACTTTCTTTCTTTCTTACTTTCTTTCTTTCTTACTTTCTTTCTTACTTTCTTTCTTTCCTTATTTTTTTCTTTTCTTTCTTTCTTACTTTCTTTCTTACTTACTTTCTTTCTTTCCTTATTTTTTCTTTTCTTTCTTTCTTACTTTCTTTCTTTCTTACTTTCTTTCTTACTTACTTTCTTTCTTTCCTTATTTTTTTCTTTTCTTTCTTTCTTACTTTCTTTCTTTCCTTATTTATTTCTTTTCTTTCTTACTTTCTTTCTTACTTACTTTCTTTCTTTCCTTATTTTTTTCTTTTCTTTCTTTCTTACTTTCTTTCTTTCTTACTTTCTTTCTTACTTTCTTTCTTTCCTTATTTTTTTCTTTTCTTTCTTTCTTACTTTCCTTCTTTCTTACTTTCTTTCTTTTCTTTTTTTTTCTTTTCTTTTCTTTCTTTCTTACTTTCTTTCTTTCCTTATTTTTTTCTTTTCTTTCTTTCTTACTTTCTTTCTTTCTTACTTTCTTTCTTTCCTTATTTTTTTCTTTTCTTTCTTTCTTACTTTCTTTCTTTCCTTATTTTTTTCTTTTCTTTCTTTCTTACTTTCTTTCTTTCTTACTTTCTTTCTTTCCTTATTTTTTTCTTTTCTTTCTTTCTTACTTTCTTTTTTTCCTTATTTATTTCTTTTCTTTCTTACTTACTTTCTTTCTTTCCTTATTTTTTTTCTTTTCTTTCTTACTTACTTTCTTTCTTTCTTACTTTCTTTCTTTTTTTCATTCATACTTTTTTCTTTCTTACTTTCTTTCTTTCTTTATTCCTTCCTCATTTGCCTCCCAGCGTCGAGGAGAGAAATGATTTGCCGGTTCCTTGCTCTGCTATTGCCCTCTTCTGCTGTTATACCTCCGAGTGTTTCTGGTATTCTGTTTATCCACCTTTCTCCTGGTCAGCCTCTTGGTCTGGTGTTCCCGTACCGATTGTTGGTGACTCTTTGTGTTAGAGTTAGTTCTGGATGTCTTATCACATGCCCGGGTCACTTGATCTGTTGTTGCTTTATGTAGCTGGTTCTCTTTGTTCTAATCTGCTTTTTCTTTTCGTGAACTTTCCATTTCTGATCTTATCTCACATACTGCTTCCTGCTATGTGTCTGACACACTTCATTTCTTATCTCACATACTGCTTCCTGCTATGTGTCTGACACACTTCATTTCTTATCTCACATACTGCTTCCTGCTATGTGTCTGACACACTTCATTTCTTATCTCACATACTGCTTCCTGCTATGTGTCTGACACACTTCATTTCTTATCTCACATACTGCTTCCTGCTATGTGTCTGACACACTTCATTTCTGATCTCTCGTGCTGCCTCCTGCCATGCGTCTGACACATTCCATTTCTGATCATCTCTCATGCTGTCTCCTGCCATGCGTCTGAAACATTCCACTTCTGATCTTATCTTACATGCTGTCTCCTGTCATGCGTCTGACACACTACATTTCATCTTCTCTCATGTTGTCTCCTGCCATGCGTTTGACACTCCCATTTCTTATCTCATGCTGTCTCATGCGTCTGACACACTCTATTTCTGATCTTGTCTCTCACGCTGTCTCATGCCATGTGTCTGACACACTCCATTTCTGATTTTCTCTCTTGTCTCCTGCCATGCGTATGACACACTCCATTTCTGATCTTATTCCTCATGCTGTCTCCTGCCATGCGTCTGACACATTACAATTCTGATATTCTCTCTCATGCTGTCTCCTGCCATGCTTCTGACACACTCCATTTCTGATCTTGTAGTTAGTCGAAGGACCCGGTATCACAGCAAACGAATTAAAATCCATAATTGCTCAACCGCCCGTGCCAGTGGAATCATCCGAACTAACATCTCATCTCAATGAAGGATACAAAGACAGCTGCAGTCCCCATCATAGCAGCCACAGCACACGCCAAAAGATGTAAGGCTTTCTTCTAAGTAGAACTAGGTGTGGTCTGCCACCAACTGGAGCCAGGAATATCTTCGTCACTTCCTTAAAAAGCAGACACCTTCAGGGCTGCCCCGAGTACAATGATGCAGGTGTAGCTATCGATCAATCACTTTATCCAGTTTGAACACTTTTTCAGGATTATCGTTTTATATCCATTCTTATCTCTGACATCCTCTCCTGCCATCTTGCCTGTTATACCTTGACATCCACTTTCATGCCCAGCGTCTTCCATTGCGCATGACCGAGATGACGTCATTTCCTCAGGGGAAGCAATTCGACCCTAACAATTACCGGCCAATTAAAGACTCAGGTCCTGTAAATGTTATTTTAATGTAGCATTTCTGCTTTGAATGTCCATGTTTGGCGCCAATAATAGTGGAATATGAATAATTGGTTATTGCAATTTCCAGCAATTTCTCACTTCATAGACGAATTTTAGTTCAGATGTTTTAGTAGATGTGTTAATGTTTGTTAGTGTAAGGGATGTTTTAGTGGATGTATTAATGTTTGTTAGTGTAAGAGATGTTTTAGTGGATGTAATAATGTTTGTTAGTGTAAGAGATGTTTTAGTGGATGTAATAATGTTTGTTAGTGTAAGAGATGTTTTAGTGGATGTATTAATGTTTGTTAGTGCAAGGGATGTTTTAGTGGATGTAATAATGTTTGTTAGTGTAAGAGATGTTTTAGTGGATGTAATAATGTTTGTTAGTGTAAGAGATGTTTTAGTGGATGTAATAATGTTTGTTAGTGTAAGGGATGTTTTAGTGGATGTAATAATGTTTGTTAGTGTAAGAGATGTTTTAGTGGATGTAATAATGTTTGTTAATGTAAGAGATGTTTTAGTGGATGTATTAATGTTAGTTAGTGTAAGAGATGTTTTAGTGGATGTAATAATGTTTATTAATGTAAGAGATGTTTTAGTGGATGTATTAATGTTTGTTAGTGTAAGAGATGTTTTAGTGGATGTATTTATGTTTGTTAGTGTAAGAGATGTTTTAGTGGATGTATTATTGTTTGTTAGTGTAAGAGATGTTTTAGTGAATGTATTAATGTTTGTTAGTGTAAGAGATGGTTTAGTGGATGTATTAATCTTTGTTAGTGTAAGAGATGTTTTAGTGGATGTATTAATGTTTGTTAATGTAACAGATGTTTTAGTGGATGCATTAATGTTTGTTAGTGTAAGAGATGTTTTAGTAGATGTATTAATGTTTGTTAGTGTAAGAGATGTTTTAGTGGATGCATTAATGTTTGTTAGTGTAAGAGATGTTTTAGTGGATGCATTAATGTTTGTTAATGTAAGAGATGCTTTAGTGGATGTATTAATGTTTGTTAGTGTAAGAGATGTTTTAGTGGATGTATTAATGTTTGTTAGTGTAAGAGATGTTTTAGTGGATGTATTAATGTTTGTTAGTGTAAGAGATGTTTTAGTGGATGTATTAATGTTTGTTAATGTAACAGATGTTTTAGTGGATGCGTTAATGTTTGTTAGTGTAAGAGATGTTTTAGTAGATGTATTAATGTTTGTTAGTGTACGAGATGTTTTAGTAGATGTGTTAATGTTTGTTAGTGTAAGAGATGTTTCAGTGGATGTAATAATGTTTGTTAGTGTAAGAGATGTTTTAATGGATGCATTAATGTTTGTTAGTGTAAGAGATGTTTTAGTGGATATATTAATGTTTGTTAGTGTAAGAGATGTTTTAGTGGATGTATTAATGTTTGTTAGTGTAAGAGATGTTTTAGTGGATGTATTAATGTTTGTTAGTGTAAGAGATGTTTTAGTGGATGTATTAATGTTTGTTAGTGTAAGAGATGTTTTAGTGGATATATTAATGTTTGTTAGTGTAAGAGATACTTTAGTGGATATGTTACTGTTAATGTAAGAGATACTTTAGTGGATGTATTTATGTTTGTTAGTGTAAGAGATACTTTAGTGAATGCGTTAATGTTTGTTAGTGTAAGAGATGTTTTAGTGGATGTATTAATGTTTGTTAGTGTAAGAGATGTTTTAGTGGATGTATTAATGTTTGTTAGTGTAAGAGATGTTTTAGTGGACGTATTAATGTTTGTTAGTGTAAGGGATGTTTTAGCAGATGTATTAATGTTTGTTAGTGTAAGAGATGTTTTAGTGGATGTATTAATGTTTGTTAGTGTAAGAGATGTTTTAGCAGATGTATTAATGTTTGTTAATGTAAGGGATGTTTTAGTGGATGTATTAATGTTTGTTAGTGTAAGAGATGTTTCAGTGGATGTATTTATGTTTGTTAATGTAAGAGATACTTTAGTGGATGTATTACTGTTAATGTAAGAGATACTTTAGTAGATGTATTACTGTTAATGTAAGAGATACTTTAGTGGATGTATTACTGTTAATGTAAGAGATACTTTAGTGAATGTATTACTGTTAATGTAAGAGATACTTTAGTAGATGTATTAATGTATGTTAGTGTAAGAGATACTTTAGTGGATGTATTACTGTTAATGTAAGAGATTTTCTAGTGAATGTATTAACGTTTGTGTAATAGATGTTTTAGTAGATGTCTTGAGCTATACACGTCCTTGCTTTATGATGATCTTCATGGTTGTTGGCGGGTTTTCCCATCTTCTTCTCTGCTCGCTGACCTAAGTAAATTGAAAGCTGGTTGTGACTTTACCAACTCCATCACCTTCCTTATATCTCTATGCCCATTCTTTCCTGATAGCAGGGTCATAGATTACCTAACAGGGTCATAGGTTACCTAACAGGGTCATAGATTACCTAACAGGGTCATAGGTTACCTAATAGGATCATAGGTTACCTAACAGTCATAGTTTACATAGCAGGGTCATAGATTACCTAACAGGGTCATAGTTACCTAACAGGGTCATAGTTTACATAGCAGGGTCATAGATTACCTAACGGGGTAATAGTTTACATAGCAGGGTCATAGTTTACCTAACAGGGTCATATTTACCTAACAGGGTCATAGATTACCTAACAGGATCATAGATTACCTAACAGGGTCATAGTTACCTAACAGGATCATAGATTACCTAACAGGGTCATAGTTACCTAACAGGGTCATAGATTACATAGCAGGGTCATAGATTACCTAACTGGGTGATAGATTACCTAACAGGGTCATAAATTACCTAACAGGGTCATAGATTACCTAACAGGGTCATAGATTACATAGCAGAGTCATATATTACATAGCAGGGTCATAGATTACATAGCAGGGTCATAGATTACCTAACAGGGTCATAGATTACATAGCAGGGTCATAGATTACATAACAGTGTCATAGATTACATAGCAGGGTCATAGATTACATAACAGGGTCATAGACTACATAGCAGGGTCATAGATTACATAAATGGGTCATAGATTACATAGCAGGGTCATAGGTTACCTAACAGGGCCATAGATTACATAACAGGCTCATAGGTTACCTAACAGGGTCGTAGTTTACATAGCAGGGTTATATGTTACCTAACAGGGTCATAGTTACCTAACAGGGTCATAGTTTACTTAGCAGGGTCATAGGTTACCTAACAGGGTCATAGTTACCTAACAGGGTCATAGTTTACATAACAGGGTCATAGGTTACCTAACAGGGTCATAGTTACCTAACAGGGTCATAGTTACCTAACAGGGTCATAGTTACCTAACAGGGTCATAGTTTACATAGCAGGGTCATAGGTTACCTAACAGGGTCATAGTTACCTAACAGGGTCATAGTTTACATAACAGGGTCATAGGTTACCTAACAGGGTCATAGTTACCTAACAGGGTCATAGTTACCTAACAGGGTCATAGTTAACTAACTGGGTCATAGATTACATAGCAGAGTGATATATTACATAGCAGGGTCATAGATTACATAACAGGGTCATAGATTACATAGCAGGGTCATAAATTACCTAACAGGGTCATAGATTACATAGCAGGGTCATAGGTTACCTAACAGGGTCGTAGTTTACATAGCAGGGTCATATGTTACCTAACAGGGTCATAGATTACATAGTAGCGTCATAGGTTACCTAACAGGGTCATAGTTTACATAACAGGGTCATAGGTTACCTAACAGGGTCATATGTACCTAAAAGGGTCATAGTTTACATAGCAGGGTCATAGGTTACCTAACAGGGTCATAGTTACCTAACAGGGTCATAGTTTACATACCAGTGTCATAGGTTACCTAACAGGGTCATAGTTACCTAACAGGGTCATAGTTACCTAACAGTGTCATAGTTTACATAGCAGGGTCATAGGTTACCTAACAGGGTCATAGGTACCTAACAGGGTCATAGTTTACATAACAGGGTCATAGGTTACCTAACAGGGTCATAGTTACCTAACAGGGTCATAGTTACCTAACAGGGTCATAGTTACCTAACAGGGTCATAGTTTACACAACAGGGTCATAGTTACCTAACAGGGTCATAGTTACCTAACATGGTCATAGTTACCTAACCGGGTCATAGTTACCTAACAGGGTCATAGGTTACCTAACAGGGTCATAGTTTACATAACAGGGTCATAGTTTACATAACAGGGTCATAGTTTACATAACAGGGTCATAGGTTACCTAACAGGGTCATAGTTTACATAGCAGGGTCATAGGTTACCTAACAGGGTCATAGATTCATCAGCTGTGTCGAGTGCTGGAAGGTCTGGAGGTAGGCCTGTGGACAAGAAGCTTGTTTGTGTTGGAGATCACTGCACACCGGCTGATCCCATGGGTGCTTCGACATCCCCCTCAAGAATCTTGAGAAAATATTCCTGATCTCTGTGCACGAAATCCGTATCACGGCCTGGTATCCACGGGTAGGTTTTTGTCGACAATTTTGCCCGGGCCGCGGTCAAGTCTTATGGCCTACTCTTTTCGATTTTATCTGCCAAGGATTCTTTAACGTGTGCGCGTGCACACGGGGCCTCCTATTTATTGTCGTTATCCGAGACGGCTAGACGTCAGATCTCACTAGCCAAGAGACCAAGGGGAGATAACGTCATGAAGAAACAACGAATTAATTTTTCTTACGTTGGAAAAAAATTATCCCCACCTATGTTGGGTTTTGATCCCAGCTCCTTCCTGTCTTGAGGCCGACGTCAAACCTCTAGACTACTCAGCCCAGTACCCCGCCCCACTTTAGGGCAAGGTGGGAATTTGTCAAAAATCGAATCTGTGATTTCTTAGTGACTTTACCGTCCCTTGCTCTCTTCTCTGCGTAGAGAGATCCGATATCTGGCACTCTAGGATACCGGCAATAGACAGGAGGTCCCGTGTGCTCTTGGCATATTCAAGAACGCCTGGTAGCATTCTACACACAGACAAGAACTCTTGGTAACATTCTACACACAGACAAGAACGCCTGGTAGCATTCTACACACAGACAAGAACTCTTGGTAACATTCTACACACAGACAAGAACTCTTGGTAACATTCTACACACAGACAAGAACTCTTGGTAACATTCTACACACAGACAAGAACTCTTGGTAACATTCTACACACAGACAAGAACTCTTGGTAACATTCTACACACGGACAAGAACTCTTGGTAACATTCTACACACAGACAAGAACTCTTGGTAACATTCTACACACAGACAAGAACTCTTGGTAACATTCTACACACAGACAAGAACTCTTGGTAACATTCTACACACAGACAAGAACTCTTGGTAACATTCTACACACAGACAAGAACTCTTGGTAACATTCTACACACAGACAAGAACGCCTGGTAGCATTCTACACACAGACAAGAACTCTTGGTAACATTCTACACACGGACAAGAACGCCTGGTAACATTCTACACACAGACAAGAACTCTTGGTAACATTCTACACACAGACAAGAACGCCTGGTAACATTCTACACACAGACAAGAACTCTTGGTAACATTCTACACACAGACAAGAACGCCTGGTAACATTCTACACACAGACAAGAACTCTTGGTAACATTCTACACACAGACAAGAACTCTTGGTAACATTCTACACACAGACAAGAACGCCTGGTAGCATTCTACACACAGACAAGAACTCTTGGTAACATTCTACACACAGACAAGAACTCTTGGTAACATTCTACACACAGACAAGAACTCTTGGTAACATTCTACACACAGACAAGAACTCTTGGTAACATTCTACACACAGACAAGAACTCTTGGTAACATTCTACACACAGACAAGAACTCTTGGTAACATTCTACACACAGACAAGAACTCTTGGTAACATTCTACACACAGACAAGAACTCTTGGTAACATTCTACACACAGACAAGAACTCTTGGTAACATTCTACACACGGACAATAACTCTTGGTAACATTCTACACACAGACAAGAACGCCTGGTAGCATTCTACACACAGACAAGAACTCTTGGTAACATTCTACACACAGACAAGAACGCCTGGTAGCATTCTACACACAGACAAGAACTCTTGGTAACATTCTACACACAGACAAGAACGCCTGGTAGCATTTTACACACAGACAAGAACTCTTGGTAACATTCTACACACAGACAAGAACGCCTGGTAGCATTCTACACACAGACAAGAACTCTTGGTAACATTCTACACACAGACAAGAACTCTTGGTAACATTCTACACACAGACAAGAACTCTTGGTAGCATTCTACACACAGACAAGAACTCTTGGTAGCATTCTACACACAGACAAGAACTCTTGGTAACATTCTACACACAGACAAGAACGCCTGGTAGCATTTTACACACAGACAAGAACTCTTGGTAACATTCTACACACGGACAAGAACGCCTGGTAGCATTCTACACACAGACAAGAACTCTTGGTGTAATATAAGCTTATATTATAGTTATATATTTATATATAACCTGTTATATTATATCATAATTAAACATAACAGGAAGGATAGATGGAAATGTAATGTACAAATATATTATATGTATAGTTGGACATCGGAAAGAGAGGTCAAAATAAGACTCTCGACATAAATAAATGAGAGTATCTCTGAAGTCGAAGAATATCTGCCTGTATGGTGGGGGCCACTTGAGTACATGGCTGCCAGTGTGGTAAATAGGAACAAGTGAAGCCAGATTTAGTCCCTCGGGACTTCGACAGAGACACAAAGTTGGTGCGATCAAACCACAATGGCAGGGTCATGGTTACCAACATGCTTCATTACCTCCCCACCGACCCATCATTACCTCCCAACCGGCCCATCACTATCTTCCCACCGGCCTATTACTATCTCTCCAACGATCCATCACTATCTTCCCACCGACCCATCACTATCTTCCCACCGACCCATCACTGTCTTCCCACCGACCCATCACTATCTTCCCACCGGCCTATCACTATCTTCCCACCGACCCATCACTATCTTCCCACCGGCCTATCACTATCTTCCCACCGGCCTATCACTATCTTCCCACCGGCCCATCACTATCTTCCCACCGGCCTATCACTATCTTCCCACCGGCCTATCACTATCTTCCCACCGGCCTATCACTATCTTCCCACCGGCCTATCACTATCTTCCCACCGGCCCATCACTATCTTCCCACCGGCCCATCACTGTCTTTCCACCGACCCATCACTATCTTCCCACCGACCCATCACTATCTTCCCACCGACCCATAACTATCTTCCCATCCACCCATCATTATCTTTTCACCGGCCTATCACTATCTTCCCAGCGACCCATCACTATCTTCCCACCGGCCCATCACTATCTTCCCACCGACCCATCACTATCTTCCCACCGACCCATCACTGTCTTCCCACCGACCCATCACTATCTTCCCACCGGTCTATCAATATTTTCCCAGCGACCCATCACTATCTTCCCACCGGCCTATCACTATCTTCCCACCGGCCTATCACTATCTTCCCACCGGCCTATCAATATCTTCCCAACGACCCATCACTATCTTCCCACCGACCCATTGTTGCAGGGTTTCTTTCAAGCTTCTTTCTGTCCTTACTACTTGTACTTTCATTTGACACACATATATAACTCATCAATCTTTTTAGTACAAGTATAAACAAGGTCTTTATTGGTGTTACTTGACATAGCCTATCGGCGATGATGAATTGTCAAATAACGTTTGTGTGTGGCCGTTTCGTATTCATAAAGTTCTATCTGTGGTTATCTATCTATCTTGTTGACCGTATACTCCGTATAGTATTCTTAAGTACATCTGCCTGTCTCTTTCTGATAGTGCTGAGGAACTAGTATCTGAATGTGCTCAGTCTGGCCGAGTGTGGCCGAATTGTATCGAGTCTGGCTGAGTGTAGCTGAGTCTGCCCGAGTGTAGCTAAAATGTCTCTCTAGCTACTGCTCCTCGCCCCAAAAGCATTCTGGGCCTCTCCTCTCCTAATCTCCGTAGTTCCCAGGGTCTCGGGGTTTAAGTCCCAGGTGACCACACCCCCCCGACCACTGATACGGCCTAACCTACGTCTCCTGACCGTCACTATCTCTCTAGCTCCGCCTTTTTTTAATTATCTCTAAAGTCTTATTACTTTAGGAGTCCTGTCGAACCTGTCCATCTTCCTAAGTCCGTCCCCTAACAACTAAAACTCGAGGCGATTTCCAATTCAGAGACTCAAAGAGTAATCACTGCTGAACGTAAAGATAACCTGGTCTTTTGATTACGCGGGGCAGTTTAGTTGTCCGCTTTCATCTCAGGTCTTCACTGGACTTCAAGGCGTCTGCCGATATAAGAGTTTCCTAGGAACCAGCGGCCGTGTCGTTGCGTTACGCAACTTTGTCGACCAGAGCAAACATCTGTCTGGCTTTAGGCTGACCACCTGTACGCATTTCACTGGTAATCTTCAAGTTGATTACGACTCAGCGACTGAGTTGGGTAGACTTAACGTCTCCTTCCTAATCCTCTGAAGAGTGTCTTTTCTACGCCGCCTAAAACTATCCTACTTCACATCGTCATCGCCTCATTCTTTTATTCTTCTGTCTATCGTCATATTCTTCTATTCTTCCATTATCGCCCATGACTGAGTCACACTATAACATATATCTCCGTCAACATTTCAGTTGAATTGATATATTCATAGATCAATTTAACTCAAAATAAAAACATAGTGTGACTGCTCTCTTTCTACTTCCTTAATGGGCTAACTAATTTCCTTTTTCTCATTGTACATCAATTATTACAACAATTAGAAATACAAATTCAACATCTATAAACTGGAATCTCAAAAGAAAAATCCATCATGTATACAATCATCTTACAACATCGCTCTGCCATGCCACTTTGTTTTGCTTTGAAGCCTCTGACTAACGTGACGTCACTCTGGACCTAGCCTGAATGTAGGCCAGCTAAATTGAGGTCATCGTCTGTTTTGTCTATGTCTAACCCACATTTCTTTCCGTCTCTTAATTTAAACTGGTAGGTTCTGTAATTGGTGTTTACATATACAACATTCATAATTCTACAACAATATCATGACATTCAATAAACATCTTTGCGACACAACATGTGTCTCATGTATACAAAACATTTTGTGGAAACATCAATTCTGAAATATTTAAGGCTCGATCGGCCTTCGCACTGTACTCTCTTAATTGCCTAATAAGACGTGTTTAGTCTTTCTTCGGCATCATATCTGTGCCACTTCTGAAAAGAAACAAGACCCGTCTACTCTGTTCTCTTATTCTCCCTGAACACGTGCTCTTCTGGCACTGCTAATAAAGTTGTCTGCATAGCAATACGCTTTCTTACAGAATCTCTTAGCCACAGGCTTAATTTACTGGTCAACTCATGTCGGGTCGACAGTCTTCTTATCTGTTCCTTCTCCCCGCATATTCCTAAATTTTAGGCAATTCTCCCCGTCAACATATAATTACATTTTCATAAAATTGTATTTTAAAAAATGTGCATTTCACAACATGTTTCTCCTCAAATCATACACCCCACAGTCTTGGACAGACCGAACATTGAAGCATAGAGTAATCACAAACACATAGCAATCAAAATTATGACTTAAATTTGATACAGAATCTAGTCTGTCTAGACTTCCATTAAACTATCCACAACACACTTCATACACACATGTGTACATCTCACAATGCTGTTCCACACTTGGAATTCCTATATAACTCATAGAGTCTCTCCAACTCGGGTCACTGACTCACTCTTCTCTTCTTAGTCTCCTAAGACTCTCTCCATGCATACTCTATTTCCTGTAAATTCTAAGTTCTCTTAACTTGACTCAAACTTTTTTTTAAACCGATGTAAACATGGTTACCATTTTGTTTGTTTACTTCAGGTGACTCACTAACATCTTCATACATATAGTTCTGTCTCCTCATTAAGGCAACAGTACATTTACAGACTCCTACTCATCATTCAGTGCACACTGACATTATACATATAAAATTCGTCTCAAAGTTAGTAGACTCTTACACCTTATTAGTTACAACATCCACAAGTAAAATAATTACAATTCTTAATATGTATGTTTCTTCTTTTTGTATCTTTTATCTCTTCCATCACTAGTGGTTGTCAGGTCTCCTCTTCCTGACCTATGATCTTCTCTGAATTTGTTACCTTTATCTATTTCTTTCTGGTGGTCAAAAAACTCTTGCCGTCGTCCCAATCGTATGGCAAAAGGCAGGTCTACTTTGACTCTTTCATCGTCTTTTCTTCTTCTTTCAGCGATAATGGCATCACGTTCTGGTGTTCCCAATGGCCAAAATTTCACTTGCTCTGCCTTTTCTATTTGGGTCTTTTCAAACTCTTCATTTATGGCAGCAACCCTCCTTTCTCGTATTGTAGGCAATCTGTCGGTTTCAGGACGTTTCTTGCTACCTTTTACCCCATCTGCCATATCCTCTAATTCCTTGTCCATTTCACGCGCATATTTATCAGCTGCTTTCTCTAATGCATGAAACACTGCTAGTTCGTTAATTTTCTTCTCAGCACTTTTACTTACAACCTCTACACTATTTGTATCACTGTTGCGCTCTGTCCTATCAAGTTTCCCTTTCTCGTTTTCCTTCTTCAAATTTTCTGTAGTAGATTTCTTTCGCCTTAGAGACGCTACCTCTTCCTCTAAGTCAGACTTCTCTCGTATTAGGTTCTTTACTTTGTCATCTACTTCTGATTTCTCCTTTCTTAAACTTACAACTAAATCCTTGGACACTTTAACTTCACCTAAAAGTTGGCTATTCTGTGCTTTCATCTCATCAACTTCTCGAATCATACATACACTGTGTCTGTCAGTCTCAGACTCTTGTTCTTCAAGCTCTTTAATTCTTGTTTTTAGACACTTGTTTTTGCACTCTAGCCTATCTACTGTGTCTTTCAGCTCTAATAGCATCAACTCATCTCTTTCACTTCTCTTTTCCATAATTCTTATCTCGGCATCTTTTCTTGAAATCACATCTTCTAGGATGTTTGTAGCCACACAGGCGTCTCTAAATTGTTTCTTCACCTCCCTCGTTTGTGTTATTTTATCGTTATGTTTAGTTTGTCCTCTAACCTCTACAGTCTGTGTTTGTGCGCAGCTAACCTGTGTCACCAATACTTCTCTATCAGTACCTTCTGTTTGTGTAGCACTGTCGATCATTCTGTTCTCAGTCTCTTTAATTCTCACTAACATACATTCATTTTTATTGCTGATCGCATGACTCGACTTATCTTCTAAATTATGTTCCATTCCCTCTAATTCCTTCTCCTTTCTGATTAATTTGTTTTGTTTCAGGCTAGACAGTCTGTTTGTCTTGATGTTTGGGCCGTTTGATTTGGACCACTTGGTCGTTTTCGCATCCACGTGCTTGATTGCGCGTTTCTCTTTGACTCCAGAGGGATCTTGCCAACCACGCCTGGGTGTTGGGTTAACATGATGTGTCCAAAAGTTTGATTTACCATTCACTTTATTCATTTCAATCCTGTCTACACTATTTATTTCATAACTCTTACGTCCAGCAGTTTGTCTTTTGTCCTTCCACCTCCACCTAGATTCCTGGGGTGGTAATCTTCTTCCGTGAAAATGCCTTGTTTCCTTTCTCACTGCATATATTTCTTTACTCAATTCCCCTAGTCGTCCCTTATTTCTCCATCTAATACTCGCTTGATTAACTTCCCTAGGATTTTCCACTATTTTTCTTTTATTAAACCATTCACTGATGGTTGGGCTTTCTTCAGGTAGGTTTAAATTCAATCTCTTCCTGAACCCGGTTTCTTTAATAGAGACATTAATGGCTTCATCTAGCGTCTCAGGGTTCAGTCTCGCTAAGTGTAGTTTTAGATCTGTGGATATTAGTCCATCTATAAAAATCTCTATTAATTGTCTACCAAAACTGTCGGTATCTAAACCAGATTCCTCTGCTAGCTCTAAAAGTCTATTACTGTATGCAGTTATTGTCTCCCCTCTTTCTTGTTTAAACTTCCTCAAAAGTATGAAAGCAGTGTAGGCATCTCCTACAGCAGCATACCTAGTTTTTAAATCTATCTGGAGGGACTTCCATGTGCTTGAAGGTTCATTCTTTAGCCTTCTCTGGATGAAGTCAGATACTTCGCCTCTACTTGTTTTAAAAGCTATTAATTTCTTGTCTTCCTCATTTATAGGAAAAATGAGAGCATACTTTTCAATTTCTGCCATCCATTGTCTGAACTTGGATGGATCGCCAGAGTAATTTGAGATACTGGCACTCACTTCTTGCTGTCTAAAACTATTTTCTAAACCGGTGATGACTCTACTAATTTCTTGCAGGGTCTGCAAAGTGGGAGTCATGCCTCTCTTCATCTTGATAACTATTTAATTAAAAATAAACTGATTCGCAAGCAACATACACACGCACACACGTTTAGATCGGTCAAAGAATTTCTACGATCTTCCACTAACACTCAAGAAAAAACTTATTTACTTCACACTAACCTTGTTCAACATATCATATGCATCTCTAAAATATATAAGAAAAATCCAACTTACATGCTTCTGAAGTCCATGGAACACCTAACACACCTTATAACATCCTAAAAACTACACAATAATATACTAATTTAAAACAATAATTAACTACTTAGTCTTTTTAGGTTCTCAAGTGGACATCAGTTTTCACATAAGGCATAAGGTTCTCTGTTTATCTTTGCCCTCCGATGCATTTCACATTTATTTCAAACACAAATAATCTTTCACCTCCGGAATAGTAAAAAGTCGCGAACTGACAGCTTCTCTAGTGTTTTTTTCACAATGTGTTCTGTATAGTAAATATAGTGTTTTTCTTATAATTTCTTGGCTGCTCGGTGGCACTCGTTGCTGTAAGTATGTAGGTTTACGCTGGAAGTGCGTAGGTTTACGCTGGAAGTGCGTAGATGGACGTCGGAGTTGGTTAAGAGAAAATTCTTACTTTTTTTTTTCTTCCAGGTCCTTCTTTAAAAGAATAAAATCCTGCGTCACGGCAACAGAAAGTAATGTAATGTTGCAGGGTTTCTTTCAAGCTTCTTTCTGTCCTTACTACTTGTACTTTCATTTGACACACATATATAACTCATCAATCTTTTTAGTACAAGTATAAACAAGGTCTTTATTGGTGTTACTTGACATAGCCTATCGGCGATGATGAATTGTCAAATAACGTTTGTGTGTGGCCGTTTCGTATTCATAAAGTTCTATCTGTGGTTATCTATCTATCTTGTTGACCGTATACTCCGTATAGTATTCTTAAGTACATCTGCCTGTCTCTTTCTGATAGTGCTGAGGAACTAGTATCTGAATGTGCTCAGTCTGGCCGAGTGTGGCCGAATTGTATCGAGTCTGGCTGAGTGTAGCTGAGTCTGCCCGAGTGTAGCTAAAATGTCTCTCTAGCTACTGCTCCTCGCCCCAAAAGCATTCTGGGCCTCTCCTCTCCTAATCTCCGTAGTTCCCAGGGTCTCGGGGTTTAAGTCCCAGGTGACCACACCCCCCCGACCACTGATACGGCCTAACCTACGTCTCCTGACCGTCACTATCTCTCTAGCTCCGCCTTTTTTTAATTATCTCTAAAGTCTTATTACTTTAGGAGTCCTGTCGAACCTGTCCATCTTCCTAAGTCCGTCCCCTAACAACTAAAACTCGAGGCGATTTCCAATTCAGAGACTCAAAGAGTAATCACTGCTGAACGTAAAGATAACCTGGTCTTTTGATTACGCGGGGCAGTTTAGTTGTCCGCTTTCATCTCAGGTCTTCACTGGACTTCAAGGCGTCTGCCGATATAAGAGTTTCCTAGGAACCAGCGGCCGTGTCGTTGCGTTACGCAACTTTGTCGACCAGAGCAAACATCTGTCTGGCTTTAGGCTGACCACCTGTACGCATTTCACTGGTAATCTTCAAGTTGATTACGACTCAGCGACTGAGTTGGGTAGACTTAACGTCTCCTTCCTAATCCTCTGAAGAGTGTCTTTTCTACGCCGCCTAAAACTATCCTACTTCACATCGTCATCGCCTCATTCTTTTATTCTTCTGTCTATCGTCATATTCTTCTATTCTTCCATTATCGCCCATGACTGAGTCACACTATAACACCATCACTATCTTCCCACCGGCCTATCAATATCTTCCCACCGACCTATCACTATCTTCCCACCGGCCTATCACTATCTTTCCACCGGCCCATCACTATCTTCCCACTGGCCTATCACTATCTTCCCACCGGCCTATCACTATCTTCCCACCGGCCTATCACTATCTTCCTACCGACCCATCACTATCTTCCCACTGGCCTATCACTATCTTCCCACCGACCCATCACAATCTTCCCACCGACCTATCACTATTTTCCCACCGACCCATCACTATCTTTCCACCGACCCATCACTATCTTCCCACCAGCCTATCACTATCTTCCCACCGACCCATCACATTCTTCCCACCGGCCTATCACTATCTTCCCACCGACCCATGACTATCTTCTCACTGATCCATGACTATCTTCCCACCCACCCATCACTATCTTCCCACCGGCTCATCACTATCTTCCCACCGACCCATCACTATCTTCCCACCGACCCATCACTATCTTCCCACCGACCCATCACTATCTTCCCACCGACCCATCACTATCTTTCCACCGACCCATCACTATCTTCCCACCGACCTATCACTATCTTCCCACCGGCCTATCACTATCTTCCCACCGACCCATCACTATCTTCTCACCGACCCATGACTATATTCCCACCGGCCTGTCATTATCTTCCCACCGGCCCATCACTATCTTCCCATCGACCCATGACTATCTTCCCACCGGCCTATCACTATCTTCCCACCGACCCATGACTATCTTCCCACCGACCCATGACTATGTTCCCACCGGCCCATCACTATCTTCCCACCGGCCTATTACTATCTTCCCACCGACCCATGACTATCTTCCCACCGGCCCATCACTATCTTCCCACCGACCCATCACTATCTTCCCACCGACCTATCACTATCTTCCCACCGGCCCATCACTATCTTCCCACCGGCCTATCACTATCTTCCCACCGGCCCATCACTATCTTCCCACCGGCCCATCACTATCTTCCCACCGGCCTGTCATTATCTTCCCACCGGCCTATCACTATCTTCCCCACCGACCCATCACTATCTCCCCCACCGACCCATCACTATCTCCCCCACCGACCCTTCACTGTCTCCCCACCGGCCTATCACTATCTTCCCACCGACCCATCACTGTCTCCCCACCGGCCTATCACTATCTTCCCACCGGCCTATCACTATCTCCCCCACCGACCCATCACTATCTCCCCCCACCGACCCATCACTATCTCCCCCCACCGACCCATCACTATCTCCCCCCACCGACCCATCACTATCTCCCCTCCCCCCACCGACCCATCACTATCTCTCCCCACCGACCCATCACTATCTCCCCACCGACCCATCACTACCTCCCATGTCTGAACTGTTTCACCTTCTGTTCCAGGTATTATCCTCCTACACACAGCCACGGGCCAGACAGCCACCTCAACCGCTGGGACAGGTAAGTGTTCACCACCATCTCAATGACATCATCATCATGTTACCGTTACTTCCATCATCACACAGAAAGGTCGCAGTGGAACTCACCAACTTTGTAACACAATGACATCATCAGAAAACCTGTCCCTGTCATGTTAGTGATGATAGCAGCTGATGATGAGAAGTTTGACGTTTGTCAGTGTTTGTTCAGACAACGGCCGATAAATCTGTGAACTGGAAAACGGAATATCCCTTTGCGTTCAGCCTCTGATAGGACTAGAGTCTTGCTTACTCTGATATCACGAGATCGCTGGAAAAAAAAAAGATGGCTCCACACGGGGGTACTTTTAGAAAGGAAGCGAACTGCTCCCATTAAGGCATAATCTAACAGTGACCTCCTTTCATCATTTCCACATCTTCTGTCCATCATACTCCACTTTCTCATCTTATAGATGAGAGAGAAATGTGTTAGACGAATGACAGGAAACAGTCTGAGAGATAAGATCAGAGAGAAATGTGTTAGACGAATGACAGGAAACAGTCTGAGAGATAAGATCAGAGAGAAATGTGTTAGACGAATGACAGGAAACAGTCTGAGAGATAAGATCAGAGAGAAATGTGTTAGACGAATGACAGGAAACAGTCTGAGAGATAAGATCAAAAATGAAGAACTGAGAAAAAAGCTAGAAAGAGTTCCCGCCATAGAATGCATAAAGAAACAACAGATAAAATGGTTTGATCACGTGATAAGAAAGAAAGATCAAAAGATAACACAACGAGGCTTCAATAAATGTTGTGAGAACACCAGACTCAAGGGCCGACCTCGAAAACAGATGGATAAATGGAATATTAGAAACACTAGGAAACATAACAGCAGGAGAGACAAACAGAAGAGCAAAAGATGGATTGATGGAATATTAGAAACACTAGGAAACATAACAGCAGCAGAGGTCAACAGAAGAGCAAAAGATGGATTGATGGAATATTAGAAACACTAGGAAACATAACAGCAGGAGAGACAAACAGAAGAGCAAAAGATGGATTGATGGAATATTAGAAACACTAGGAAACATAACAGCAGGAGAGGTCAACAGAAGCGTAAAAGATGGATTGATGGAATATTAGAAACACTAGGAAACATAACAGCAGAAGAGGTCAACAGAAGAGCAAAAGATGGATTGATGGAATATTAGAAACACTAGGAAACATAACAGCAGGAGAGGTCAACAGAAGAGCAAAAGATGGATTGATGGAATATTAGAAACACTAGGAAACATAACAGCAGGAGAGGACAACAGAAGAGCAAAAGATGGATTGATGGAATATTAGAAACACTAGGAAACATAACAGCAGGAGAGGACAACAGAAGAGCAAAAGATGGATTGATGGAATATTAGAAACACTAGGAAACATAACAGCAGGAGAGGACAACAGAAGAGCAAAAGATGGATTGATGGAATATTAGAAACACTAGGAAACATAACAGCAGGAGAGGACAACAGAAGAGCAAAAGATGGATTGATGGAATATTAGAAACAATAGGAAACATAACAGCATGAGAGGTCAACAGAAGAGCAAAGGACAACAAATTATATCTCCCCTCGACGATGAAAGGCAAGTGAGGAAGAGAAGAAGTAGAAAAAGTCATCTGCTGAAATGAATTCAGGCCATCGATTTAAGGTAGACGAGGGCTGACAGGCCGCGCTGCATTCACAGGAAGAAGGAATGACGGCACAACACGGCAGCACGGATAATAAACATCTTGTCGCTAATAACGATGACGTCAGAGGAAATAAAATACCAGGCCCGCTGTTAATACGCAAATAACGCGCTGTGTGACGTGTCGGTTAAGCTTCACTCTCGTAGCGTGTAGAACATAACAGGAAGTGAGCTTCATTAGCCATCCATCACTAGTCAGCTGTAACCACAAGCGCCATGTTGGGCGTTCAGTTACAGCCAGATATAGGATTTACTTGAGGCAGATTGTCCCCACTGCTGCACGGCATTCATCTGTAGTTGTCCTAGGCGACTGTTGCTACAGTCTGGCCACTCTCAAGTGTCACACGATTATTGTCATTCCTGGTAATTAACGAGTTTAGCTACCTAAATTATTTATGTTAGGAGTAACATCCCCTTGCACTTTATTCGACGGTTCTCTAATAAGTCACTAGAGGACCCCTGGAGTAGGGTTACCCTAAACCTTTTGAAACGATCAAAGTAAATGCACAAAATCTAGAAACAGATGATGCAGCTCAGTCTGGAAGATTTCTCGTTTAGAAGAAAAAAATACCTAAACTCGTAAAGTACCCCATTCAAGTGACGTCATTCAGCAACTAGTTCTATCCTGTCGGCAGCTGCTCATAAACTGGGAGATGGACAAAGTGGGAGAAGGGAGACTGTCACATGGGCAAACTTTGTGAGAGAAGGGAGACTATCACATGAGCAAACTTTGTGGAAGATAGACAATGTGGGAGAGGGGAGACTGTCACATGGGCAAACTTTTTGGGAGATGGATAAAGTGGGAGAAGGGAGACTGTCACATGGGCAAACTTTGTGAGAGAAGGGAGACTATCACATGAGCAAACTTGTGAGAGAAGGGAGACTATCACATGAGCAAACTTTGTGGGAGATGGACAAAGTGGGAGAAGGGAGACTGTCACAGGAGCAAACTTTGTGGGAAATGGACAAAGTGGGAGAAGGGAGACTGTCACATGGGCGAACTGTGTGGGAGATAGACAATGTGGGAGAAGGGAGACTATCACATGAGCAAACTTTGTGGGAGATGGACAAAGTGGGAGAAGGGAGACTGTCACATGGGCAAACTTTTTGGGAGATGGATCAAGTGGGAGAAGGGAGACTGTCACATGGGCAAACTTTGTGAGAGAAGGGAGACTATCACATGAGCAAACTTGTGAGAGAAGGGAGACTGTCACATGAGCAAACTTTGTGGGAGATGGACAAAGTGGGAGAAGGGAGACTGTCACAGGAGCAAACTTTGTGGGAAATGGACAAAGTGGGAGAAGGGAGACTGTCACATGGGCGAACTGTGTGGGAGATGGACAAAGTGGGAGAAGGGAGACTGTCACATGGGCAAACTTTGTGAGAGAAGGGAAACTGTCACATGAGCAAACTTTGTGGGCAATGGGCAAAGTGGGAGAAGGGAGACTGTCACATGAGCGAACTGTGTGAGAGATGGACAAGTGGGAGAAGGGAGACTGTCACATGAGCGAACTGTGTGAGAGATGGACAAAGTGGGAGAAGGGAGACTGTCACATGAGCGAACTGTGTGAGAGATGGACAAGGGGGAGAAGGGAGACTGTCACATGGGCAAACTTTGTGGGAGAAGGGAGACTGTCACATGGGCAAACTTTGTGAGAGAAGGGAGACTATCACATGAGCAAACTTTGTGGGAGATGGACAAAGTGGGAGAAGGGAGACTGTCACATGAGCAAACTTTGTGAGAGAAGGGAGACTACCACATGAGCAAACTTTGTGAGAGAAGGGAGACTATCACATGAGCGAACTTTTGAGAGAAGGGAGACTGTCACATGGGTGAACTTTGTGAGAGAAGGCAGACTGTCACATGAGCAAACTTTGTGAGAGAAGGGAGACTATCACATGAGCGAACTTTTGAGAGAAGGAAGACTGTCACATGAGCAAACTTTTGAGAGAAGGGAGACTGTCACATGAGCGAACTTGTGAGAGAAGGGAGACTGTCACATTGGTGAACTGTGTGAGAGATGGACAAAGTGGGAGAAGGGAGACTGTCACATTGGTGAACTTTGTGAGAGATGGACAAAGTGGGAGAAGGAAGACTGTCACATGGGCGAATCATGCGAGAGATGGACAAAGTGGGAGAAGGAAGGCTGTCACATGAGCGAACCATGCGAGAGATGGACAAAGTGGGAGAAGGGAGACTGTCACATGAGCGAACCATGCGAGAGATGGACAAAGTGGGAGAAGGGAGACTGTCACATGAGCGAACCATGCGAGAGATGGACAAAGTGGGAGAAGGAAGACTGTCACATGGGCGAATCATGCGAGAGATGGACAAAGTGGGAGAAGGGAGACTGTCACATGAGCGAACCATGCGAGAGATGGACAAAGTGGGAGAAGGGAGACTGTCACATGAGCGAACCATGCGAGAGATGGACAAAGTGGGAGAAGGGAGACTGTCACATGAGCGAACCATGCGAGAGATGGACAAAGTGGGAGAAGGGAGACTGTCACATGAGCGAACCATGCGAGAGATGGACAAAGTGGGAGAAGGGAGACTGTCACATGAGCGAACCATGCGAGAGATGGACAAAGTGGGAGAAGGGAGACATGAGCGAACCATGCGAGAGATGGACAAAGTGGGAGAAGGGAGACATGAGCGAACCATGCGAGAGATGGACAAAGTGGGAGAAGGGAGACATGAGCGAACCATGTGAATAACTAGGTTGTTAGTTTGCTAGTGATGGTTGCCGGGTAATGACGGATACCGTGCCTGAATCTCTAGGGGACGTAACCTGTAACCCAGGTCATGAGGCTAGTCGGGTGAGGCGTGTAGAACAGTGAAGCAGATACCGTGCCTGAGCAGGTCATGAGGCTAGTCGGGTGAGGCGTGTAGAACAGTGAAGCGGATACCGTGCCTGAGCAGGTCATGAGGCTAGTCGGGTGAGGCGTGTAGAACAGTGAAGCGGATACCGTGCCTGAGCAGGTCATGAAGCTAGTCGGGTGAGGCGTGTAGAACAGTGAATAATTGTAGGGGACAGATGTGTTGACAGCGCTAGGAGAACATCCACAAATAAAGAGAAGAAGAGACAGCCCGATGTAGAATCGAACTGCTACCTCTCATCACGACAGACCTGCACTCATCCTACTTCGGGCTGTCTCTTGTTCTATGAAAGTTAAATAAGAAAGCATAGAATTGTAGCCGTTGTGGATTTATAGGGGACAATTGTAGCCGTTGTGGATTTATAGGGGACAATTGTAGCCGTTGTGTTTTTTATAGAGGAGAATTGTAGCAGTTGTGGACCTATAGGGGAGAATGGTAGCTGTTGTGGATTTATAGGGGAGAATGGTAGCTGTTGTGGATTTATAGGGGAGAATGGTGGCTGTTGTGGATTTATAGGGGAGAATGGTAGCTGTTGTGGATTTATAGGGGAGAATGGTAGCTGTTGTGGATTTATAGGGGGCAATTGTAGCAGCTGTGGACCTATAGGGGAGAATTGTAGCCTTTGTGGACCTATAGGGGACAATTGTAGCCGTTGTGGATGTATAGGGGACAATTGTAGCCGTTGTGGATTTATATAGGAGAATTGTAGCAGTTGTGGACCTATATGGGAGAATGGTAGCAGTTGTGGACCTATAGGGGAGAATGGTAGCTGTTGTGGACCAATAGTGGAGAATTGTAGACGTTCGGGACCTATAGGGGAGAATTGTTGCCGTTCTGGACCTATAGGGGAGAATTGTTGCCGTTCTGGACCTATAGGTGAGAATTGTAGCCGTTCTGGTCCTATAGGTGAGAATTGTAGCCGTTCTGGACCTATAGTGGAGAATTGTAGCCGTTCTGGACCTATAGGTGAGAATTGTAGCCGTTCTGGTCCTATAGGTGAGAATTGTAGCCGTTCTGGACCTATAGTGGAGAATTGTAGCCGTTCTGGACCTATAGGTGAGAATTGTAGCCGTTCTGGACCTATAGGTGAGAATTGTAGCCGTTCTGGACCTATAGGGGAGAATTGTAGCCGTTCTGGACCTATAGTGGAGAATTGTAGCCGTTCTGGACCTATAGTGGATAATTGTAGCCGTTCTGGACCTATAGTGGAGAATTGTAGCCGTTCTGGACCTATAGTGGAGAATTGTAGCCGTTCTGGACCTATAGTGGATAATTGTAGCCGTTCTGGACCTATAGTGGATAATTGTAGCCGTTCTGGACCTATAGGGGAGAATTGTAGCCGTTCTGGACCTATAGGGGAGAATTGTAGCCGTTGTGCACCTTCTTCTACCTATTAGCTCCCAATGCAGCATAGGTCTTCAACAAACACTTTCCAAGTCGTTCTGTTTTTTGCAATTCTTTTAAGATCATTCCATGTCTTCCCCATCATCTTCATCTCTGCTTCAATCTGTCTTCTCCAAGAATTCCTTGGTCTTCCTCTTTGTCTTTTCCCCTGGGGATTCAAAAAAAGGGCCTGTTGTGTAATACTCTCAGTTGGTTTCCGTAGTGTGTGTCCTATCCATCGCCATCGTCTTCGCTGTATTTCTTTATCCACTGGTATTTGACCGGTACATTTCCATAATTCCACGTTTGTGACTTTGTCCTGCCATTTCCATCCCTTTATTCTGCGCAAGCATCCATTAATGAAAGTCTGTACCTTCGTGATTGTCAATTTTGTTATTCTCCATGTTTCACAGCCATATAATAGAACCGACTTAACATTGGAGTTGAAAATTTGTATTTTTGTATTTAGCCTAATTTCTTTGGATTTCCATATGTTTCCCAGTGCAATGAAAGCTCCTCTTGCTTTTGATATCCTTATTTTGGTATCGTTTTCTGTTCCTCCCTCTTTATCTATATTACTGCCCAGATATATATAAGATTGTACGTCTAGTAGAGGTATTTCTCCTAGTTTTATTTGGTTATTGCCAACTGCATTAATTCTCATAATGTTGGTCTTATCTCTATTAATCTTTAGTCCTAGCTGTTGTGATCTCTCATCTAATATACTCATTTTATCTTGCATCTGTTGGTGGCTGTGTGATAGGAGAGCTATGTCATCAGCAAAGTCTAAATCATCAAGTTGTTTGGTCAGTGACCACTGGATCCCATTTCTGTTGTTTTGAGTTATTTTCATAATCCAATCTATGGCCAGTAGAAAGAGAAATGGAGACAGAAGGCATCCTTGCCTTACTCCTGTTCTTATTTCAAATGCTTCTGTAAGCTGTCCTTCATGCACCACACTACATTTTGTTCCTTCATACATTGTTTTTATCAGGTTAATAAACTTTATGGGGATTCCATAATGACTCAGCAACTTCCAAAGCATTCTTCTGTCTAAACTATCAAATGCCTTTTCGTAATCTATGAATCCAATATAAAGTGGGGATTTTAGTTCTAAACTTTGTTCAACTATTATACGTAGAGTAGTTATTTGATCAGCACATGATCTGTTCTTCCTAAAACCTGCTTGTTCATCTCTCAAGTGTTTCTCTATAGCCTCTTTTAGTCTCTCCAGAATGATTCTGCCTAATATTTTTCCTGGCACTGATAGTAGCATAATTCCCCTATAATTTGTGCACTCCTGTAAACTTCCTTTCTTTGGTAGTTTGATCATATAACCTTCTCTCCAGTCTTTAGGTATTTCTTCCCTCTCCCAAATTTTATCCAATAGATTATGTAACATCTTGGTAGAGGTGATAATATCTGCTTTGATGGCTTCCGAAGGAATTTCATCTGGTCCTGTGGCTTTACCATCTTTTAACAGTTTGATGGCTTTCATTATTTCTTCTTTGCTTGGTTTTCCGCAGTTAACGTGTAATTCTTCTTCTGCTGGTAGTATATCTGGAGGATTATTTGAGCCAGGTCTGTTCAAAAGTTCTTCAAAGTGCTCCTTCCATCTCTCCATTTGTTCCTTTATATTACTAAGCAGATTTCCTTTCTTATCTTTGATAAAGGCGTTGATCTGTTTGTATTTTCCACCTAATTTCTTTGTGCTGTTGTACAGTTCTTTCATATTCCCTTTATTTGCTGCTTCTTCTGCCTCTTTAGCTAATTCATCTATATATTTCCTCTTATCCCTTTTAATGCATCTTCTCACTTCTTTGTTCACCTCTGTGTAAGCTTCCTGTGTCTTGGCTTTATTACTTCTTGTTTTGCTTTTATTTATGTCTGCTTTCTTGTTCTTTCTTTCTTTAATTTTATCCAGGGTCTCTGCTGTCATCCATGCCTTATTCTGGCGTTCTCTTTTCCCCAGTGTTTCTTCGCATGTCTCTTTCCATATATTTTTTACCTGTTTCCAATGATCTTCTATATTTATTGTATTTTCTAGTTGTTGGAGGACTTGGTATTTGCGTTGTGCACCTATAGGGGAGAATTGTAGCCGTTCTGGGCCTATAGGGGAGAATTGTAGCCGTTGTGGACCTATAGGGGAGAATTGTAGCCGTTGTGGTCCTATAGGGGAGAATTGTAGCCGTTTTGGACCTATAGGGGAGAATTGTAGCGATTCTGGACCTATAGGGGAGAATTGTAGCCGTTGTGGACCTATAGGGGAGAATTGTAGCCGTTCTGGTCCTATAGGTGAGAATTGTAGCCGTTCTGGACCTATAGTGGAGATTTGTAGCCGTTCTGGACCTATAGTGGATAATTGTAGCCGTTCTGGACCTATAGGGGAGAATTGTAGCCGTTCTGGACCTATAGTGGAGAATTGTAGCCGTTCTGGACTTATAGTGGAGAATTGTAGCCGTTCTGGACCTATAGTGGAGAATTGTAGCCGTTCTGGACCTATAGGGGAGAATTGTAGCCGTTCTGGACCTATAGTGGAGAATTGTAGCCGTTCTGGACCTATAGTGGAGAATTGTAGCTGTTCTGGACCTATAGTGGAGATTTGTAGCCGTTTTGGACCTATAGTGGTGAATTATAGCCGTTCTGGGTCTATAGGGGAGAATTGTAGCCCTTCTGGACCTATAGGGGAAAATTGTAGCAGTTCTGGACCTATAGGGAAGAATTGTAGCCGTTGTGGACCTATAAGGGAGAATTGTAGCTGTTGTGGACCTATACTGGTTAATTGTAGCCGTTCTAGACCTATAGTGGAGAATTGTAGCCGTTCTTGACCTATAGGGGAGAATTGTTGCCGTTGTGGACCTATAGGGGAGAATTGTTGCCGTTGTGGACCTATAGGGGAGAATTGTAACCGTTCTTGACCTATAGGGGAGAATTGTTGCCGTTGTGGACCTATAGGGGAGAATTGTAACCGTTCTTGACCTATAGGGGAGAATTGTAGCCGTTGTGGACCTATAGGGGAGAATTGTAACCGTTCTTGACCTATAGGGGAGAATTGTTGCCGTTGTGGACCTATAGGGGAGAATTGTTGCCGTTGTGGACCTATAGGGGAGAATTGTTGCCGTTGTGGACCTATAGGGGAGAATTGTTGCCGTTGTGGACATATAGGGGAGAATTGTGGCCGTTCTTGACCTATAGGGGAGAATTGTTGCCGTTGTGGACCTATAGGGGAGAATTGTGGCCGTTCTTGACCTATAGGGGAGAATTGTTGCCGTTGTGGACATATAGGGGAGAATTGTGGCCGTTCTTGACCTATAGGGGAGAATTGTTGCCGTTGTGGACATATAGGGGAGAATTGTGGCCGTTCTTGACCTATAGGGGAGAATTGTTGCCGTTGTGGACCTATAGGGGAGAATTGTTGCCGTTGTGGACATATAGGGGAGAATTGTAGCCGTTCTTGACCTATAGGGCTATTGTGGACCTATAGGGGAGAATTGCAGTTGTTGTTAACCTATAGGGTAGAATTGTAGCCTTTGTGGACCTATAGGGGACAATTGTAGCCGTTGTGGATGTATAGGGGACAATTGTAGCCGTTGTGGATTTATAGAGGAGAATTGTAGCAGTTGTGGACCTATAGGGGAGAATGGTAGCAGTTGTGGACCTATAGGGGAGAATGGTAGCTGTTGTGGACCTATAGTGGAGAATTGTAGACGTTCGGGACCTATAGGTGAGAATTGTTGCCGTTGTGGACCTATAGGGGAGAATGGTAGCAGTTGTAGACCTATAGGGGAGAATGGTAGCTGTTTTGGACCTATAGGTGAGAATTGTAGACGTTCGGGACCTATAGGTGAGAATTGTAGCCGTTCTGGTCCTATAGGTGAGAATTGTAGCCGTTTTGGACCTATAGGGGAGAATTGTAGCCGTTCTGGACCTATAGGGGAGAATTGTAGCCGTTCTGGACCTATAGGGGAGAAATATAGCCGTTCTGGACCTATAGGTGAGAATTGTAGCCGTTCTGGTCCTATAGGTGAGAATTGTAGCCGTTCTGGACCTATAGTGGAGAATTGTAGCCGTTCTGGACCTATAGTGGAGAATTGTAGCCGTTCTGGACCTATAGTGGAGAATTGTAGCCGTTCTGGACCTATAGTGGATAATTGTAGCCGTTGTGGACCTATAGTGGAGAATTGTAGCCGTTCTGGACCTATAGTGGAGAATTGTAGCCCTTCTGGACCTATACTGGAGAATTGTAGCCCTTCTGGACCTATACTGGAGAATTGTAGCCCTTCTGGACCTATACTGGAGAATTGTAGCCCTTCTGGACCTATACTGGAGAATTGTAGCCCTTCTGGACCTATAGTGGAGAATTGTAGCTCTTCTGGACCTATACTGGAGAATTGTAGCCCTTCTGGACCTATACTGGAGAATTGTAGCCCTTCTGGACCTATACTGGAGAATTGTAGCCCTTCTGGACCTATACTGGAGAATTGTAGCCCTTCTGGACCTATACTGGAGAATTGTAGCCCTTCTGGACCTATACTGGAGAATTGTAGCCCTTCTGGACCTATACTGGAGAATTGTAGCCCTTCTGGACCTATACTGGAGAATTGTAGCCCTTCTGGACCTATACTGGAGAATTGTAGCCCTTCTGGACCTATACTGGAGAATTGTAGCCCTTCTGGACCTATACTGGAGAATTGTAGCCCTTCTGGACCTATAGGGGAGAATTGTTGCCGTTGTGGACCTATACTGGAGAATTGTTGCCGTTGTGGACCTATAGGGGAGAATTGTTGCCGTTGTGGACCTATAGGGGAGAATTGTTGCCGTTGTGGACCTATAGGGGAGAATTGTTGTCTTGTGGACCTATAGGGGAGAATTGTTGCCGTTGTGGACCTATACTGGAGAATTGTTGCCGTTGTGGACCTATAGGGGAGAATTGTTGCCGTTGTGGACCTATAGGGGAGAATTGTTGCCGTTGTGGACCTATAGGGGAGAATTGTTGTCTTGTGGACCTATAGGGGAGAATTGTTGTCTTGTGGACCTATAGGGGAGAATTGTTGTCTTGTGGACCTATAGGGGAGAATTGTTGCCGTTGTGGACCTATACTGGAGAATTGTTGCCGTTGTGGACCTATAGGGGAGAATTGTTGCCGTTGTGGACCTATAGGGGAGAATTGTTGCCGTTGTGGACCTATAGGGGAGAATTGTTGCCGTTGTGGACCTATAGGGGAGAATTGTTGCCGTTCTTGACCTATAGGGCTATTGTGGACCTATAGGGGAGAATTGTTGCTGTTGTGGACCTATAGGGGAGAATTGTTGCCGTTCTTGACCTATAGGGCTATTGTGGACCTATAGGGGAGAATTGTAGCCGTTGTGGACCTGTAGGGGAGAATTGTTGCCGTTGTGGACCTATTAGGGAGAATTGTTGCCGTTGTGGACCTATTAGGGAGAATTGTAGCCGTTGTGGACCTATTAGGGAGAATTGTAGCCGTTGTGGACCTATTAGGGAGAATTGTTGCCGTTGTGGACCTATAGGGGAGAATTGTAGCCGTTGTGGACCTATAGGTAAGAATTGTAGCTGTTGTTAACCTATAGGGCAGTATTGTAACCGTTGTGGACCTATAGGTAAGAATTGTAGCTGTTGTTAACCTATAGGGCAGAATTGAAAGCGTTGAAATGTAGACATATAGGGGAGAATTGTAGCCTTTTGGACCTGTAGAGGAGAATTGTAGCCTTGTGGACCTTTAGAGGAGAATTGTAGCCTTGTGGACCTATAGGGGAGAGGATTAGGTGGGAGTAAACGAAGAAAAAGAAGAAAGTTCGGAATCATCTGAAAATGAAAGAACTACTGAACACAATTTGATAAAGACAAGCTGACATTGTGTGGACATTTGAAGAGACATAATAGCCTTCTAAATGTCATCTCGGAAGGGAAGGTACGAGGTAGATGAGGCAGAGGCGGACCAAAACTACAGTGGAGTGATAACTTCAAAATGTAGACAGGTGAACCTATGACAACGTACACCATCAAGACATTGGACAGAGTAAAATGGCGCTCCATGGTAGCCAACCTTCGATGTGGAGGCGGCGCCCACTGAATGAATGGCGCTCCATGGTAGCCAACCTTCGATGTGGAGGCGGCGCCCACTGAATGAATGGCGCTCCATGGTAGCCAACCTTCGATGTGGAGGCGGCGCCCACTGAATGAATGGCGCTCCATGGTAGCCAACCTTCGATGTGGAGGCGGCGCCCACTGAATGAATGGCGCTCCATGGTAGCCAACCTTCGATGTGGAGGCGGCGCCCACTGAATGAATGGCGCTCCATGGTAGCCAACCTTCGATGTGGAGGCGGCGCCCACTGAATGAATGGCGCTCCATGGTAGCCAACCTTCGATGTGGAGGCGGCGCCCACTGAATGAATGGCGCTCCATGGTAGCCAACCTTCGATGTGGAGGCGGCGCCCACTGAATGAATGGCGCTCCATGGTAGCCAACATTCGATGTGGAGACGGCGCCCACTGAATGAATGGCGCTCCATGGTAGCCAACCTTCGATGTGGAGACGGCACCCAGTGATTTAATGTTGTTCTTTGTGTTTTCTATTTTGTTTGTAGATTTTCTCCGAGTGTTGTAAACATACCTCCCCCCCCCCCCCACAAATTATTCGTTGATCTGTCCCCTCCCCTCCCTATCCACCCACTTGGATCAGCTTGGGATCCACTGTGTGGGTAGGTCTCTGCTGACAATTCTGTGGCCGCGCAGCGACCATATTTATGACCTACTCTTTTCGATTTTAACTGCATAAAGAGATATTTAACATGCGCAATTGCACACGGGACATCCTGTTTATTGCCGTTATCTGAGAGGGCTAGACATCGGATCTCACTGGCCAAGAGATCAGGGAAGCGTGACGTCATACAGAAACCACGGATCCATGTTTGATATTTGTAAACAATCACCACTACTACTTGTGGGCTTTGAACCAGGGTCCTTCCTGGCCTGATGCCAACGTTATACCCCTAGACTACTCAGCCTGTACTCCGTTTCAAGACAACAAGAAACAACTTTGGCAAACAGAATAACAGTTTGGTGGCCGGCAACCAGAGCGTGTTATAGGTAACCTAAATGTGTCACTTCAACCATGGAGCAGTTGCTATCTACGTCATCATAGGTCACAACCTTGAACTTGAATACAGTAAACATGGCGGCCATTTGATGTCAACAGCGAAATGGTGGGTTAGAAAATAATGTAAGCGGTCGGTGGGGTTCAGTTGTTGATGTAAGCGGTCAGTGGGGTTAGTTGCTGGTGTAGGCGGTCGGTGGGGTTAGTTGCTGGTGTAGGCGGTTGGTGGGTTCAGTTGTTGGTGTAGGCGGTCGGTGGGGTTAGTTGTTGGTGTAGGTGGTCGGTGGGGTCAGTTGTTGGTGTAGGCGGTCAGTGGGGTTAGTTGCTGGTGTAGGCGGTCGGTGGGGTTCAGTTGTTGATGTAGGCGGTCGGTGGGGTTCAGTTGTTCGTGTAAGCGGTCGGTGGGTTCAGTTGTTGGCGTAGACGGTCAGTGGGGTCAGTTGTTGGCGTAGACGGTCGGTGGGGTCAGTTGTTGGTGTAGGCGGTCGGTGGGGTCAGTTGTTGGCGTAGACGGTCAGTGGGGTCAGTTGTTGGTGTAGGTGGTCGGTGGGGTCAGTTGTTCGTGTAAGCGGTCGGTGGGTTCAGTTGTTGGTGTAGGTGGTCGGTGGGGTCAATTGTTGGTGTAGGCGGTCGGTGGGGTCAGTTGTTGGCGTAGACGGTCAGTGGGGTCAGTTGTTGGTGTAGGTGGTCGGTGGGGTCAGTTGTTGGTGTAGGTGGTCGGTGGGGTCAGTTGTTGGTGTAGGCGGTCGGTGTGTTCAGTTGTTCGTGTAAGCGGTCGGTGGGTTCAGTTGTTGGCGTAGACGGTCAGTGGGGTCAGTTGTTGGTGTAGGTGGTTGGTGGGGTTCAGTTGTTGATGTAGGCGGTCGGTGGGGTTCAGTTGTTGGTGTAGGCGGTCGGTGGGTTCAGTTGTTCGTGTAAGCGGTCGGTGGGTTCAGTTGTTGGCGTAGACGGTCGGTGGGGTCAGTTGTTGGTGTAGGCGGTCGGTGGGGTTCAGTTGTTGATGTAGGCGGTCGGTGGGGTTCAGTTGTTCGTGTAAGCGGTCGGTGGGTTCAGTTGTTGGCGTAGACGGTCAGTGGGGTCAGTTGTTGGCGTAGACGGTCGGTGGGGTCAGTTGTTGGTGTAGGCGGTCGGTGGGGTCAGTTGTTGGCGTAGACGGTCAGTGGGGTCAGTTGTTGGTGTAGGTGGTCGGTGGGGTTAGTTGTTCGTGTAAGCGGTCGGTGGGTTCAGTTGTTGGTGTAGGTGGTCGGTGGGGTCAGTTGTTGGTGTAGGCGGTCGGTGGGGTCAGTTGTTGGCGTAGACGGTCAGTGGGGTCAGTTGTTGGTGTAGGTGGTCGGTGGGGTCAGTTGTTGGTGTAGGTTGTCGGTGGGGTCAGTTGTTGGTGTAGGCGGTCGGTGGGGTCAGTTGTTGGCGTAGACGGTCAGTGGGGTCAGTTGTTGGTGTAGGTGGTCGGTGGGGTCAGTTGTTCGTGTAAGCGGTCGGTGGGTTCAGTTGTTGGCGTAGACGGTCAGTGGGGTCAGTTGCTGGTGTAGGTGGTCGGTGGGGTCAGTTGTTGGTGTAGGTGGTCGGTGGGTTCAGTTGTTCGTGTAAGCGGTCGGTGGGTTCAATTGTTGGCGTAGACGGTCAGTGGGGTCAGTTGCTGGTGTAGGTGGTCGGTGGGGTCAGTTGTTCGTGTAAGCGGTCGGTGGGTTCAGTTGTTGGTGTAGGTGGTCGGTGGGTTCAGTTGTTCGTGTAAGCGGTCGGTGGGTTCAGTTGTTGGCGTAGACGGTCAGTGGGGTCAGTTGTTGGTGTAGGCGGTCGGTGGGGTCAGTTGTTGGTGTAGGTGGTTGGTGGGTTCTGTTGTTCGTGTAAGCGGTCGGTGGGTTCAGTTGTTGGCGTAGACGGTCAGTGGGGTCAGTTGTTGGTGTAGACGGTCAGTGGGATCAGTTGTTGGTGTAGACGGTCGGTGGGGTCAGTTGTTGGTGTAGACGGTCAGTGGGGTCAGTTGTTGGTGTAGGCGGTCGGTGGGATCAGTTGTTGGTGTAGGCGGTCGGTGGGGTCAGTTGTTGGTGTAGGCGGTCGGTGGGGTCAGTTGTTGGCGTAGGCGGTCGGTGGGATCAGTTGTTGGTGTAGGCGATCGGTGGGGTCAGTTGTTGGTGTAGGTGGTCGGTGGGGTCAGTTGTTGGTGTAAGCGGTCAGTGGGGTCAGTTGTTGGTGTAGGTGGTCGGTGGGGTCAGTTGTTGGTGGAGGCGGTCAGTGGGGTCAGTTGTTGGTGTAGGCGGTCGGTGGGGTCAGTTGTTGGTGTAGGTGGTCGGTGGGGTCAGTTGTTGGCGTAGGCGGTCGGTGGGGTCAGTTGTTGGTGTAGGCGGTCAGTGGGGTCAGTTGTTGGTATAGGCGGTCGGTGGGGTCAGTTGTTGGCGTAGGCGGTCAGTGGGGTCAGTTGTTGGTGTAGGTGGTCGGTGGGGCCATTTGTTGGTGTAGGCGGTCGGTGGGGTTCAGTTGTTGGTGTAGGCGGTCAGTGGGGTCAGTTGTTGGTGTAGGCGGTCAGTGGGGTCAGTTGTTGGTGTAGGCGGTCAGTGGGGTCAGTTGTTGGTGTAGGCGGTCGGTGGGGTTCAGCTGTTGGTGTAGGCGGTCAGTGGGGTCAGTTGTTGGTGTAGGCGGTCGGTGGGGTCAGTTGTTGGTGTAGGTGGTCGGTGGGGTCAGTTGTTGGTGTAGGCGGTCGGTGGGGTCAGTTGTTGGCGTAGGCAGTCGGTGGGGTCAGTTGTTGGCGTAGGCGGTCGGTGGGGTCAGTTGTTGGCGTAGGCGGTCGGTGGGGGTCAGTTGTTGGTGTAGGCGGTCGGTGGGGTTCAGTTGTTGGTGTAGGCGGTCGGTCGGGTTCAGTTGTTGGTGTAGGCGGTCGGTGGGTTCAGTTGTTGGTGTAGGCGGTCGGTGGGGGTCAGTTGTTGGTGTAGGCGGTCGGTGGGGGTCAGTTGTTGGTGTAGGCGGTCGGTGGGGGTCAGTTGTTGGTGTAGGCGGTCGGTGGGGGTCAGTTGTTGGTGTAGGCGGTCGGTGGGGGTCAGTTGTTGGTGAAACGAAATTGTTCTTGTACCGCTACACGGATCCAAGAATCTCTACAAGTACCACTCTCACAAGTATCATTACTACAAGTACCACTCTCACAAGTATCATTACTACAAGTGACACTCCTTCAAGTATCATTCCTACAAATGACACTCCCAAAAATATCATTCCTACAAGTACCACTCTCACAAATATAATTCCTACAAGTGACACTCCCAAAAGTATCATTCCTACAAGTGACATTCCCACAAATATCATTCCTACAAGTACCACTCCCACAAGTATCATTCCCACAAGTACCACTCCCACAAAGATCATTCCTATAAGTGACACTCCCACAAGTATCATTCTTACAAGTACCACTCCCACAAGTGTCATTCCTACAAGTACCACTCCCACAAGTATCATTCCCACAAGTACCACTCCCACAAGTATCATTCCCACAAGTACCACTCCCACAAAGATCATTCCTATAAGTGACACTCCCACAAGTATCATTCTTACAAGTACCACTCCCACAAGTGTCATTCCTACAAGTACCACTCCCACAAGTGTCATTCCTACAAGTACCACTCCCACAAGTGTCATTCCTACAAGTACCACTCCCACAAGTGTCATTCTTACAAGTACCACTCCTACAAATATCATTCCTACAAGTACCACTCTCACAAATATCATTCCTACAAGTACCACTCTCACAAATATCATTCCTACAAGTACCACTCTCACAAATATCATTCCTACAAGTACCACTCTCACAATATCATTCCTACAAGTACCACTCCCACAAGTGTCATTCCTACAAGTACCACTCCCACAAGTGTCATTCCTACAAGTACCACTCCCACAAGTGTCATTCCTACAAGTACCACTCCTACAAATATCATTCCTACAAGTACCACTCCCACAAGTGTCATTCCTACAAGTACCACTCCCACAAGTGTCATTCCTACAAGTACCACTCCCACAAGTATTATTCCTACAAGTACCACTCCTACAAATATCATTCCTACAAGTACCACTCCTACAAATATCATTCCTACAAGTACCACTCCCTCAAGTATCATTCTTACAAGTACCACTCCCACAAGTGTCATTCCTACAAGTACCACTCTCACAAGTGTCATTCCTACAAGTACCACTCCCACAAGTATTATTCCTACAAGTACCACTCCTACAAATATCATTCCTACAAGTACCACTCTCACAAATATCATTCCTACAAGTATCACTCGCACAAGTATTATTCCTACAAGTGACACTTCCAAAAAAACCACTGTTTCAAGGATTACTCCTACAGTAGCACTCCTATAAGTACAACTCATATAAATATCATTCCCACACAATACCACTGCCACAACTACCACTCTTACAAGTACCACTCCTATAGTACTACTCCTACAAGTACTATAGGAGTGGTACCACTCAAGCAAGTGCCACTCCCACAAATGCCACTCCTAGAAATGTCACTACTATAAGTACCACTCCTAGAAATTCCACACCTACAAGTACCACTCCTAGAAATTCCACACCTACAAGTACCACTCCTAGAAATGCCACTTCTACAAGTACTACTCTTACAAGTTTCAAAACTACAAGTACCAATCTATAAGTTCTAATCGACCATGTACCACTCTACAAGTCCCACTCCTTTAATTACCACTCCACAAGTCGCACTCCTTTAATTACCACTCTACAAGTACCACTCCTTTAATTACCACTCTACAAGTACCCCTCCTTTAATTACCACTCCACAAGTCCCACTCCTTTAATTACCACTCCACAAGTCCCACTCCTTTAATTACCACTCCACAAGTACCACTCCTTTAATTACCACTCCACAAGTCCCACTCCTTTAATTACCACTCCACAAGTCCCACTCCTTTAATTACCACTCTACAAGTACCACTCCTAGGTTGATCATCGACACAAACATTCATTTTTACCTTGACCTTTGCCCGTTTTGGCTGGCCTGGATAGTAATTTGTGCTCCTCTTTTCGACATTTAGTTACCAGGGTTTATTTAACGTGCGCACAATGCACACGGAATTTCCTGTTTGTCGCCGTTATCCAAGATGCTTAGAAGTGGAATCTGACTACCCTGCCCAGAAACCAGGGGGAGGTAAAGCAGTGAAGAAACCAGGGGAGGTAAAGCAGTGAAGAAACCAGGGGAGGTAAAGCAGCGAAGAAACCAGGGGAAGGTAAAGCAGTGAAGAAACCAGGGGAGGTAAAGCAGTGAAGAAACCAGGGGAAGTAAAGCAGCGAAGAAACCAGGGGAAGGTAAAGCAGTGAAGAAACCAGGGGAGGTAAAGCAGTGAAGAAACCAGGGGGAGGTAAAACAGTGAAGAAACCAGGGGGAGGTAAAGCAGTGAAGAAACCAGGGGAGGTAAAGCAGCGAAGAAACCAGGGAAGGTAAAGCAGTGAAGAAACCAGGGGGAGGTAAAGCAGTGAAGAAACCAGGGGAAGTAAAGCAGCGAAGAAACCAGGGGAGGTAAAGCAGTGAAGAAACCAGGGAAGGTAAAGCAGTGAAGAAACCAGGGGAGGTAAAGCAGCGAAGAAACCAGGGGAGGTAAAGCAGTGAAGAAACCAGGGAAGGTAAAGCAGTGAAGAAACCAGGGGAAGTAAAGCAGTGAAGAAACCAGGGGGAGGTAAAACAGTGAAGAAACCAGGGGAGGTAAAGCAGTGAAGAAACCAGGGGGAGGTAAAACAGTGAAGAAACCAGGGGAGGTAAAGCAGTGAAGAAACCAGGGAAGGTAAAGCAGTGAAGAAACCAGGGGGAGGTAAAGCAGCGAAGAAACCAGGGGAAGGTAAAGCAGTGAAGAAACCAGGGGAGGTAAAGCAGCGAAGAAACCAGGGGAGGTAAAGCAGTGAAGAAACCAGGGGGAGGTAAAACAGTGAAGAAACCAGGGGAGGTAAAGCAGTGAAGAAACCAGGGGGAGGTAAAGCAGTGAAGAAACCAGGGGAGGTAAAGCAGTGAAGAAACCAGGGGGAAGTAAAGCAGTGAAGAAACCAGGGGAAGTAAAGCAGTGAAGAAACCAGGGGAGGTAAAGCAGTGAAGAAACCAGGGGGAGGTAAAGCAGTGAAGAAACCAGGGGAGGTAAAGCAGTGAAGAAACCAGGGGGAGGTAAAACAGTGAAGAAACCAGGGGGAGGTAAAACAGTGAAGAAACCAGGGGAGGTAAAACAGTGAAGAAACCAGGGAAGGTAAAACAGTGAAGAAACCAGGGGAGGTAAAGCAGTGAAGAAACCAGGGGAAGGTAAAACAGTGAAGAAACCAGGGGAAGGTAAAACAGTGAAGAAACCAGGGGGAGGTAAAGCAGTGAAGAAACCAGGGGAAGGTAAAACAGTGAAGAAACCAGGGGAAGGTAAAACAGTGAAGAAACCAGGGGAAGGTAAAACAGTGAAGAAACCAGGGGAAGGTAAAGCAGTGAAGAAACCAGGGGAGGTAAAACAGTGAAGAAACCAGGGGAGGTAAAACAGTGAAGAAACCAGGGAAGGTAAAACAGTGAAGAAACCAGGGGAGGTAAAACAGTGAAGAAACCAGGGGAAGGTAAAACAGTGAAGAAACCAGGGGAGGTAAAGCAGCGAAGAAACCAGGGGAAGGTAAAGCAGTGAAGAAACCAGGGGGAGGTAAAGCAGCGAAGAAACCAGGGGAAGGTAAAGCAGCAAAGAAACCAGGGATTCAAAAAGGAAAATCACCACCGGCTGTGGTGGGATTGGAACCCGGAGCCTCCTATCCAGATGCCAAAGTGTTACCTCTAGACCACCCAGGCACAAGTGGTTTTTTTTTTTTTTGTGTCCGCCAGCTTTCACCTCTGACCAAGTCCCTAGAGACTAGGAACTGAATTTTGCGTGTTAATCCGTTTTTCCATGGCAGCCTTGTGCACAGGGGTCCCTCGCCGTACAGGCAGATAACTCTGACTTTGCAGGTACTCATATTTTTTTTCCGTCGATGAGTAATTGACGTTTCATGCCGGCCTGGCTGCTGAGACCAGTGGTGGTTGCCACAGAGAGAGATCACAAATACAAATCCCAACTGCTGCAGTCAGGATTTGAACTCACAGCCTATTTGTCTTGAGACCGGCGTCTTGTCTTTCATGATAAATGTTGGGAATGATAAAACGTGATATTTGTTTCGTTACAAACTATGGGGATGGTAAGTTGTGATATCAATGTGGTTACAAATATCGTGTGGGTGTTTGATATGTTCAATGTAGGCTGGCGTTCTCACACACACACCTCTTTCTGTTCGACATACGCAAGTGTTTCTGTCTAACACATGTTAAAGTGTTGATTGTTGTCTAATGCATATACAAGTGTTTCTATCTAACACATATAAAAGTGTTTCTCGCTAAAACTCATTTAAATGTATTTCTCGTTGTCTAACACATATAAAATTGTTTCTACGTGTCTAACACATATACAAGTGTTTCTCGCTGTCTAACACATATAAAAGTGTTGCTCGCTGTTTAACACTTATACAAGTGTTTTTCGCTGTCTAACACTTATACAAGTGTTTCTCACTGTCTAACACTTATACAAGTATTTCTCGCTGTCTAACACTTATACAAGTGTTTCTCGCTGTCTAACACTTATACAAGTATTTCTCGCTGTCTAACACTTATACAAGTGTTTCTCACTGTCTAACACTTATACAAGTATTTCTCACTGTCTAACACTTATACAAGTGTTTCTCGCTGTCTAACACTTATACAAGTGTTTCTCGCTGTCTAACACTTATACAAGTATTTCTCACTGTCTAACACTTATACAAGTATTTCTCACTGTCTAACACTTATACAAGTGTTTCTCACTGTCTAACACTTATACAAGTATTTCTCACTGTCTAACACTTATACAAGTGTTTCTCGCTGTCTAACACTTATACAAGTATTTCTCGCTGTCTAACACTTATAAAAGTATTTCTCACTGTCTAACACTTATACAAGTGTTTCTCACTGTCTAACACTTATACAAGTGTTTCTCGCTGTCTAACACTTATACAAGTATTTCTCGCTGTCTAACACTTATACAAGTATTTCTCGCTGTCTAACACTTATACAAGTATTTCTCACTGTCTAACACTTATACAAGTATTTCTCGCTGTCTAACACTTATACAAGTATTTCTCGCTGTCTAACACTTATACAAGTATTTCTCGCTGTCTAACACTTATACAAGTATTTCTCGCTGTCTAACACTTATACAAGTGTTTCTCACTGTCTAACACTTATACAAGTATTTCTCGCTGTCTAACACTTATACAAGTGTTTCTCACTGTCTAACACTTATACAAGTATTTCTCACTGTCTAACACTTATACAAGTGTTTCTCGCTGTCTAACACTTATACAAGTGTTTCTCGCTGTCTAACACTTATACAAGTATTTCTCACTGTCTAACACTTATACAAGTATTTCTCACTGTCTAACACTTATACAAGTGTTTCTCACTGTCTAACACTTATACAAGTATTTCTCACTGTCTAACACTTATACAAGTGTTTCTCGCTGTCTAACACTTATACAAGTATTTCTCACTGTCTAACACTTATACAAGTATTTCTCGCTGTCTAACACTTATACAAGTATTTCTCGCTGTCTAACACTTATACAAGTGTTTCTCCCTAAAGCACATATCACAATGTTTCTCGATAACACAAGTAAAAGTGTCGAGTGTTGTCTAACACAAATAAATGTGTTTCTCGCTGCCTACAACAAGTACATAATATGGCGACGACTACATGAGACAGCTTCTCCTCCCACATACCCAACCACACAACAAATGTAACATAATCCTATGTATTACATATATCCACATATATGCCTTTTACTGATTTGATTTTCTTTTCTTTTTTCCCCCCTCGCCCAACCCACCACCCTTCCCGATTCAACAAATCCTGCATGCTATAAAATAACAACTTTTCTATTTCTGTTTCCTAAAATAACAACATTTCCATTTCTAATGTTTCCTAAAATAACAATTTTTCTATTTTTGTTTCCTAAAATAACAACTTTTCTATTTATAATGTTTCCTAAAATAACAACTTTTCTTTTTTTGTTTCCTAAAATAACAACTTTTCTATTTTTGTTTCCTAAAATAACAACTTTTCTATTTTTGTTTCCTAAAATAACAACTTTTCTATTTAAAATGTTTCCTAAAATAACAACTTTTCTATTTCTGTTTCCTAAAATAACAACTTTTCCATTTCTAATGTTTCCTAAATAACAACTTTTCTATTTCTGTTTCCTAAAATAAAAACTTTTCTATTTCTGTTTCCTAAAATAACAACTTTTCCATTTCTAATGTTTCCTAAAATAACAACTTTTCTATTTCTGTTTCCTAAAATAACAACTTTTCCATTTCTAATTTTTTCCTAAAATAACAACTTTTCTATTTCTGTTTCCTAAAATAACAACTTTTCTATTTCTGTTTCCTAAAATAACAACTTTTCTATTTCTGTTTCCTAAAATAACAACTTTTCCATTTCTAATGTTTCCTAAAACAACAACTTTTCTATTTCTGTTTCCTAAAATAACAACTTTTCCATTTCTAATTTTTCCTAAAATAACAACTTTTCTATTTCTGTTTCCTAAAATAATAACTTTTCTATTTCTGTTTCCTAAAATAACAACTTTTCTATTTCTGTTTCCTAAAATAACAACTTTTCTATTTCTGTTTCATAAAATAACAACTTTTCTATTTCTGTTTCCTAAAATAACAACTTTTCTATTTCTGTTTCCTAAAATAACAACTTTTCTATTTCTGTTTCCTAAAATAACAACTTTTTCTATTTCTGTTTCCTAAAATAACAACTTTTCTATTTCTGTTTCCTAAAATAACAACTTTTCTATTTATGTTTCCTAAAATAACAATGTGACAACAAAATTAACAATCTGGAACTTATAATTACCAACTGTACTAATATCATTTTTAATTGGCACATCAATAACCCCGCCCACTAATCTTAACCCGCCCATTAATGATACCTCCTCTCGTTATTTGTGGCTTTTATGTTGGTTGCGTTTCCTTTTGCTCCATCCCAAATGTGTGTCTTCCGCCGCTGTGTGTCTGGATCGTTTACCTTCGTGTTACTGCAACGCGTGACCATCACACACAACGCGTACCAAATGTGACGTCACGCGCACTTTGATTGGTTCGTCCGGTTCCTACATGTCCAATCACTTTTCGGGACATCATTCACTTCCGATACACATCGATCGCAAAAACCAATCACAACGCTGTATGATTCAAACTAATCAACCAATCACAACGCGCTATGCTTCAAACTAATTATCCAATCACAACGCTGTATGCTTCAAACTAATCAACCAATCACAACGCGGTATGCTTCAAACTATTCAACCAATCACACCGCTCTATGCTTCAAACTAATTATCTACTCACAACGCGCTATGCTTCAAACTAATTATCCAATCACAACGCTCTATGCTAAAAACTAATCAACCAATCACATCGACATATGCTTGAATCTAATCAACCAATTACCTCGCTGCATCTATCTACCAATCCCTACGTTGGATTGCCTTAACTCAACGATATTGTGTATCCCACAAACTCTAACCCAATATCATTGACCCGCCTAAAACCAACAATGATGGCGACTACACTTGACGAACGGACGTGAACACGCCTCATCTTTCACTGCCCAACATCTCATGTTTACCTCTCTCCTGCTGCTTGCCCTTCAAATCCTCTGTTTCGTCCATCACACATTCATTTTTGTGTGTGTCTCATATACCACACATTCCTCTATCTTGTCTGCCACTCTGCCACACATTCCTCTATTTTGTCTGTCACTCTGCCACACATTCCTCTATCTTGTCTGTCACTCTGCCACACATTCCTCTATTTTGTCTGTCACTCTGCCACACATTCCTCTATTTTGTCTGTCACTTTGTCACACATTCCTCTATTTTGTCTGTCACTTTGTCACACATTCCTCTATTTTGTCTGTCACTCTGCCACACATTCCTCTATTTTGTCTGTCACTTTGTCACACATTCCTCTATTTTGTCCGTCACTCTGTCACACATTCCACTATTTTGCTGTCCTACATTCCTCTATCTTGTCTGTCACTCTGCCACATATTCCTCTATTTTGTCTGTCACTCTGCCACACATTCCTCTATTTTGTCTGTCACTCTGTCACACATTCCTCTATTTTGTCCCTCACTCTGTCACACATTCCTCTATCTTGACTGTCACTCTGCCACACATTCCTCTATTTTATCTGTCACTCTGTCACATATTCCACTATTTTGCTGTCATACATTCCTCTATCTTGTCTGTCACTCTGCCACACATTCCTCTATTTTGTCTGTCACTCTGCCACACATTCCTCTATCTTGTCTGTCACTCTGCCACACATTCCTCTATTGTGTCTGTCACTCTGCCACTCATTCCTCTATCTTTTCTGTCACTGTCGCACATTCCTCTATCTTCTCTGTCACTGTCGCACATTCCTCAATTTTGTCTGTCACTGTCGCACATTTCTCTATTTTGTATGTCATTGCCGCACATTCCTCTATCTTGTCTGTCACTCTGCCACACATTCCTCTATTTTGTCTGTCACTCTGCCACTCATTCCTCTATCTTGTCTGTTACTGTCGCACATTCCTCTATTTTGTCTGTCACTCTGCCGCACATTCCTCTACCCCCACCCCACCCCCAAAATCATATATTAATCAAATCACGTACATAATAACACCGCTTGTAACCTCCAACACTGCCTCCCTGCTTCTCCCAACCTAAACTAAACTGTTCTCCTCCCTAAACTCCCCTCCCAATGTCAACTAAACACTCCCACCTCTTCCACATTCCCAATGTCAACCCCTGCCCTCCCCTCCACCTAAAGGCAAGACAAAGTCCGACCACCAGAGCACCGTGGTATGGTCAGTGTCCACAGACACCATGGATCCAGTCCTCAACTCAGGAACGGCTGGGTCCCCTCAGAGCGGGCAGCCGGAAGTCAACGTAATTTCCTCTGAAAACAATACACTACCCACACTCGTTGCCATGGCGACGACTACCGCGTCCTTAAAACAGGAATCAACAACTCTACCAGCCACGTCATCACCGGCGTTGCCGCAGCTCGCTCTAACGACTGTTATCATCCCAGCTACCAGAGCCCCGCTGCCTCCGCTACCAGAGGGTATGGCAAGGATTCCAACTTTCTCTAAACTCATGTTTCTTCAACCTTCCATTCTCTAAACTCATGTTTCTTCAACCTTCCATTCTCTAAACTTTTGTTTCTTCAACCTTTCATTCTCTAAACTTATGTTTCTTCAACCTTCCATTCTCTAAACTTTTGTTTCTTCAACCTTCCATTCTCTAAACTCATGTTTCTTCAACCTTCCATTCTCTAAACTCATGTTTCTTCAACCTTCCATTCTCTAAACTTATGTTTCTTCAACCTTTCATTCTCTAAACTTATGTTTCTTCAACCTTCCATTCTCTAAACTCATGTTTCTTCAACCTTCCATTCTCTAAACTTATGTTTCTTCAACCTTCCATTCTCTAAACTTATGTTTCTTCAACCTTTCATTCTCTAAACTTATGTTTCTTCAACCTTCCATTCTCTAAACTCATGTTTCTTCAACCTTCCATTCTCTAAACTTATGTTTCTTCAACCTTTCATTCTCTAAACTTATGTTTCTTCAACCTTTCATTCTCTAAACTTATGTTTCTTCAACCTTTCATTCTCTAAACTTATGTTTCTTCAACCTTCCATTCTCTAAACTTATGTTTCTTCAACCTTCCATTCTCTAAACTTATGTTTCTTCAACCTTTCATTCTCTAAACTTATGTTTCTTAAACCTTCCATTCTCTAAACCTGTGTTTCTTCAACCTTCCATTCTCTAAACTTGTGTTTCTTCAACCTTCCATTCTCTAAACTTATGTTTCTTCAACTTTCCATTCTCTAAACCTGTGTTTCTTCAACCTTCCATTCTCTAAACTTGTGTTTCTTCAACCTTCCATTCTCTAAACTTATGTTTCTTCAACCTTCCATTCTCTAAACTTATGTTTCTTCAACCTTCCATTCTCTAAACTTATATTTCTTCAACCTTTCATTCTCTAAACTTATGTTTCTTCAACCTTTAATTCTCTAAACTTATGTTTCTTCAACCTTCCATTCTCTAAACTTATGTTTCTTCAACCTTCCATTCTCTAAACTTATGTTTCTTCAACCTTCCATTCTCTAAACTTATGTTTCTTCAACCTTTCATTCTCTAAACTTATGTTTCTTCAACCTTTCATTCTCTAAACTTATGTTTCTTCAACCTTCCATTCTCTAAACTTATGTTTCTTCAACCTTCCATTCTCTAAACTTATGTTTCTTCAACCTTCCATTCTCTAAACTTATGTTTCTTCAACCTTTCATTCTCTAAACTTGTGTTTCTTCAACCTTCCATTCTCTAAACTTATGTTTCTTCAACCTTCCATTCTCTAAACTTATGTTTCTTCAACCTTTCATTCTCTAAACTTATGTTTCTTCAACCTTCCATTCTCTAAACTTATGTTTCTTCAACCTTCCATTCTCTAAACTTGTGTTTCTTCAACCTTTCATTCTCTAAACTTATATTTCTTCAACCTTCCATTCTCTAAACTCATGTTTCTTCAACCTTCCATTCTCTAAACTTATGTTTCTTCAACCTTCCATTCTCTAAACTTATGTTTCTTCAACCTTCCATTCTCTAACAAATCCAAATTTGCCATAATCTAATCATCGGGAGTGGATGGGGCGGTTCACAATAAACATCACTTCTAGCCCACAGTTCTACACACAAAAACAGACATTGATAACATCACGACAGCAAGGAAAAGAGAAGGCTAAAGAAGCCTAGGAAGGCAAAGGTTGTTGTTTTATGTAGCAGTGTACTCGAGTTGATGAGAAATGTTGGAGGCATCGATGATCTCGCAGAGCATTGGTGGCAGTCGCTGCGGGGCACGGCACACGATGATAATTGCTGTTCTTCGTCTTAACGTGGGCGTTGGTGCGTTGTGTCGCTCATTTACGACCAAACCGCGATGTTTGAGCTTTCGACCCGCTACATCCGTCTGCGGCTTGGGGATATTGTGCTAACAGTTCATTTTTCCTGGCAGCTGCTATTTTTGGCCTGCCTTTTTCGACGTATAACTGCTATGTGTTCTTTAACGTGCGCTAATGTACACGGGGGTATTGTTTCCGCCGTTATTTGAGAGAGAGAGCTAGACATCGAATATTGTAACTACACATCAGATCTGGGACCTCCGGTCTCAAAGGCAGGGTCGGCGCACCATCAGCTCACCAAAAGCTAGCAGTTCTACCACCGCATGGTCTTTCCCCGTAACAGTCTGTGTCAAAACAGGCTGGCTAACAGAAGCTAGGATCGCCGTGTTCCCTGTAATGGTGGTTGTTACTGATATAGAAGACCTAGTATTGTGTCTACAGCAAAACAGACTGGCTAACAGAAGCTAGGATCGTCGTGTTCCCTGTAGTGGTGGCTCTTACTGATATAGAGGATCTAGTATTGTGTCTACAACAAAATAGACTGGCTAACAGAAGCTAGTATCGCCGTGTTCCCTGTAGTGGTAGCTCTTACTGATATAGAGGATCTAGTATTGTGTCTACAGCAAAATAGACTGGCTAACAGAAGCTAGGATCGCCGTGTTCCCTGTAGTGGTAGCTCTTACTGATATAGAGGATCTAGTATTGTGTCTACAGCAAAATAGACTGGCTAACAGAAGCTAGTATCGCCGTGTTCCCTGTAGTGGTAGCTCTTACTGATATAGAGGATCTAGTATTGTGTCTACAACAAAACAGACTGGCTAACAGAAGCTAGGATCGTTGTGTTCCCTGTAGTGGTGGTTGTTACTGATATAGAAGACCTAGTATTGTGTCTACAGCAAAACAGACTGGCTAACAGAAGCTAGGATCGTCGTGTTCCCTGTAGTGGTGGCTCTTACTGATATAGAAGACCCAGTATTGCAGTACCTCTGGGCTGGACTAGTAGTTTCCCAGCATAGCCTGGGACAGACGAACTCCAACCTCTCCAGTAAGAGCAGGGAATGTCAAGAAAGCCATTACGACCTGTCACATCAATGAGTCAAAGGGCACCATGCCCGCATCAACTCGTGGCCTCACATCAACATCATCAACTCGTGACCTCACATCAACATCATCAACTCGTGGCCTCACATCAACATCATCAACTCGTGACCTCACATCAACATCATCAACTCGTGGCATCACATCAACATCATCAACTCGTGGCCTCACATCAACATCATCAACTCGTGACCTCACATCAACATCATCAACTCGTGGCCTCACATCAACATCATCAACTCATGGCCTCACATCAACATCATCAACTCGTGGCCTCACATCAACATCATCAACTCGTGACCTCACATCAACATCATCAACTCATGGCCTCACATCAACATCATCAACTCGTGGCCTCACATCAACATCATCAACTCGTGACCTCACATCAACATCATCAACTCGTGACCTCACATCAACATCATCAACTCATGGCCTCACATCAACATCACCAACTCATGGCCTCACATCAACATCATCAACTCGTGGCCTCACATCAACATCATCAACTCGTGGCCTCACATGAACATCATCAACTCGTGACCTCACATCAACATCATCAATTCGTGGCCTCACATCAACATCATCAACTCGTGGCCTCACATCAACATCATCAACTCGTGGCCTCACATCAACATCATCAACTCATGGCCTCACAACAACATCATCAACTCGTGGCCTCACATCAACATCATCAACTCGTGACCTCACATCAACATCATCAACTCATGGCCTCACATCAACATCATCAACTCGTGGCCTCACATCAACATCATCAACTCGTGGCCTCACATCAACATCATCAACTCGTGACCTCGCATTAACATCATCAACTCGTGACCTCACATCAACATCATCAACTCATGGCCTCACATCAACATCATCAACTCGTGACCTCGCATCAATATCATCAACTCATGGCCTCACATCAACATCATCAACTCATGGCCTCACATCAACATCATCAACTCGTGACCTCGCATCAACATCATCAACTCATGGCCTCGCATCAACATCATCAACTCGTGACCTCACATCAACATCATCAACTCATGGCCTCACATCAACATCATCAACTCATGGCCTCACATCAACATCATCAACTCGTGGCCTCACATCAACATCATCAACTCGTGGCCTCACATCAACATCATCAACTCGTGACCTCACATCAACATCATCAATTCGTGACCACACATCAACATCATCAACTCGTGGCCTCACATCAACATCATCAACTCGTGACCTCGCATCAACATCATCAACTCGTGACCTCGCATTAATATCATCAACTCGTGACCTCACATCAACATCATCAACTCGTGACCTCACATCAACATCATCAACTCATGGCCTCACATCAACATCATCAACTCGTGGCCACACATCAACATCATCAAGTCGTGACCTCACATCAACATCATCAACTCATGGCCTCACATCAACATCATCAACTCGTGGCCTCACATCAACATCATCAACTCGTGGCCTCACATCAACATCATCAACTCGTAGCCTCACATCAACATCATCAACTCGTGACCTCACATCAACATCATCAACTCGTGAACTCGCATCAACATCATCAACTCGTGGCCTCACATCAACATCATCAACTCGTGGCCTCACATCAACATCATCAACTCGTGGCCTCACATCAACATCATCAACTCATGGCCTCACATCAACATCATCACTCGTGGCCACACATCAACATCATCAACTCATGGCCTCACATCAACATCATCAACTCATGGCCTCACATCAACATCATCAACTCGTGACCTCACATCAACATCATCAACTCGTGACCTCACATCAACATCATCAACTCGTGGCCTCACATCAACATCATAAACTCGTGACCACACATCAACATCATCAACTCGTGGCCTCACATCAACATCATCAACTCGTGACCTCACATCAACATCATCAACTCGTGACCTCGCATCAACATCATCAACTCGTGGCCTCACATCAACATCATCAACTTGTGGCCTCACATCAACATCATCAACTCGTGGCCACACATCAACATCATCAACTCATGGCCTCACATCAACATCATCAACTCGTGGCCACACATCAACATCATCAACTCGTGACCTCACATCAACATCATCAACTCGTGACCTCACATCAACATCATCAACTCATGGCCTCACATCAACATCATCAACTCGTGGCCACACATCAACATCATCAACTCGTGACCTCACATCAACATCATCAACTAGTGACCTCGCATCAACATCATCAACTCGTAACCTCGCATCAACATCATCAACTCGTGGCCTCACATCAACATCATCAACTCATGGCCTCACATCAACATCATCAACTCATGGCCTCACATCAACATCATCAACTCATGGCCTCACATCAACATCATCAACTCGTGGCCTCACATCAACATCATCAACTCGTGGCCTCACATCAACATCATCAACTCGTGACCTCACATCAACATCATCAATTCGTGGCCTCACATCAACATCATCAACTCGTGGCCTCACATCAACATCATCAACTCGTGGCCTCACATCAACATCATCAACTCATGGCCTCACATCAACATCATCAACTCGTGACCTCGCATCAACATCATCAACTCGTGAACTCGCATCAGCATCTCAGTTATCCTATCGGCAATGTGTCTTTGGTTGATCTCTGTTGGTATACCACTGAGCTTGTTGGTCATTTTGAAGGTCACAACCTCTGACCTGTCACCCTCAGAAAGGTCACCTAACACCCCAGTCTCCGTACCCGTCCTACCCTCGCTTATAGTAGTTCTCCATATTTCATGTGACAGTCGTGCTGACATTGGTATGCCATGTCTCCATTCGCCTCTCACAGTCTGTCCCTACCGACACTAGACGATGTTAATCTCATTGTCTCTCATTCAGAGAAAGAAATCGTGACCGAAACGTTGACTAACCTCCCAGATACGTGTCAATACATCCGTTAAGCCGGTCATTGCTCAAAGTAATATCACGTTCGTGACTTGCCGTGACAAGTGCGTGAACAAGCTAATTTATAGGCCAACCTAGGAAGTCACTGTGTCCACGTCATCAACACCGGAGTTCCGATCTGTCATCTTATTGCTCTCTGTAAGTTCAAGACTTCTTTCTTTCTTTCTTTCTTTCTTTCTTTCTTTCTTTCTTTCTTTCGTTTATTTGCTTCATTTCTTCATTTCCTTCATTCCTTCCTTCCTTTCTTTACTTCTTCCTTCGATTGTGTCTTTCCCTATTATTTCTTCATTCTTTTCTTCCTTTCTTTCATCCTTTCTTACTTCGTCTTCCATTCTTCTTTATGTCATTTTTTTCTTTCTTTCTTCCTTTATTTTTCTTTCTTCCTTCTTTCCTTTATTCCTTCTATCTTTTTTTTTTCTTCTGTGAAAGAACATTCTTGAAGATAAATATCTTTCTTTTCTCCTTAAGTTGTGTGATGTTTCCGCTCTCATCTCACGAGATCTGACATGTCACATGACACATTAGTCCCCGACCATCTGTCGGGTCAGCAAGAAATGTGTGATCCGATGAGGCTGATGCCTCGGCTGTTTCCGTGCTTGCTCGATCGTGTGTACAGCACGTGTGTGCGTGTATGTTGGTTCATCTATATGTATGTCATCATCATCGAGTGCCATCTCCGCATAGAAGCTTGGCTACCATTGATCGCCATTCCACTGTCTCTTGCTTTGATGGTGCAGGTTATCATAGGCTGTCTTGTCCATCTTTTGCTGTTACTTGTCCATGTTAGTCTTGGTCTGCCTCTGCCTCTTTTACCTTGTATTTTCCCCTCCAGGATTACTTTTAGTAGGCTGTTGTGTCTTTTAACATGGCCCAAAAATCGCATTTGTCTTGTTTGAATTGTGTTTTGTAGTTCTCTTTTCATTTTTAGTTGTTTTACGATTTCATCATTTGTTTTTTTTTCCCTTCCATCCAATTCTACATATTCTTCTATAAATCCACATTGCAAAGGCTTCAATTTTATTTTCTGTTTTCTTGTCTAATGTCCATGTTTTTGCACCATGCAAGAATATTGAGAAGATGTAACATTTTGCTATTCTTAGTGTTAGCCCTGGTGCTATTTGTTTTGATGTTAGTATATTTTTCATGACATTAACATTACTTTTTGCCATATGTATGTACGAACCGACATATCAACCCTGAGACATGAACACGTCTTCATGTCTCCTACAACTCCCGCCTCTCTTCCTTTACTCAACAAACTCCATCAATGATCAAACGCGATTAACGACAGTCGTAGGACAGGCACACATCCGTTTCAGCCTATTTATGTGATGCGAGTAAGAACACTCGAATGTACAAAACCAAAAGACAACTGGCCAGATTTGGGCAGATTTAGCCAGACTCTGACAGAGAATAACCTCGGTGGCTGAGTAGTTAGCCTGCTCGCTTCCTGGATCACAAGGGTCGTGGCTGAGTGGTTAGCCTGCTCGCTTCCTGGATCACAAGGGTCGTGGCTGAGTGGTTAGCCTGCTCGCTTCCTGGATCACAAGGGTCGTGGCTGAGTGGTTAGTCTGCTCGCTTCCTGGATCACAAGGGTCGTGGCTGAGTGGTTAGCCTGCTCGCTTCCTGGATCACAAGGGTCGTGTCTGAGTGGTTAGCCTGCTCGCTTCCTGGATCACAAGGGTCGTGGCTGAGTGGTTAGTCTGCTCGCTTCCTGGATCACAAGGGTCGTGGCTGAGTGGTTAGCCTGCTCGCTTCCTGGATCACAAGGATCGTGGCTGAGTGGTTAGCCTGCTCGCTTCCTGGATCACAAGGATCGTGGCTGAGTGGTTAGCCTGCTCGCTTCCTGGATCACAAGGGTCGTGGCTGAGTGGTTAGCCTGCTCGCTTCCTGGATCACAAGGGTCGTGGCTGAGTGGTTAGCCTGCTCGCTTCCTGGATCACAAGGGTCGTGGCTGAGTGGTTAGCCTGCTCGCTTCCTGGATCACAAGGGTCGTGGCTGAGTGGTTAGCCTGCTCGCTTCCTGGATCACAAGGGTCGTGGCTGAGTGGTTAGCCTGCTCGCTTCCTGGATCACAAGGGTCGTGGCTGAGTGGTTAGCCTGCTCGCTTCCTGGATCACAAGGGTCGTGGCTGAATGGTTAGCCTGCTCGCTTCCTGGATCACAAGGGTCGTGGCTGAGTGGTTAGCCTGCTCGCTTCCTGGATCACAAGGGTCGTGGCTGAGTGGTTAGCCTGCTGGCTTCCTGGATCTCAAGGGTCGTGGCTGAGTGATTAGCCTGCTCGCTTCCTGGATCACAAGGGTCGTGGCTGAGTGGTTAGCCTGCTGGCTTCCTGGATCACAAGGGTCGTGGCTCTTTTGATGTGGTTGTAGTATTGTACTTCCCTCTGTAGAATGGTGTCTATGAGCCAGTTCTTGTTCATGCCTTCATTGCTCTTCTCATTATCTAACATATCTTATGTATTTTTCTGCAGAATTTTGTTTCGATGAAATGTGTGATTGTAGAGATAAAACTTGAGACAGCTAAAACTGAAATGATTGTGTGATTGTAAAGATAAAACTTGAGACAGCTGCAGCTGAAATGATTATGTGATTGTAAAGATAAAACTTGAGACAGTTAAAACTGAAATGATTGTGTGATTGTAGAGATAAAACTTGAGACAGCTAAAACTGAAATGATTGCGTGATTGTAGAGATAAAACTTGAGACAGCTAAAACTGAAATGATTGTGTGATTGTAGAGATAAAACTTGAGACAGCTAAAACTGAAATGATTGTGTGATTGTAAAGATAAAACTTGAGACAGCTGCAGCTGAAATGATTGTGTGATTGTAAAGATAAAACTTGAGACAGTTAAAACTGAAATGATTGTGTGATTGTAGAGATAAAACTTGAGACAGCTAAAACTGAAATGATTGTGTGATTGTAAAGATAAAACTTGAGACAGTTAAAACTGAAATGATTGTGTGATTGTAAAGATAAAACTTGAGACAGTTAAAACTGAAATGATTGTGTGATTGTAAAGATAAAACTTGAGACAGTTAAAACTGAAATGATTGTGTGATTGTAGAGATAAAACTTGAGACAGTTAAAACTGAAATGATTGTGTGATTGTAAAGATAAAACTTGAGACAGTTAAAACTGAAATGATTGTGTGATTGTAAAGATAAAACTTGAGACAGTTAAAACTGAAATGATTGTGTGATTGTAAAGATAAAACTTGAGACAGCTGCAGCTGAAATGATTGTGTGATTGTAAAGATAAAACTTGAGAAGCTAAAACTGAAATGATTGTGTGATTGTAGAGATAAAACTTGAGACAGTTAAAACTGAAATGATTGTGTGATTGTAGAGATAAAACTTGAGACAGTTACTGAAATGATTGTGTAATTGTAAAGATAAAACTTGAGACAGTTAAAACTGAAATGATTGTGTGATTGTAAAGATAAAACCTGAGACAGTTAAAACTGAAATGATTGTGTGATTGTAAAGATAAAACTTGAGACAGTTAAAACTGAAATGATTGTGTGACTGTAAAGATAAAACTTGAGACAGTTAAAACTGAAATGATTGTGTGATTGTAAAGATAAAACTTGAGACAGCTGCAGCTGAAATGATTGTGTGATTGTAAAGATAAAACTTGAGACAGCTACAACTGAAATGATTGTGTGATTGTAAAGATAAAACTTGAGACAGCTAAAACTGAAATGATTGTGCGATTGTAAAGAAACGTGAGACAGCTAAAACTGAAATGATTGTGTGATTGTAAAGAAACTTGAGACAGCTAAAACTGAAATGATTGTGTGATTGTAAAGAAACTTGAGACAGCTAAAACTGAAATGATTGTGTGATTGTAAAGAAACTTGAGAAAGTTAAAACTGAAATGATTGTGTGATTATAAAGATAAAACTTGAGACAGTTACAACTGAAATGATTGTGTGATTGTAAAGATCAAAACTGAGTAAACAAAACTGGCTATTTCTGATTTCCTCAGCTGTGGCTCCAGACCCAACGGCGGCAGCTCCCAACATCCGGACTGACGTCACAGACACAGTTATGGCCCTTCTTAACGAAAGTAGGTCACTCAATGTCTTGTCTGTACAGGTTACCTACTTAATAATCCATTTACCTACCTATCTATAGTCCGTTCAGAAATTCATAATCACACCTGAATTAGCTTTGCATGATAACAGCTTGTTATTTTGGTTTCACATTTTGCATGCAATCTTAGAATATTGATGACCCAAAGATTTTGGTATTCCACAAACACAACAGATTTTGCACATCAGCGAATTCCTTTGATCTTTTATGACGATATCGCACAAGTTGATTCAAATTTTAGAGTTTACAGTAATCGTGTTAAATTTTCCAGTTTACCGCAATTCTTGTCAGAGGCGTATCTACATAGTGCTTAATTGTGGGTGTTGTTCGTTATGTGTATTTGCAAACATGAATTCAATTGGTTACAATTAGTCTTGTCCTTCGGTCACCATTAGACCCCAGGACGTCCTAACTGCAGCTGGAATTGAATTCATCTTAATTTTAATCATTCCGAATCGGACGATTCCAAGAGGTTGATAATCATTACTGGCTGGACAAATAGTAATCCTTCTCGTTTCCAGTACTCATCTTCCACCCGCAACACATGTTCAACACACTTCTTTTGCTAGTTATAAATTTGCATTTCAAACTCATTGTAATTTAGATATAAATGTTGGTATTTAAAGTCAACAAATTGTCTACTGAGTCTTCACAAAATTAATAAAGATACGCCTTCCCTTCGGTAATTAATGCCCAGGCCGTGGTGCGTCATGTCGTTCAATAACAATTCAGTTTTGTGCACGGGATTTTCCTGAAGTTAGTGTTTCTGCAATAGCCAAACTATTTTACGTCAACGACCGCACCAAATTAATGTATACATCCTAAAATGGTGTCAAATTCGAACAGGGTGAATTTAATATACCCTAAAGAAGAAAACTTTATCAAATTTCTCAGAGCAAAAAATATTTCTATAACGTCTTCAATATTCTAAGATTGCATGCAAAATGTGAAACCAAAATAACAAGCGGCTATCACGCAAAACTAATTCAGGTGTGATTATGAATTTCTGAACGGACTATACCTACTTACCTACCTAACTGCCTGCCTTCTTACCTACCTACCTACCTGCCTGCCTACTTACCTACCTACCTACCTACCTACCTGCCTGCCTATTTACCTACATACCTGCCTGCTTACCTATCTACATATCTACTTACCTACCTATCTACCTTCTTACCTAATTACTTACCTATCTACCTAGTTAACTACCTACCTACTTACTTACCCAGCTGCCTACCTACTTACCTAAATACCTGCCTGCCTACTTGCTTATCTACCTACCTATATAGAAACCAAACTACTTATCTAGCTACCAACACTACCTACAAATCTTACTTACCTACTTACACACCTACCTACACGTATATGTATATATACCTACCTACAAACCTATATGCACATATACCCTACTTACCTACATGCCTACCAACCCATATAGATATATACCCCACTATCTGCATACATATATATATATATATATATATATATATATATATATATATATATATATCCTACCTAGCTGCATACCTACCTACCTACCTACCTACCTATATAAATATATATATATATGTACCCTTCTTACTTGTATACCTACTTATCTATATATATACATATATATATATATATATATATATATATATATATATATATATACATATATATATATATATATATATATATATACCCTACTTACCTACATACTTATCTATATACATATTTACCCTATCTAACTACCTATACAACTATATACATATATACCTTACTTACCTACCTACCTACAAACCTATATACCTTATCTACCTATACCTACCTTCCTATATACATATATACCCTACCTACCTACACATCTGTATACATACACATCATTTTTACCTGCATACCTACACACCTATATACATATATACGTTACCTGCCTTCACACCTTTATACATATACCCTACCTAACTACCTATATATGTATACAGACTATATATATATATATATATATATATATATGTTTATATACTCTACCTACCTATATTGCAGTGGCGTATTCTCTATGTTGCCGCAGCTACCGCCGGTGGCCTTGAACATATTAACGAACTACAAAAGGAAATGATAATTTATTATATTTTTTTCATAATTATATTACAAATTTTCGAATATTCTATTGCACATTTCGTTGGCCAATATGATTTATTTGCTTTGATTTGCATTTATTAAAGCAAATTGATAGTAATTATTTAAAGTAATTTATTTAATAAAAGGAAATAGATATCGCGGACGTCAAAGAGAGAAAATACTGGATAGCTTGGTGTCATGGCATGGAAAACAGTCAACAACAGAACTGATACGATGCACTGTAGATAGAAGATTGTGGAAGGACACGATCGCCTGCGCCGACCGGTTTGGCACATGATAATGAAAGCAGGATTTTCCTCTGGCCACTATATAACGTTTGTGAATGAAACAGAAACTACTCTACATTGAAACCTCTAGTAGCTAGCGGTACATTTTTCCTCTATCCTGACCTAGTATTAACGACCTTGACATTCGAAAATGGGAGTCAAAATAATATGGCGGGAGCTAACGTTACAGGAATACGGTTTCATGGGTTATTTTTAGCTCTAGCCAATTAGAAGCGTTAAAAGTGAAAGTGAAACTATGTCTGATTACCGGAACTTCCTTAGCTATTTATAACTACGTTATGCGCATCAGCATCTGTAGAAAGAACTTTTTCTGCTCTCAAGAGAATCAAATCTTATTGTCGCTCAACTCAGACACAAGAACGCGTATCTGGTTTAGCATTAATGTCCATTGAGAAATCATTCCCTCAGAAACTTAGAAACCAACCCAACAGTACTTTCAATGACAAAGTCATCAAGATATTTTCGTCCCAAACAAGACGGATATAATTAACATATAAATAAGTAAGTAATTTAAAATGTAGTGATGTCATTAGAAAATATCACTTCATGTTAGCCTACTGAATATAATGTATGTGTTTATTTATTATGTCAGTGGTAGCCCAGACCCCAAAACCAGTATACGCCACTGCTATATATCTACCTACCAGTAAACATATGTACCCTACCTACCTATCTACATACATATATACCTACTTACTTGTGTACCTCATACCTATCTACCTACATACCTACCTATATACATATATACCCTACCTCTATACTCTACCTATCTACTTACCTATCTACCTTAATGCATATGTACCCTACCAACCTACCTATATACATATGTACACTACCAACCTACCTATATACATATGTACACTACCAACCTACCTATATACATATGTACCCTACCAACCTACCTATATACATTTGTACCCTACCAACCGACCAATATACATATGTACACTACCAACCTACCTATATACATATGTACCCTACCAACCGACCAATATACATATGTACCCTACCAACTTACCAACCTACCTATATACATATGTACCCTACCAACCTACCTATATACATATGTACCCTACCAACCTACCTATATACATATGTATCCTACCAACTTACCTATATACATATGTACCCTACCAACCTATCAACCTACCTATATACATATGTACCCTACCAACCTACCTATATACATATGTACCCTACCAACCTACCAACCTACCTATATACATATGTACCCTACCAACCTACCAACCTACCTATATACATATGTACCCTACCAACCTACCAATATACATATGTACCCTACCAACCTACCAACCTACCTATATACATATGTACCCTACCAACCTACCTATATACATAGGTACCCTACCAACCTACCTATATACATATGTACCCTACCAACCTACCTACCTACCTATATACATATATATCTTGCCTAAATTTCGACATATATGTATACACAATATCCTACCTTCCTATTTATCTACCTACCTGCATACCTGCCTACCTGCCTACATACCTACCTACATATCTAATTAACTACCTACCTACCAGACTCAAGGGTTGACCAAGAAAAAGATGGATTGATGGAATATTAGAAACACTAGGAAACATAACAGCACGAGAGGCCAACAGAAGAGCAAAAGATGGATTGATGGAATATTAGAAACACTAGGAAACATAACAGCACGAGAGGCCAACAGAAGAGAAAAAGATGGATTGATGGAATATTAGAAACACTAGGAAACATAACAGCAGCAGAGGTCAACAGAAGAGCAAAAGATGGATTGATGGAATATTAGAAATACTAGGAAACATAACAGCACGAGAGGCCAACAGAAGAGCAAAAGATGGATTGATGGAATATTAGAAACACTAGGAAACATAACAGTAGGAGAGGCTAACAGAAGAGCAAAAGATGGATTGATGGAATATTAGAAACACTAGGAAACATAACAGCACGAGAGGCCAACAGAAGAGCAAAAGATGGATTGATGGAATATTAGAAACACTAGGAAACATAACAGCAGCAGAAGTCAACAGAATAGCAAAAGATGGATTGATGGAATATTAGAAATACTAGGAAACATAACAGCAGGAGAGGCCAACAGAAGAGCAAAAGATGGATTGATGGAATATTAGAAACACTAGGAAACATACCAGCAGGAGAGGCCAACAGAAGAGCAATAGATGGATTGATGGAATATTAGAAACACTAGGAAACATAACAGCAGCAGAGGTCAACAGAAGAGCAAAAGATGGATTGATGGAATATTAGAAATACTAGGAAACATAACAGCAGGAGAGGCCAACAGAAGAGCAAAAGATGGATTGATGGAATATTAGAAATACTAGGAAACATAACAGCACGAGAGGCCAACAGAAGAGCAAAAGATGGATTGATGGAATATTAGAAACACTAGGAAACATAACAGTAGGAGAGGCTAACAGAAGAGCAAAAGATGGATTGATGGAATATTAGAAACACTAGGAAACATAACAGCAGCAGAAGTCAACAGAATAGCAAAAGATGGATTGATGGAATATTAGAAATACTAGGAAACATAACAGCACGAGAGGCCAACAGAAGAGCAAAAGATGGATTTATGGAATATTAGAAACACTAGGAAACATAACAGTAGGAGAGGCTAACAGAAGAGCAAAATATGGATTGATGGAATATTAGAAACACTAGGAAACATAACAGCACGAGAGGCCAACAGAAGAGCAAAAGATGGATTGATGGAATATTAGAAACACTAGGAAACATAACAGCAGCAGAGGTCAACAGAAGAGCAAAAGATGGATTGATGGAATATTAGAAATACTAGGAAACATAACAGCAGGAGAGGCCAACAGAAGAGCAAAAGATGGATTGATGGAATATTAGAAACACTAGGAAACATAACAGCAGGAGAGGCCAACAGAAGAGTAAAAGATGGATTGATGGAATATTAGAAAAACTAGGAAACATAACAGCAGCAGAGGCCAACAGAAGAGTAAAAGATGGATTGATGGAATATTAGAAACACTAGGAAACATAACAGCAGGAGAGGCCACCAGAAGAGATGAAGATCGCAAATTATATCTCTCCTCGACACTGTGAAAGCAAATGATGAAGAGAAGAAGAAATAGAATGTGATGATGTTGATGATGAAGTTAATAATGGTAGCAACCATCGACTGTGATATCGTGTTCCGTGTCCACAGCTGGCTACTCGGGCAGCGCTAACGACGCCAACGTACAGGAGATAGTGGCCATGCTCATGAACGGGACCGTGCCGACAGACGCTGACCTCATCCGGCTGGGCTTCATCCCACAGCCTTCCCTTACTCAGGCTTCAAGTACGTGTTGATAGACACTACATAGCAGGTTGTACGTGTTGTTAGATATCACATAGCAGGTTGTACGTGTTGTTAGATATCACATAGCAGGTTGTATGTGTTGTTAGATATCACATAGCAGGTTGTACGTGTTGTTAGATATCACATAACAGGTTGTACGTGTTGTTAGATATCACATAGCAGATTGTACGTGTTAATAGACACTACATAACAATTAATAGACACCCCATTGCAGGTTGTACGTGTTAATAGACATTCCATATGCAATGCACATATTCATGAATATATATTTCGTGTAAACTGTACGTGTGAATGATTACTTCATACAGACCGTACGTGTGAATGGATACTTCATACAGACTGTACGTGTGAATGGATACTTCATATAGACTGTACATTTGAATAGATACTTCATATAAACCGTATGTGTGAATGGATACTTCATACAGACCGTACGTGTGAATAGATACTTCATACAGACTGTACATGTGAATGGATACTTCATACAGACTGTATATGTGAATGGATACTTCATACATACTGTTACATGTGAATGGATACTTCATACAGACTGTACGTGTGAATGGATACTTCATACTGACTGTACGTGTGAATGGATGCTTCATACAGACTGTACATGTGTGTAGATACTTCATATAGATTGTACATTTGAATAGATACTTCATATAGACTGTACGTGTGGTAAGATACTTCATACAGACTGTACATGTGAATAGATACTTCATACAGACTGTACATTTGAATAGATACTTCATATAGGCTGTAAATGTGAATAGATACTTCATATAGGCTGTTCGTGTGAATAGATACTTCATATAGGCTGTTCGTGTGAATAGATACTTCATATAGGCTGTACGTGTGAATAGATACTTCATACAGACTGTACGTGTGAAGATACTTCATACAGACTGTACATGTGAAGATACTTCATACAGACTGTACGTGTGAATAGATACTTCATACAAACTGTACGTCTGAGTAGATACTTCATACAGACTGTACATGTGCATATATACTTCATACAGACTGTACATGTGAATAGATACTTCATATAGACTGTACATGTGAATAGATACTTCATACAGACTCTACGTGTGAATAGATACTTCATATAGACAGCACATATGAATAGATACTTCATATAGACTGTACGTGTGAATAGATACCTCATACAGACTGTACATGTGAATAGATACCTCATACAGACTGTACGTGTGAATAGATACCTCATACAGACTGTACGTGTGAATAGATACCTCATACAGACTGTACATGTGAATAGATACATCATACAGACTGTACATGTGAATAGATACCTCATACAGACTGTACATGTGAATAGATACCTCATACAGACTGTACATGCGAATAGACATCTCATACAGACTGTACATGTGAATAGATACCTCATACAGACTGTACGTGTGAATAGATACGTCATAGAGACTGTACGTGTGAATAGATACTTCATACAGACTGTACGTGTGAATAGATACCTCATACAGACTGTACGTGTGAATAGATACGTCATAGAGACTGTACGTGTGAATAGATACTTCATACAGACTGTACGTGTTAATATATACCTCATACAGACTGTACGTGTGAATAGATACCTCATACAGACTGTACGTGTGAATAGATACCTCATACAGACTGTATGTGTGAATAGATACTTCATACAGACTGTACGTGTGAATAGATACCTCATACAGACTGTACATGTGAATAGATACCTCATACAGACTGTACGTGTGAATAGTTACTTCATACCAACTGTACGTGTGAATAGATACCTCATACAGACCTCATACAGACTGTACGTGTGAATAGTTACTTCATACCAACTGTACGTGTGAATAGATACCTCATACAGACTGTACGTGTGAATAGATACCTCATACAGACTGTACGTGTGAATAGATACTTCATACAGACTGTACGTGTGAATAGATACTTCATACAGACTGTACGTGTGAAGAGATACTTCATACAGACTGTACGTGTGAAGAGATACTTCATACAGACTGTACGTGTGAATAGATACTTCAAACAGACTGTACGTGTGAATAGATACTTCATACAGACTGTACGTGTGAATAGATACTTCATACAGACTGTACGTGTGAATAGATACTTCATACAGACTGCACGTGTGAATAGATACTTCATACATGACTGTACGTGTGAATAGATACTTCATACAGACTGTACGTGTGAATAGATACTTCATACAGACTGTACGTGTGAATAAATACTTCATACAGACTGTACGTGTGAATAGATACATACACCAACAACATCATCACTTGTTGCCCGGGGGGCCTCGCTATCCTAGTTGGGGACAACCACCCGGCTGGCCTATCGACGTTCGGACAACCCGTGTTCGATTCCCGCTGGAAGCAGTGTGAGTTATACTCGTTGCTGCAAAATAAAATAAAAAACACACCCGCGGTCGACCCAGCCGCTGGCAGAAATGGGTACCATGGTAGTGCTCTGGGAAGGTGAGGCGTCCCTTCTCGCATCGTGTGTTTCGATGCGTGAAGCGACACTATCCAGAAGTCTCCGAACACTTCTGGATACGCGGCCGAGCACATGTAGGTGACAACTCACGTGCTGAGACGCCGATTCAAGTTTCGTACTTGACCTTGACCTTTGTTGTCACTAAACCTTGCTATCATTGAAGTCACCATCAGTTGAATGATTGTTTCTGAGTGCTGTAAACATATCTCTACCTCCTATGATTCGCTGTGTTATCGCCTCGGAAGTTTCCCTCTAGAATAATATTCATTTATTATTATTGGTCTCCACCATGAGTTGGAGTGTGACCAGACACCATACCCCAATCACGAGCTACCTCATCAATATCTTCCTCAGCTCCACCGCCATACACCATCCCTGGCAACCCGCCAATGCTGGACACAAACATCGCCTTCCCAAGCGGCAACCAGGCAGTACCAACGCCAGTCATTCAACCCGGACCTTCTATTGGAGGGTTTCCGACTGGAGGGTTTCCGACTGGAGGGTTTCCTATTGGTGGGTTTCCCAGCAACCCTCAAATCGGAACCCCAACAGGGCCTCAAAGTGTGCCAGGTAATAGGTGTCCATGTGAGGCTCGGGAGGGGGTGACACTCAAGGTTGATGTTCAGTTGGAACAAAATAATTTTTAATGAGTTGAATTGAGTGATGTATTTGACAACAAATTCACAACGTTGATGGGTTGAAAGGCTGTACATTGTTTCTATGTCTTGTCTTAATGTAAACAATATTGGACACGAACGGTCTTTTTGCGTTCTCTAACTTTCCTTCCTCATAACTCTTTTACCTTTCAGCGTTGAGTGGAGATATAATGTGTGGTCTTTTGTTGGCCTCTCCTGCTGTTATGTTTCCTAGTGTTTCTAATATTCCATCAATCCATCTTTTGATCATATGTTGGCCTCTCCTGCTGTTATGTTTCCTAGTGTTTCTAATATTCCATCAATCCATCTTTTGTTCTGTTGACCGCTCCTGCTGTTACGTTTCCAAGTGTTTCTAATATTCTATCAATCCATCTTTGGTTAGCCCTTGAGTCTGGTGTTCTCGTAACGTTTATTAAAGGCTCGTTCTGATTTGAGCATTCCTCTTATCACGCAGCCAAACCATGTTATCTGTTGTTTATTTATGTACTCTAAGGCATGAATTATTCCTAGCTTTTTTTCTCAGTTTTTCATTTCTGATCTTATCTCTCATGCAGTTTCCTGTCACTCGTCTAACACATTTAATTTCAGTAGAGGTTATTTCTATTATTATTCTTGCATCTAGGATCCAGGACTGACATTGGTAGCACAACGTTGCGATGAAGATTGTATTGTAGAGTTCCTGATTTGCCTGTAATATCATTTCCTTGTTGGTCCCTGTTTATGTCTGATTGCCTGAAACAAAAGTCCGTTGTTGCTGGTCGTAGTTGCTGGCTGTCTTAACCCTTGACCTTCCTGGGTTGGTGGGACAGTGTTGATGCTGGTTTGACTGACATGACAAGTACAGGACAGCTACTGGGGAGAGGGAACACGTATAGGAACGACATCTTTGAGGGAACATATTTGGGGGAACAAACGTGTAGGAACGACATCTTTGAGGAAACAAACGTGTAGGAACGACACCTTTGATGGAACATCTTTGGGGGAACAAACGTGTAGGAACGACATCTTTCAGGGAACATCTTTGGGGGAACAAACGTGTAGGAACGACATCTTTCAGGGAACATCTTTGAGGGAACAAACGTGTAGGAACGACATCTTTGAGGGAACATCTTTGAGGGAACAAACGTGTAGGAATGACATCTTTGAGGGAACAAACGTGTAGGAACGACATCTTTGAGGTAATGTCCAAATATAGAATGACCATCTTTTCAATATCCTAAGGATAAGAACCTCTGATGAATGTGGTTGTGGGGCAGGCAAAATGACAGCTGGACATCTGCTACAATCATGGCTAACATGTGATGAACAGAGACGGTTCTTGTCGCCATCACGGGTACCATAGCTGGACAAGCTGTATGGAGATGTCACCAGTCTTGAGCTGACGACCGCTTTCTTGGAACTTCTTAATGTTGACTTCTGGAGGTACGGCCATCGCTAGTACCATGCCTGGACAAGCAGTCACCAGCGTACAGTCACCAGCGTACAGTCACCAGCGTACAGTCACAACAGTCCAACAAGCTGTATGTAGATGTCACCAACCTTGAGCTGACAAGCACTTTCTTTGAACGTATTAATAATGACGTCTAGAGGAGTACAAAGATGATGATGATGAAAGAATAAGAATGACGACACCGTGTCTCTACACGTTTAGACACAAGACTGTACAGAATTACCATACTCGATTATTCGCTCATGGACTAGTTATAAATGAGTGGTTGATCTCATGATTGACATGTTCGTTGATTGGTTGATCTGATGATTGACATGTTCGTTGATTGGTTGATCTGATGATTGACATGTTCGTTGATTGGTTGATCTGATGATTGACATGTTCGTTGATTGGTTGATCTGATGATTGACATGTTCGTTGATTGGTTGATCTGATGATTGACATGTTCGTTGATTGGTTGATCTGATGATTGACATGTTCGTTGATTGGTTGATCTGATGATTGACATGTTCGTTGATTGGTTGATCTGATGATTGACATGTTCGTTGATTGGTTGATCTGATGATTGACATGTTCGTTGATTGGTTGATCTGATGATTGACATGTTCGTTGATTGGTTGATCTGATGATTGACATGTTCGTTGATTGGTTGATCTGATGATTGACATGTTCGTTGATTGGTTGATCTGATGATTGACATGTTCGTTGATTGGTTGATCTGATGATTGACATGTTCGTTGATTGGTTGGCTCAAGTTTTCCCACCTAAACATTGATCTGTTGACCAGGTACAGGAACTGGAAGTGACCCGTTTGGGGGAGCCTTGGTCCCAGCTGGAGGAGGAGGAGGTTTGTCTTGGTGACGTGCGTGTGTTCTTTGTCTTGATGACGTTTGTGTGTTCTTTGTCTTGATGACGTTTGTGTGTTCTTTGTCTTGATGACGTTTGTGTATTCTTTTTCTTGGAGACATTTGTGTGTTCTTTGTCTTGATGACGTTTGTGTGTTCTTTGTCTTGATGACGTTTGTGTGTTCTTTTTCTTGGAGACATTTGTGTGTTCTTTGTCTTGATGACGTTTGTGTGTTCTTTGTCTTGATGACGTTTGTGTGTTCTTTGTCTTGATGACGTTTGTGTGTTCTTTGTCTTGGTGACGTTTGTGTGTTCTTTGTCTTGATGACGTTTGTGTGTTCTTTGTCTTGATGACGTTTGTGTGTTCTTTGTCTTGATGACGTGCATGTGTTCTTTGTCTTGATGACGTGCATGTGTTCTTTGTCTTGATGACGTTTGTGTGTTCTTTGTCTTGATGACGTTTGTGTGTTCTTTGTCTTGATGACGTGCATGTGTTCTTTGTCTTGATGACGTTTGTGTGTTCTTTGTCTTGATGACGTTTGTGTGTTCTTTGTCTTGATGACGTGCATGTGTTCTTTGTCTTGATGACGTTTGTGTGTTCTTTGTCTTGATGACGTTTGTGTGTTCTTTGTCTTGGAGACGTTTGTGTGTTCTTTGTCTTGATGACCTTGAGCAGTTGGTAATGATGTGTTGATGAAGTCGTGTTGCTGTGTTGCTGATTGTAACAAAATTGATGATGTTGTGTTGCTATGTTAATGGTTTTAACCAAATTAATGATGTTGTCTTGCTATGTTAATGATTATAACCAAATTAATGATGTTGTGTTGCTATGTTAATGGTTATAACCAAATTAATGATGTTGTGTTGCTATGTTAATGGTTATAACGAAATTAATGATGTTGTCTTGCTATGTTAATGATTATAACCAAATTAATGATGTTGTGTTGCTATGTTAATAGTTATAACAAATTTATGATGTTGTGTTGCTGTGATGGACGCTCTATTTCCAGGTGGGACATTCCCCAATTTTCCGTCCCTGGTGGCGACCAGTCCCAGGCCTGCACTGGGTGACCCGTTCGGCCTGAACGCGATAGCGGGAGGCGCAGGGGCGCAGCTGCCAAGTCTAGGCGCAAGTATGTGTGTGTGTGTGTGGATATGTGTAAATAGGGTGTGTTTAGTGGAGGTGGCTTCTGTAGATGCAGCATTATTAGTGAATATGGATTATGTGGATATATGATGATTAATGGGGGTGGATTATGTGGATATATGATGGTTATTGGGGGTGGATTATGTGGATATATGATGGTTATTGGGAGTGGATTATGTGGATATATGATGGTTAATGAGGATGGATTATGTGGATATATGATGGTTAATGAGGATGGATTATGTGGATATATGATGGTTAATGAGGGTGGATTATGTGGATATATGATGGTTAATGGGGGTGGATTATGTGGATATATGATGGTTAATGGGGGTGGATTATGTGGATATATGATGGTTAATGGGGGTGGATTATGTGGATATATGATGGTTAATGGGGATGGATTATGTGGATATATGATGGTTAATGGGGGTGGATTATGTGGATATATGATGGTTAATGGGGGTAGATAATAAGGATATATATTATGGTTAATGGGGGTGGATTATGTGGATATATGATGGTTAATGGGGGTGATTATGTGGATATATGATGGTTAATGGGGGTGGATTATGTGGATATATGATGGTTAATGGGGGTGGATTATGTGGATATATGATGGTTAATGGGGGTGGATTATGTGTATATATGATGGTTAATGAGGGTGGATTATGTAGATATATGATGGTGGATAATGTGGATATATGGTGGTTAATGAGGGTGGATTATGTGGATATATGATGGTTAATGGGGGTGGATTATATGGATATATGATGGTTAATGAGGGTGGATTATGTGGATATATGTTGGTTAATGAGGGTGGATTATGTGGATATATGATGGTTAATGGGGGTGGATTATGTGGATATATGATGGTTAATGGGGGTGGATTATGTGGATATATGATGGTTAATGAGGATGGATTATGTGGATATATGATGGTTAATGGGGGTGGATTATGTGGATATATGATGGTTAATGGGGGTAGATAATAAGGATATATATTATGGTTAATGGGGTGGATTATGTGGATATATGATGGTTAATGGGGGTAGATAATAAGGATATATGATGGTTAATGAGGGTGGATTATGTGGATATATGATGGTTAATGGGGGTAGATAATAAGGATATATGATGGTTAATGAGGGTGGATTATGTGGATATATGATGGTTAATGGGGGTGGATTATGTGGATATATGATGGTTAATGGGGGTGGATTATGTTGATATATGATGGTTAATGGGGGTGAATTATGTGGATATATGATGGTTAATGGGGGTGGATTATGTGGATATATGATGGTTAATGGGGGTGGATTATGTGGATATATGATGGTTAATGGGGTGGATTATGTGGATATATGATGGTTAATGAGTGTGGATTATGTAGATATATGATGGTGGATAATGTTGATATATGATGGTTAATGAGGGTGGATTATGTGGATATATGATGGTTAATGAGGGTGGATTATGTAGATATATGATGGTGGATAATGTGGATATATGATGGTTAATGAGGGTGGATTATGTGGATATATCATGGTTAATGGGGGTGGATTATATGGATATATGATGGTTAATGAGGGTGGATTATGTGGATATATGTTGGTTAATGAGGGTGGATTATGTGGATATATGATGGTTAATGGGGGTGGATTATGTGGATATATGATGGTTAATGGGGGTGGATTATGTGGATATATGATGGTTAATGAGGATGGATTATGTGGATATATGATGGTTAATGGGGGTGGATTATGTGGATATATGATGGTTAATGGGGGTAGATAATAAGGATATATATTATGGTTAATGGGGGTGGATTATGTGGATATATGATGGTTAATGGGGGTAGATAATAAGGATATATGATGGTTAATGAGGGTGGATTATGTGGATATATGATGGTTAATGGGGGTAGATAATAAGGATATATGATGGTTAATGAGGGTGGATTATGTGGATATATGATGGTTAATGGGGTGGATTATGTGGATATATGATGGTTAATGGGGGTGGATTATGTTGATATATGATGGTTAATGGGGGTGAATTATGTGGATATATGATGGTTAATGGGGGTGGATTATGTGGATATATGATGGTTAATGGGGGTGGATTATGTGGATATATGATGGTTAATGGGGGTGGATTATGTGGATATATGATGGTTAATGAGTGTGGATTATGTAGATATATGATGGTGGATAATGTTGATATATGATGGTTAATGAGGGTGGATTATGTGGATATATGATGGTTAATGGGGGTGGATTATGTGGATATGTGATGGTTAATGGGGGTGGATTATGTGGATATATGATGGTTAATGGGGGTGGATTATGTGGATATATGATGGTTAATGGGGGTGGATTATGTGGATATATTTGATGATTAATGGGGGTGGATTATGTGGATATATGATGGTTAATGGGGTGGATTATGTGGATATATGATGGTTAATGGGGGTGGATTATGTGGATATATGATGGTTAATGGGGGTGGATTATGTGGATATATGATGGTTAATGGGGGTGAATGATGTGGATATATGATGGTTAATGGGGGTGGGTTATGTGGATATATTTGATGGTTAATGAGGGTGGATTATGTAGATATATGATGGTTAATGGGGATTGATTATGTGGATATATTTGATGGTTAATGGGGATTGATTATGTGGATATATTTGATGGTTAATGAGGGTAGATAATAAGGATATATATTATGGTTAATGGGGGTGGATTATGTGGATATATGATGGTTAATGGGGGTAGATAATAAGGATATATGATGGTTAATGAGGGTGGATTATGTGGATATATGATGGTTAATGGGGGTAGATAATAAGGATATATGATGGTTAATGGGGGTGGATTATGTGGATATATGATGGTTAATGGGGGTGGATTATGTTGATATATGATGGTTAATGGGGGTGAATTATGTGGATATATGATGGTTAATGGGGTGGATTATGTGGATATATGATGGTTAATGGGGGTGGATTATGTGGATATATGATGGTTAATGGGGGTGGATTATGTGGATATATGATGGTTAATGAGGGTGGATTATGTAGATATATGATGGTGGATAATGTTGATATATGATGGTTAATGAGGGTGGATTATGTGGATATATCATGGTTAATGGGGGTGGATTATATGGATATATGATGGTTAATGAGGGTGGATTATGTGGATATATGTTGGTTAATGAGGGTGGATTATGTGGATATATGATGGTTAATGGGGGTGGATTATGTGGATATGTGATGGTTAATGGGGGTGGATTATGTGGATATATGATGGTTAATGGGGGTGGATTATGTGGATATATGATGGTTAATGGGGTGGATTATGTGGATATATGATGATTAATGGGGTGGATTATGTGGATATATGATGGTTAATGGGGGTGGATTATGTGGATATATGATGGTTAATGGGGTGGATTATGTGGATATATGATGGTTAATGGGGGTGGATTATGTGGATATATGATGGTTAATGGGGGTGAATGATGTGGATATATGATGGTTAATGGGGGTGGGTTATGTGGATATATTTGATGGTTAATGAGGGTGGATTATGTAGATATATGATGGTTAATGGGGATTGATTATGTGGATATATTTGATGGTTAATGAGGGTGGATTATGTGGATATATGATGGTTAATGGGATTGATTATGTGGATATATTTGATGGTTAATGAGGGTGGATTATGTGGATATATGATGGTTAATGAGGGTGGATTATGTAGATATATGATGGTTAATGAGGGTGGATTATGTGGATATATTTGATGGTTAATGAGGGTGGATTATGTGGATATATGATGGTTAATGGGGGTGGATTATGTGTATATATGATGGTTAATGGGATGGATTATGTGGATATATGATGGTTAATGAGGGTGAATGATGTAGATATATGATGGTTATTGGGGTGGATTATGTGTATATATGATGGTTAATGGGGATGGATTGTGTGTATATATGATGGTTAATGAGGGTGAATGATGTGGATATATGATGGTTAATGGGGGTGGATTATGTGGATATATGATGGTTAATGAGGGTGAATGATGTGGATATATGATGGTAAATGGGGATGGATTATGTGTATATATGATGGTTAATGGGGCTGTATTATGTGGATATATGATGGTTAATGAGGGTGAATGATGTGGATATATGATGGTTAATGGGGGTGGATTATGTGGATATATGATGGTTAATGGGGGTGAATGATGTGGATATATGATGGTTAATGGGGGTGAATGATGTGGATATATGATGGTTAATGGGGATGGATTATGTGGATATATGATGGTTAATGGGGGTGAATGATGTGGATATATGATGGTTAATGGGGCTGTATTATGTGGATATATGATGGTTAATGAGGGTGAACGATGTGGATATATGATGGTTAATGGGGGTGGATTATGTGGATATATGATGGTTAATGGGGTGAATGATGTGGATATATGATGGTTAATGGGGGTGAATGATGTGAATATATGATGGTTAATGGGGGTGGATTATGTGGATATATGATGGTTAATGGGGGTGGATTATGTGGATATATGATGGTTAATGGGGGTGAATGATGTGGATATATGATGGTTAATGGGGGTGGATTATGTGGATATATGATGGTTAATGGGGGTGGATTATGTGGATATATGATGGTTAATGGGGGTGAATGATGTGGATATATGATGGTTAATGGGGGTGGATTATGTGGATATATGATGGTTAATGGGGGTGAATGATGTGGATATATGATGGTTAATGGGGGTGAATGATGTGGATATATGATGGTTAATGGGGGTGAATGATGTGGATATATGATGGTTAATGGGGGTGAATGATGTGGATATATGATGGTTAATGGGGTAAATGATGTGGATATATGATGGTTAATGGGGTAAATGATGTGGATATATGATGGTTAATGGGGGTGGATTATGTGGATATATGATGGTTAATGGGGGTGAATGATGTGGATATATGATGGTTAATGGGGGTGGATTATGTGGATATATGATGGTTAATGGGGTGGATTATGTGGATATATGATGGTTAAGGGGGTAGATTCTGTGGTTGGGTGAATTATGTGGTTGGGTGGATTATGTGGATGAGTGGAGTATGTGGATGAGTGGAGTAAGTCTGGTTGGGAGACATGGTATCGGTTTCAACCCCAGAATATCTTCATCAGCAGATCTCAATGCTCTAGGACCAAAACCATTTCCAAGTGGGGGTCCCATCGGAGGTCTAGGAACCCCAGGCTCCACCACAGACTTGCTGGGATCGCTGGGAACTCCACCGGTTGGAGTATTGAGCTTGCCCCCAACACCCCAAACTGGTGAGTCCAATGTGTCGTTTCTCCTTGCTTGGTAAGGATCTAGCATAACCCCACTCATCTCCCCACCTTTGCTTGGTAAGGATCTAGCATGACCCCACTCGTCCCCCCACCTTTGCTTGGTAAGGATCTAGCATGACCCCACTTGTCCCCCCTCCCCACCTTTGCTTGGTAGGATCTAGCATGACCCTACTCGTCCCCCCACCTTTGCTTGGTAAGGATCTAGCATGACACCACTCGTCCCCCCACCTTTGCTTGGTAAGGATCTAGCATAACCCCACTCATCTCTCCACCTTTGCTTGGTAAGGATCTAGCATGACCCCACTCGTCCCCCCACCTTTGCTTGGTAAGGATCTAGCATGACCCCACTTGTCCCCCCCCCCACCTTTGCTTGGTAAGGATCTAGCATGACCCAACTTGTCCCCCACCTTTGCTTGGTAAGGATCTAGCATGACCCAACTTGTCCCCCCCCCACCTTTGCTTGGTAAGGATCTAGCATGACCCAACTTGTCCCCCCCCCCCCCACCTTTGCTTGGTAAGGATCTAGCATGACCCAACTTGTCCCCCCCCCACCTTTGCTTGGTAAGGATCTAGCATGACCCAACTTGTCCCCCCCCACCTTTGCTTGGTAAGGATCTAGCATGACCCCACTCATCCCCCCACCTTTGCTTGGTAAGGATCTAGCATGACCCAACTTGTCCCCCCCCCACCTTTGCTTGGTAAGAATCTAGCATGACCCCACTCATCCCCCCACCTTTGCTTGGTAAGGATCTAGCATGACCCCACTCATCCCCCCACCTTTGCTTGGTAAGGATCTAGCATGACCCAACTTGTCCCCCCCCCCACCTTTGCTTGGTAAGGATCTAGCATGACCCACTCGTCCCCCCACCTTTGCTTGGTAAGGATCTAGCATGACCCCACTCATCCCCCCACCTTTGCTTGGTAAGGATCTAGCATGACCCCACTCATCCCCCCACCTTTGCTTGGTAAGGATCTAGCATGACCCAACTTGTCCCCCCCCCCCACCTTTGCTTGGTAAGGATCTAGCATGACCCCACTTGTCCCCCCCCCCCCACCCTTGCTTGGTAAGGATCTAGCATGACCCCACTTGTCCCCCCACCCTTGCTTGGTAAGGATCTAGCATGACCCCACTTGTCCCCCCCCCCCCACCTTTGCTTGGTAAGGATCTAGCATGACCCCACTTGTTCCCCCATCCCACCTTTGCTTGGTAAGGATCTAGCATGACCCCGCTTGTCCCCCCCACCTTTGCTTGGTAAGGATCTAGCATGACCCCACTTGTCCCCCCCACCTTTGCTTGGTAAGGATCTAGCATGACCCCACTTGTTCCCCCACCCCACCTTTGCTTGGTAAGGATCTAGCATGACCCCACTTGTTCCCCCACCCTTGCTTGGTAAGGATCTAGCATGACCCCACTTGTCCCCCCCTCCCCACCCTTGCTTGGTAAGGATCTAGCATGACCCCACTTGTTCCCCCATCCCACCTTTGCTTGGTAAGGATCTAGCATGACCCCACTTGTCCCCCCCCACCTTTGCTTGGTAAGGATCTAGCATGACCCCACTTGTCCCCCCCTCCCCACCCTTGCTTGGTAAGGATCTAGCATGACCCCACTTGTTCCCCCCCACCCTTGCTTGGTAAGGATCTAGCATGACCCCACTTGTCCCCCCCACCCTTGCTTGGTAAGGATCTAGCATGACCCCACTTGTCCCCCCCACCCTTGCTTGGTAAGGATCTAGCATGACCCCACTTGTTCCCCCCCACCCTTGCTTGGTAAGGATCTAGCATGACCCCACTTGTTCCCCCCCACCCTTGCTTGGTAAGGATCTAGCATGACCCCACTTGTTCCCCCCCCACCCTTGCTTGGTAAGGATCTAGCATGACCCCACTTGTTCCCCCCCCACCCTTGCTTGGTAAGGATCTAGCATGACCCCACTTGTCCCCCCCTCCCCACCCTTGCTTGGTAAGGATCTAGCATGACCCCACTTGTTCCCCCATCCCACCTTTGCTTGGTAAGGATCTAGCATGACCCCACTTGTTCCCCCCCCCACCCTTGCTTGGTAAGGATCTAGCATGACCCCACTTGTTCCCCCCTCCCACTCTTGCTTGGTAAGGATCTAGCATGACCCCACTTGTTCCCCCCTCCCACTCTTGCTTGGTAAGGATCTAGCATGACCCCACTTGTCCCCCCACCCTTATTGCTTGGTAAGGATCTAACATGACCCCACTTCCCCCCCCCCCCACCCTTATTGCTTGGTAAGGATCTAGCATTACGACCTCCACCACCCCATTTGTTCCTGCTTTCAATTCTCTATTTCACACTTTCAGTCTGACGTCACTATTTTGTTGTACATGGTAAACATAAGCTATTTCTCATACCTCATACCTCATACTTCATACCTCATACCTCATACCTCATCTCTATTCTACCTGAATCCTCATTTATCACCATTTATTATTTACAACCCTCATTCTAGAGTGTCCCGTATCTGCTCCACACGTTCATCTTTGTTTCCACTGCCCACCGTTGTTCTTGCCTGCTTGTTTCCTTCAGCCTCTCCCCACTGCCGGTCTGGCACCTCCTAAATGCCCACCTCGCTACCAGATGTGCTCCCCTGTTATTCTCGCAATAGAAAGCGCCATATAGACACAGAGAGTTGCCAGAACAATGACACCTCTTCCAGACAACAAGCCGAGCACAGATGTCACAACTTTACACACGACAACAATACGACCTCCCTTGGATGCCGAGCACAGATGTCACAACTTTACACACGACAACAATACGACCTCCCTTAGATGAAAACAAAACAATAAAAACAAACGAACACACAAGAGAAATGTAATAGAATCTAACTACATCATCATCAGCAGCAGCAGCGCGTGTCATGCCTGCTGGCGTTGGTGATCATGTCTCTCCACAACTTTCGATCTTGACAGTTATTTATCATTTCTGTTCTTGACCTTCTGCCAAGCCATTCTCTTAAGCTGCCTGGTATCTTTTCTCTTTGTTTCCCTCTATCTCTTCGTCCTCAAGACTGGCTCTACGTAACATTTAAGAACTCTTTTTCTTGTTTCTATTGTCAAAGATGGATTGCCATAGTATCTTCCTCATTTTTTGGAAAGCTGCTTTTGCCTGAGCCATTCTGCGTCTCACCTCTTTTGTACATCTTCCGTCTGAGGTTAACAAAGTTCCCAAATATTTAAATTCATTTACCTGTTTTAATATTGTTCTACTTGTCTTTATTGTGCATTGTGGTGATGTCTTTTTCTTTGTTGTTACCATTACTTTTATCTTTTTGCTATTAAGGCTGAGTCCTTTATTTTTGCTCTATAAAGCTTCTGGTACACCTCTCCCACCTTCTGGTACATCATCTCTTCCACCTTCTGGTACATCACCTCTCCCACCTTCTGGTACATCATCTCTCCCACCTTCTGGTACATCATCTCTCCCACCTTCTGGTACATCATCTCTCCCACCTTCTGGTACATCATCTCTTCCACCTTCTGGTACATCATCTCTCCCACCTTCTGGTACATCATCTCTTCCACCTTCTGGTACATCATCTCTTCCACCTTCTGGTACATCATCTCTTCCACCTTCTGGTACATCATCTCTTCCACCTTCTGGTACATCATCTCTCCCACCTTCTGGTACATCATCTCTCCCACCTTCTGGTACATCATCTCTCCCACCTTCTGGTACATCATCTCTCCCACCTTCTGGTACATCATCTCTTCCACCTTCTGGTACATCATCTCTCCCACCTTCTGGTACATCATCTCTTCCACCTTCTAGTACATCATCTCTCCCACCTTCTAGTACATCATCTCTCCCACCTTCTGGTACATCATCTCCTTCATCATGCCCTTCCCCTCCCCAGGAATCCTAGATGCTCCACGTAACCCAAGGAACCGTGGAGGCATTATGAGCAACCCAATGATGATGATGATGATGATGAACCGTGAGTTGTCGTTGCATTGTTTACAGAAATACAATTGATTAGTTTCTCTGACGTGACTGTCACTTCTCTCACGTGTTGTCACTTCTCTCACGTGTTTGTCATTTCTCTCACGTGACTGTTACTTCTCTCACGTGTTTGTCATTTCTCTCACGTGACTGTCACTTCTCTCACGTGTTGTCACTTCTCTCACGTGTTTGTCATTTCTCTCACGTGACTGTTACTTCTCTCACGTGTTTGTCATTTCTCTCACGTGACTGTTACTTCTCTCACGTGTTTGTCATTTCTCTCACGTGACTGTTACTTCTCTCACGTGTTTGTCATTTCTCTCACGTGACTGTCACTTCTCTCACGTGACTGTCACTTCTCTCACGTGACTGTTACTTCTCTCACGTGACTGACTTGACTGTCATTTCTCTCACGTGACGGTCATTTCTCTCACGTGACTGTCACTTCTATTACGTCGCTGTCATTTTCTGTGGTATATGTTTGTGATTGACGTTACATTGCTATTTACACTGTTTGTAATATTTATACTCTTGCCATTATTTTTGACGTGAGACACAAATTTGTATTGATTGTATGTTTGTTGATGTGAAACTAACATTTCTATTGATTGTGTTTTCCTGTCGACTCAACACTGAGCATGTCGGGACCCGTTGAAAGGTCTGCTTGCTTTCGTTCGCCCGATGACTAAAGTATTCTAGAATTAAAAATGTAGAATTCCTCTTCGTCATCCGCCCTTAAAAGGACGTTAAGTGAACGTCTCTGCGTTGTGTTGTGGTTTGCAGTGTAACACTGTTATATTTGCGCCTTTCGGCCCAATACATCCGACTTAAGCACGACATTTTTGAGTACCGGGTTGTCTTCCCTCTTCGATACCTGCTCGCTTGGCCAGACTAGACAGGTTAGTCTGTTACTAAAGGCACCACGGAGAGGTGGAGCAGGGTCTGGATGGTTCTGGTTCACCGATCCTGGCACAAGCCATCGTTAGACACGAATGGCCGAGGCTATGTTCACACATGGGGACATATTTATGTTGTTTTCGTGCTATGTTAATTTCACAATGTTTATTAATGTATGTGATCGCGTATATGTGGTGTACTTGGCCCTGTACATATATGTACTTGACCCTGTACATGTGATGTTTATATAGGTCACAAGCCCCTTAACTTGGCAATCGTAGGTGAACATCATGTTGATGTTGTTGTATCAAAGTTACTGTGATCATGCTGATGTTGTTGTCCTGTTGTTGTATCAAACTTACTGTGATCATGCTGATGTTGTTGTCCTGTTGTTGTATCAAAGTTATTGTGATCATGCTGATGTTGTTGTCCTGTTGTTGTATCAAACTTACTGTGATCATGCTGATGTTGTTGTCCTGTTGTTGTATCAAAGTTACTGTGATCATGCTGATGTTGTATCAAAGTTACTGTGATCATGCTGATGTTTTTGTATCAAAGTTACTGTGATCATGCTGATGTTGTTGTCCTGTTGTTGTATCAAACTTACTGTGATCATGCTGATGTTGTTGTCCTGTTGTTGTATCAAAGTTATTGTGATCATGCTGATGTTGTTGTCCTGTTGTTGTATCAAAGTTACTGTGATCATGTTGATGTTGTTGTCCTGTTGTTGTATCAAAGTTACTGTGATCATGCTGATGTTGTTGTCCTGTTGTTGTATCAAAGTTATTGTGATCATGCTGATGTTGTTATCCTGTTGTTGTTCAAAGTTATTGTGATCATGCTGATGTTGTTGTCCTGTTGTTCTTCAAAGTTACTGTGATCATGCTGATGTTGTTGTCCTGTTGTTGTATCAAAGTTATTGTGATCATGCTGATGTTGTTGTCCTGTTGTTGTATCAAAGTTACTGTGATCATGCCGATGTTGTTGTCCTGTTGTTGTATCAAAGTTACTGTGATCATGCTGATGTTGTTGTCCTGTTTTTATATCAAAGTTACTGTGATCATGCTGATGTTGTTGTATCAAAGTTACTGTGATCATGCTGATGTTGTTGTCCTGTTGTTGTATCAAAGTTATTGTGATCATGCTGATGTTGTTGCATCAAAGTTATTGTGATCATGCTGATGTTGTTGTCCTGTTGTTGTATCAAAGTTACTTTGATCATGCTGATGTTGTTGTATCAAAGTTACTGTGATCATGCTGATGTTGTTGTATCAAAGTTTATGTGATCATGCTGATGTTGTTGTATCAAAGTCACTGTGATCATGCCGATGTTGTTGTTCAAAGTTAATGTGATCATGCTGATGTTGTTGTCCTGTTGTTGTATCAAAGTTACTGTGATCATGCTGATGTTGTTGTCTTGTTGTTGTATCAAAGTTATTGTGATCATGCTGATGTTCTTGTCCTGTTGTTGTATCAAAGTTACTGTGATCATGCTGATGTTGTTGTCCTGTTGTTGTATCAAAGTTACTGTGATCATGCTGATGTTGTTGTCCTGTTGTTGTATCAAAGTTATTGTGATCATGCTGATGTTGTTGTCCTGTTGTTGTATCAAAGTTATTGTGATCATGCTGATGTTGTTGTCCTGTTGTTGTATCAAAGTCACTGTGATCATGCCGATGTTGTTGTCCTGTTGTTGTTCAAAGTTACTGTGATCATGCTGATGTTGTTGTCCTGCTGTTGTATCAAAGTTATTGTGATCATGCTGATGTTGTTGTCCTGTTGTTGTATCAAAGTTACTGTGATCATGCTGATGTTGTTGTCTTGTTGTTGTATCAAAGTTACTGTGATCATGCTGATGTTGTTGTATCAAAGTTACTGTGATCATGCTGATGTTGTTGTCTTGTTGTTGTATCAAAGTTACTGTGATCATACTGATGTTGCTGTCTTGTTGCATCAAAGTTATTGTGATCATGCTGATGTTGTTGTCCTGTTGTTGTATCAAAGTTACTGTGATCATGCTGATGTTGTTGTCTTTTTGTTGTATCAAAGTTACTGTGATCATGCTGATGTTGTTGTATCAAAGTTACTGTGATCATACTGATGTTGTTGTATCAAAGTTACTGTGATCATACTGATGTTGTTGTCCTGTTGTTGTACCAAAGTTACTGTGATCATACTGATGTTGTTGTCCTGTTGTTGTATCAAAGTTACTGTGATCATGCTGATGTTGTTGTCCTGTTGTTGTTCAAAGTTTATGTGATCATGCTGATGTTGTTATCCTGTTGTTGTATCAAAGTTACTGTGATCATGCTGATGGTGTTGTCCTGTTGTTGTATCAAAGTTACTGTGATCATGCTGATGTTGTTGTCCTGTTGTTGTATCAAAGTTACTGTGGTCATGCTGATGTTGTTGTCCTGTTGTTGTATCAAAGTTACTGTGATCATGCCGATGTTGTTGTCCTGTTGTTGTTCAAAGTTTATGTGATCATGCTGATGTTGTTGTCCTGTTGTTGTATCAAAGTTACTGTGATCATGTTGATGTTGTTGTCCTGTTGTTGTTCAAAGTTTATGTGATCATGCTGATGTTGTTGTCCTGTTGTTGTATCAAAGTTACTGTGATCATGCTGATGTTGTTGTCCTGTTGTTGTATCAAAGTTACTGTGATCATGCTGATGTTGTTGTCCTGTTGTTGTATCAAAGTTACTGTGATCATGCTGATGTTGTTGTCCTGTTGTTGTATCAAAGTTACTGTGATCATGCTGATGTTGTTGTCCTGTTGTTGTATCAAAGTTACTGTGATCATGCTGATGTTGTTGTCCTGTTGTTGTATCAAAGTTACTGTGATCATGCTGATGTTGTTGTCCTGTTGTTGTATCAAAGTTACTGTGATCATGCTGATGTTGTTGTATCAAAGTTACTGTGATCATGCTGATGTTGTTGTCCTGTTGTTGTATCAAAGTTACTGTGATCATACTGATGTTGTTGTCTTGTTGTATCAAAGTTATTGTGATCATGCTGATGTTGTTGTCCTGTTGTTGTATCAAAGTTACTGTGATCATGTTGATGTTGTTGTCCTGTTGTTGTATCAAAGTTACTGTGATCATGCTGATGTTGTTGTCCTGTTGTTGTATCAAACTTACTGTGATCATGCTGATTTTGTTGTCCTGTTGTTGTATCAAAGTTATTGTGATCATGCTGATGTTGTTGTCCTGTTGTTGTATCAAAGTTATTGTGATCATGCTGATTTTGTTGTCCTGTTGTTGTATCAAAGTTATTGTGATCATGCTGATGTTGTTGTCCTGTTGTTGTATCAAAGTTACTGCGATCATGCTGATGTTGTTGTCTTGTTGTTGTATCAAAGTTACTGTGATCATGCTGATGTTGTTGTATCAAAGTTACTGTGATCATGCTGATGTTGTTGTCCTGTTGTTGTATCAAAGTTACTGTGATCATGCTGATGTTGTTGTCCTGTTGTTGTATCAAAGTTACTGTGATCATGCTGATGTTGTTGTCTTGTTGTTGTATCAAAGTTACTGTGATCATGCTGATGTTGTTGTATCAAAGTTACTGTGATCATGCTGATGTTGTTGTCCTGTTGTTGTATCAAAGTTACTGTGATCATGCTGATGTTGTTGTCCTGTTGTTGTATCAAAGTTATTGTGATCATGCTGATGTTGTTGTCCTGTTGTTGTATCAAAGTTACTGTGATCATGCTGATTTTGTTGTCCTGTTGTTGTTCTAAAGTTACTGTGATCATGCTGATGTTGTTGTCCTGTTGTTGTATCAAAGTTACTGTGATCATGCTGATGTTGTTGTCCTGTTGTTGTATCAAAGTTACTGTGATCATGCTGATGTTGTTGTCCTGTTGTTGTATCAAAGTTACTGTGATCATGCCGATGTTGTTGTCCTGTTGTTGTATCAAAGTTACTGTGATCATGCTGATGTTGTTGTTGCAGCGGAACTGATGGACCAGGCCATGTCTGGCGAGAACCCGATGCTGATGTACATGTTGATGCAGCAGATGAGAAGTAAGAGACCAACAACAGACTTGTCACAGACAGACACAGACAAACTTGTCACAGGCAGACAGTCATAAGTAGACTTTTCACAAGCAGACATAGGGGCATTTATGTCACAGGCAGACAGTCACAGGGGCATTTATGTCACAGGCAGACAGTCAGACGCAGACTTGTTACAGGCAGACAGCCAGAGAAGCAGACTTGTTACAGGCAGACAGCCAGAGAAGCAGACTTGTTACAGGCAGACAGCCAGAGAAGCAGACTTGTTACAGGCAGACAGCCAGAGAAGCAGACTTGTTACAGGCAGACAGCCAGAGAAGCAGACTTGTTACAGGCAGACAGCCAGAGAAGCAGACTTGTTACTGGCAGACAGCCAGAGAAGCAGACTTGTTACAGGCAGACAGCCAGAGAAGCAGACTTGTTACAGGCAGACAGCCAGAGAAGCAGACTTGTTACAGGCAGACAGCCAGAGAAGCAGACTTGTTACAGGCAGACAGCCAGAGAAGCAGACTTGTTACAGGCAGACAGCCAGAGAAGCAGACTTGTTACAGGCAGACAGCCAGAGAAGCAGACTTGTTACAGGCAGACAGCCAGAGAAGCAGACTTGTTACTGGCAGACAGCCAGAGAAGCAGACTTGTTACTGGCAGACAGCCAGAGAAGCAGACTTGTTACTGGCAGACAGCCAGAGAAGCAGACTTGTTACTGGCAGAAGTCACAGAGACATTTATGTCACAGGCAGACAGCCAGAGAAGCAGACTTGTTACAGGCAGACAGCCAGAGAAGCAGACTTGTTACAGGCAGACAGCCAGAGAAGCAGACTTGTTACTGGCAGAAGTCACAGAGACATTTATGTCACAGGCAGACAGCCAGAGAAGCAGACTTGTTACAGGCAGACAGCCAGAGAAGCAGACTTGTTACAGGCAGACAGCCAGAGAAGCAGACTTGTTACAGGCAACAGTCAGAGAAGCAGACTTGTTACAGGCAGACAGCCAGAGAAGCAGACTTGTTACAGGCAAACAGTCAGAGAAGCAGACTTGTTACTGGCAGACAGCCAGAGAAGCAGACTTGTTACTGGCAGACAGCCAGAGAAGCAGACTTGTTACTGGCAGACAGCCAGAGAAGCAGACTTGTTACAGGCAGACAGCCAGAGAAGCAGACTTGTTACTGGCAGACAGCCTGAGAAGCAGACTTGTTACTGGCAGACAGCCAGAGAAGCAGACTTGTTACTGGCAGACAGCCAGAGAAGCAGACTTGTTACAGGCAGACAGCCAGAGAAGCAGACTTGTTACAGGCAGACAGCCAGAGAAGCAGACTTGTTACAGGCAGACAGCCAGAGAAGCAGACTTGTTACTGGCAGAAGTCACAGAGACATTTATGTCACAGGCAGACAGCCAGAGAAGCAGACTTGTTACTGGCAGAAGTCACAGAGACATTTATGTCACAGGCAGACAGCCAGAGAAGCAGACTTGTTACTGGCAGAAGTCACAGAGACATTTATGTCACAGGCAGACAGCCAGAGAAGCAGACTTGTTACTGGCAGAAGTCACAGAGACATTTATGTCACAGGCAGACAGCCAGAGAAGCAGACTTGTTACTGGCAGAAGTCACAGAGACATTTATGTCACAGGCAGACAGCCAGAGAAGCAGACTTGTTACTGGCAGAAGTCACAGAGACATTTATGTCACAGGCAGACAGCCAGAGAAGCAGACTTGTTACTGGCAGACAGCCAGAGAAGCAGACTTGTTACAGGCAGACAGCCAGAGAAGCAGACTTGTTACTGGCAGACAGCCAGAGAAGCAGACTTGTTACTGGCAGAAGTCACAGAGACATTTATCTCACAGGCAGACAGCCAGAGAAGCAGACTTGTTACTGGCAGACAGCCAGAGAAGCAGACTTGTTACAGGCAGACAGCCAGAGAAGCAGACTTGTTACTGGCAGACAGCCAGAGAAGCAGACTTGTTACTGGCAGACAGCCAGAGAAGCAGACTTGTTACAGGCAGACAGCCAGAGAAGCAGACTTGTCACAGGCAGACAGCCAGAGAAGCAGACTTGTCACAGGCAGACAGCCAGAGAAGCAGACTTGTCACAGGCAGACAGCCAGAGAAGCAGACTTGTCACAGGCAGACAGCCAGAGAAGCAGACTTGTTACAGGCAGACAGTCAGAGAAGCAGACTTGTTACTGGCAGACAGCCAGAGAAGCAGACTTGTTACTGGCAGACAGCCAGAGAAGCAGACTTGTTACTGACAGAAGTCACAGAGACATTTATCTCACAGGCAGACAGCCAGAGAAGCAGACTTGTTACTGGCAGACAGCCAGAGAAGCAGACTTGTTACAGGCAGACAGCCAGAGAAGCAGACTTGTTACTGGCAGACAGCCAGAGAAGCAGACTTGTTACTGGCAGACAGCCAGAGAAGCAGACTTGTTACAGGCAGACAGCCAGAGAAGCAGACTTGTCACAGGCAGACAGCCAGAGAAGCAGACTTGTCACAGGCAGACAGCCAGAGAAGCAGACTTGTCACAGGCAGACAGCCAGAGAAGCAGACTTGTCACAGGCAGACAGCCAGAGAAGCAGACTTGTTACAGGCAGACAGCCAGAGAAGCAGACTTGTTACTGGCAGACAGCCAGAGAAGCAGACTTGTTACTGGCAGACAGCCAGAGAAGCAGACTTGTTACTGGCAGAAGTCACAGAGACATTTATCTCACAGGCAGACAGCCAGAGAAGCAGACTTGTTACTGGCAGACAGCCAGAGAAGCAGACTTGTTACAGGCAGACAGCCAGAGAAGCAGACTTGTTACTGGCAAACAGCCAGAGAAGCAGACTTGTTACTGGCAGACAGCCAGAGAAGCAGACTTGTTACAGGCAGACAGCCAGAGAAGCAGACTTGTCACAGGCAGACAGCCAGAGAAGCAGACTTGTCACAGGCAGACAGCCAGAGAAGCAGACTTGTCACAGGCAGACAGCCAGAGAAGCAGACTTGTCACAGGCAGACAGCCAGAGAAGCAGACTTGTTACAGGCAGACAGCCAGAGAAGCAGACTTGTTACTGGCAGACAGCCAGAGAAGCAGACTTGTTACAGGCAGACAGCCAGAGAAGCAGACTTGTTACTGGCAGAAGTCACAGAGTCATTTATGTCACAGGCAGACAGCCAGAGAAGCAGACTTGTTACTGGCAGAAGTCACAGAGACATTTATCTCACAGGCAGACAGTCAGAGATACCACAACACATAAAGGTTGAAAGTATTTCAACCTTTATGAAACAACAAGGGTTTCTTAAAGAACAAGGAATTAAAGATAAATTCGCAGTCACAATATCAAACAAATACCAAGTCCTCCAACAACTAGAAAATACAATAAATATAGAAGATCACTGGAAACAGGTAAAAAATATATGGAACGAGACATGCGAAGAAACGCTGGGGAAAAGAGAACGCCAGAATAAGGCATGGATGACAGCAGTGGTCTATACCTATGTTTCATAGATTACACCAAGGCATTTGACAAAGTAAAGCACCAAGAAATAATCAAAATTTTAGAAGGCATAAACATAGACAGCAAAGATCTAAGAATAATAAAGAACATGTACTGGCAACAAACAGCGGCCATAAGAACTGGAAACCAATTGGGAATGTTTCAACAAATAAAACAGGGTGTTAGACAAGGTTGTGTGCTGTCACCAGATTTGTTTAATATTTATAGTGAGATTATTTTAAGATCCATAAGGGGCATGCCTGGAATAACAATTGGAGGTCATAATATAGCTAATCTAAGGTATGCTGATGATACAGTATTAATCGCTAAGAGTTCTTAAATGTTACGTAGAGCCAGTCTTAACATACAGATGCGAATCATGGACAATAGGACAACAGACAAGAAAATCACTGGAGTCTGTAGAAATGTGGTTTTACAGAAGAATGTTGAGAATACCATGGACAGCTAAGAAGAGTAATGAAGAGGTTCTGAGAAAGGTCAAAGCAAAAAGAGAGCTAATTTCCAATATTAGGAAGAAACAATCATAATTTTTTGGCCATGTAATGAGAAGAGAAGAACTGGAATATATTGTAACAACTGGAAATATTGAGGGACGAAGAGATAGAGGGAAACAAAGAGAAAAAAAATAACAGACAGCTTAAGAGAATGGCTTGGCAGAAGGTCAACAACAGAAATGATAAATAGCTGCCGAGATCGAATGTTGTGGAGAGACATGATCACCTACGCCACTAGGCCCGGTACTTGATGATGATGACAGCAGTGACCCTGGATAAAATTAAAGAAAGAAAGAATAAGAAGGCAGACATAAATAAAAGCAAAACAAGAAGTAATAAAGCCAAGACACAGGAAGCTTACAAGGAGGTGAACAAAGAAGTGAGAAGGTGCATTAAAAGGGGTAAGAGGAAATATATAGATGTACTAGCTAAAGAGGCAGAAGAAGCAGCAAATAAAGGGACTATGAAAGAACTGTACAACAGCACAAAGAAATTAAGTGGAAAATACAAACAGATCAATGCCTTTATTAAAGATAAGAAAGGAAATCTGCTTAGTAATATAAGGGAACAAATGGAGAGATGGAAAGAGCACTTTGAAGAACTTTTGAACAGACCCGGCTCAAATAATCCTCCAGATATACTACCAGCAGAAGAAGAGTTACACGTTAACTGTGGAAAACCAAGCATAGAAGTCAATCAAACATACAAGACAGTCAATCCAACAATCAGACAATCATTCCAACAATCAGATAATCAATCAATTAGTTAGACAATCAGTTTGACAGAGAGAGTGGCAGTCAACGAGACGATGAGTGATTGGTTGGTTGTGTGATGGAGTGGATAGATGGTGAGTGAGTGATTGGTTGGTTGTGTGATGGAGTGGATAGATGGTAAATGTGTGATTGGTTGGTTGTGTGATGGAGTGGATAGATGGTGAGTGAGTGATTGGTTGGTTGTGTGATGGAGTTTATATATGGTGAGTGAGTGATTGGTTGGTTGTGTGATGGAGTGGATAGATGGTGAGTGAGTGATTGGTTGGTTGTGTGATGGAGTGGATAGATGGTGAGTGAGTGATTGGTTGGTTGTGTGATGGAGTGGATAGATGGTGAGTGAGTGATTGGTTGGTTGGTTGTGTGATGGAGTGGATAGATGGTAAATGTGTGATTGGTTGGTTGTGTGATGGAGTGGATAGATGGTAAATGTGTGATTGGTTGGTTGTGTGATGGAGTGGATCGATGGTAAATGTGTGATTGGTTGGTTGTGTGATGGAGTGGATAGATGGTGAGTGAGTGATTGGTTGGTTGTGTGATGGAGTGGATAGATGGTGAGTGAGTGATTGGTTGGTTGTGTGATGGAGTGGATAGATGGTAAATGTGTGATTGGTTGGTTGTGTGATGGAGTGGATAGATGGTGAGTGAGTGATTGGTTGGTTGTGTGATGGAGTGGATAGATGGTGAGTGAGTGATTGGTTGGTTGTGTGATGGAGTGGATAGATGGTAAATGTGTGATTGGTTGGTTGTGTGATGGAGTGGATAGATGGTGAGTGAGTGATTGGTTGGTTGTGTGATGGAGTGGATAGATGGTAAATGTGTGATTGGTTGGTTGTATGATGGAGTGGATAGATGGTGAGTGAGTGATTGGTTGGTTGTGTGATGGAGTAGATATATGGCGAGTGAGTGATTGGTTGGTTGTGTGATGGAGTGGATAGATGGTGAGTGAGTGATTGGTTGGTTGTGTGATGGAGTGGATAGATGGTGAGTGAGTGATTGGTTGGTTGTGTGATGGAGTGGATAGATGGTGAGTGAGTGATTGGTTGGTTGTTTGTGTGATGGAGTGGATAGATGGTAAATGTGTGATTGGTTGGTTGTATGATGGAGTGGATAGATGGTAAATGTGTGATTGGTTGGTTGTGTGATGGAGTGGATAGATGGTGAGTGAGTGATTGGTTGGTTGTGTGATGGAGTGGATAGATGGTAAATGTGTGATTGGTTGGTTGTGTGATGGAGTGGATAGATGGTGAGTGAGTGATTGGTTGGTTGTGTGATGGAGTGGATAGATGGTGAGTGAGTGATTGGTTGGTTGTGTGATGGAGTGAATAGATGATGAGTGACTGAGTGAGTGAGTGAGTGATTGGTTGTGTGATTGAGTGAATAGATGATGAGTGAGTGATTGGTTGGTTGTGTGATGGAGTGCATAGATGGTGAGTGACTGAGTGAGTGAGTGAGTGATTGGTTGTGTGATGGAGTGAATAGATGATGAGTGAGTGATTGGTTGGTTGTGTGATGGAGTGGATAAATGGTGAGTGAGTGATTGGTTGGTTGTGTGATGGAGTGAATAGATGATGAGTGAGTGATTGGTTGGTTGTGTGATGGAGTGGATAGATGGTGAGTGAGTGATTGGTTGGTTGTGTGATGGAGTGGATAGATGGTGAGTGAGTGATTGGTTGGTTGTGGATTGGAGTGGATAGATGGTGAGTGAGTGATTGGTTGGTTGTGTCATGGAGTGCATAGATGGAGCGTGAGTGATTGGTTTGTTATGTGATGGAGTGAATAGATGATGAGTGAGTGATTGGTTGGTTGTGTGATGGAGTGGATAGATGGTAAATGTGTGATTGGTTGGTTGTGTGATGGACTGGATAGATGGTAAATGTGTGATTGGTTGGTTGTGTGATGGAGTGGATAGATGGTAAATGTGTGATTGGTTGGTTGTGTGATGGAGTGGATAGATGGTAAATGTGTGATTGGTTGGTTGTGTGCTGGAGTGGATAGATGGTAAATGTGTGATTCGTTGGTTGTATGATGGAGTGGATAGATGGTAAATGTGCGATTGGTTGGTTGTGTGATGGAGTGAATAGATGATGAGTGAGTGATTGGTTGGTTGTGTGATGGAGTGAATAGATGATGAGTGAGTGATTGGTTGGTTGTGTGATGGAGTGGATAGATGGTGAGTGAGTGATTGGTTGGTTGTGTGATGGAGTGGATAGATGGTGAGTGAGTGATTGGTTGGTTGTGTGATGGAGTGGATAGATGGTGAGTGAGTGATTGGTTGGTTGTGTGATGGAGTGCATAGATGGTGAGTGAGTGATTGGTTGGTTGTGTGATGGAGTGGATAGATGGTGAGTGAGTGATTGGTTAGTTGTGTGATGGAGTGGATAGATGGTAAATGTGTGATTGGTTGGTTGTGTGATGGAGTGGATAGATGGTGAGTGAGTGATTGGTTGGTTGTGTGATGGAGTGGATAGATGGTAAATGTGTGATTGGTTGGCTGTGTGATGGAGTGGATAGATGGTGAGTGAGTGATTGGTTGGTTGTGTGATGGAGTAGATATATGGCGAGTGAGTGATTGGTTGGTTGTGTGATGGAGTGGATAGATGGTGAGTGAGTGATTGGTTGGTTGTGTGATGGAGTGGATAGATGGTGAGTGAGTGATTGGTTGGTTGTGTGATGGAGTGGATAGATGGTGAGTGAGTGATTGGTTGGTTGGTTGTGTGATGGAGTGGATAGATGGTAAATGTGTGATTGGTTGGTTGTATGATGGAGTGGATAGATGGTAAATGTGTGATTGGTTGGTTGTGTGATGGAGTGGATAGATGGTGAGTGAGTGATTGGTTGGTTGTGTGATGGAGTGGATAGATGGTAAATGTGTGATTGGTTGGTTGTGTGATGGAGTGGATAGATGGTGAGTGAGTGATTGGTTGGTTGTGTGATGGAGTGGATAGATGGTGAGTGAGTGATTGGTTGGTTGTGTGATGGAGTGAATAGATGATGAGTGACTGAGTGAGTGAGTGAGTGATTGGTTGTGTGATTGAGTGAATAGATGATGAGTGAGTGATTGGTTGGTTGTGTGATGGAGTGCATAGATGGTGAGTGACTGAGTGAGTGAGTGAGTGATTGGTTGTGTGATGGAGTGAATAGATGATGAGTGAGTGATTGGTTGGTTGTGTGATGGAGTGGATAAATGGTGAGTGAGTGATTTGTTGGTTGTGTGATGGAGTGAATAGATGATGAGTGAGTGATTGGTTGGTTGTGTGATGGAGTGGATAGATGGTGAGTGAGTGATTGGTTGGTTGTGTGATGGAGTTTATATATGGTGAGTGAGTGATTGGTTGGTTGTGTGATGGAGTGGATAGATGGTGAGTGAGTGATTGGTTGGTTGTGTCATGGAGTGCATAGATGGTGAGTGAGTGATTGGTTTGTTATGTGATGGAGTGAATAGATGATGAGTGAGTGATTGGTTGGTTGTGTGATGGAGTGGATAGATGGTAAATGTGTGATTGGTTGGTTGTGTGATGGAGTGGATAGATGGTAAATGTGTGATTGGTTGGTTGTGTGATGGAGTGGATAGATGGTAAATGTGTGATTGGTTGGTTGTGTGATGGAGTGGATAGATGGTAAATGTGTGATTGGTTGGTTGTATGATGGAGTGGATAGATGGTAAATGTGTGATTGGTTGGTTGTGTGGAGTGAATAGATGATGAGTGAGTGATTGGTTGGTTGTGTGATGGAGTGAATAGATGATGAGTGAGTGATTGGTTGGTTGTGTGATGGAGTGGATAGATGGTGAGTGAGTGATTGGTTGGTTGTGTGATGGAGTGGATAGATGGTGAGTGAGTGTTTGGTTGGTTGTGTGATGGAGTGGATAGATGGTGAGTGAGTGATTGGTTGGTTGTGTGATGGAGTGGATAGATGGTGAGTGAGTGATTGGTTTGTTATGTGATGGAGTGAATAGATGATGAGTGAGTGATTGGTTGGTTGTGTGATGGAGTGGATAGATGGTAAATGTGTGATTGGTTTGTTGTATGATGGAGTGGATAGATGGTAAATGTGTGATTGGTTGGTTGTGTGATGGAGTGAATAGATGGTGAGAGTGAGTGATTGGTTGGTTGTGTGATGGAGTGGATATATGGTAAATCTGTGAGTGAGTGAATGAATAAGTGAGTGAGTGAGTGAGTGGGTGAGGGTCGAGTGGGTGGTTGAGTGAATGAGTGAGTGAGTGAGTGAGTGAGTGAGTGAGTGAGTGAATGGGTGCGTGGGTTGGTGGGTTCGAGTGAGTGAGCGAGTGAGTCAGTGGGTGGGTGGTTGATTGAGTGAGTGAGTGGGTGGGTTGGTGGGTGGGTGGTTGAGTGAATGAGTGAGTGAGTGGGTGCGTGGGTAGGTGGGTGGGTTCGAGTGAGTGAGCGAGTGAGTGAGTGGGTGGGTGGTTGAGTGAGTGAGTAAGTGGGTGGGTTGGTGGGTTGGTAGGGGGTACGGGCGAGTGAGTGAGTGAGTGAGTGGGTTGGTGGTTGGATGGGTGGGTGGTTGAGTGAGTGAGTAGGTGGGTGGGCGGGCGGGCGGGCGAATGAGTGAGTGAGTGAGTGAGTGAGTGAGTGAGTGACTGAGTGGGTGGGGATAAGTGATCGACTGCATGAAGATAGCTGGAACTTACTAGAACAACCAATTTGTTACAGGACCCCAGAGACCTCGGCCTACCCTACCAACGTTGATGCCAGGAATGGAATCCATGGGTGGACTTGGTGAGTATCCTGAAGATGTCCTGATGTGAGAACCGTTGTTGTGGATGCTTCATCTATTCCCAGTGTTGACATCATCAGCGGTTCTCAGCGCCTGCTCGTCCACACCCGATGGAGAAGTCTTCATTCCTTGCCAGTATCGTTCTACTTCAGAAATGGAATCGATATCTCCTCTCATTGTCATTGAGTGTCGTCTCCGCATCGACGGTTGGCTAACATGAAGCGCCATTCCGCTGTCTCATGCTTTGATGGTGCAAGTTGTCATAGGTTGACTTGTCCATCTTTTGATGTTACTCATCCATGTTAGTCTTGGTCTGCCTCTACCTCTTTTACCTTGTATTTTCTCTTCCAATATTACTTTTAGTAGGCTGTTGTGTCTTTTAACACGGCCCAAAAATCTTATATGTCTTGTTTGAACTGTATTTAGTAGTTCTCTTTTTATTTTCAGTTGTTTTAAAACTTCATCGTCTGTTTTCGTTTGTTTCCATCCAATTCTACCTATTCTTCTATAAATCCACATTTCAAAGGCTTCAATTTTCTGTTCTGTTTTCTTGTCTAATGTCCATGTTTCTGCACCATACAGGAATGGAAGATGTAAAATTTTGCTATTCTTAGTTTTAGCCCTGGTGTTATTTGCTTTGATGTTAGTATGTTCTTCATGACATTAAAATTACTTTTTGCCATTCCTATTCTTTTGTTTATTTCAGTTGTACATTTTCCATCACTGGTTATAGTATGTCCCAGGTAGCTGTAGTTCTGAACTGTCTGCAGGTCTATTCTTTCAACTGTGATATTTATTTGTAGGTCTTGAAAATTTTCTTTGTTTATGATCATAGTTTTAGTCTTTTTGATATTCATATCTAGTTCATATTTTTTGCTTGTTATGTTTATTTCATTAAGTAATTGTTGTAGATCTTTAGGATTTTCTGCTAGTAGAACAGTATCATCAGCATATCTTAGGTTATTGATTATCTTTCCATTAATTTGTAGGCCTGGCATCTCTATGATGTTTTTAAAGATTTGCTCAGTGCATAGATTAAACAAGCTTGGTGATAGGATGTTGCCCAGCCTTTAGTCAATGTCTCCTTCAGTTAAATTAAACTATCACGAAGTCCCTGACTGCTGGCGGTGGTGATAATGTATATCCTAAACTTTCTATCTTCCCTCAGTTTATAATTCTGTTTATTACTTCCTATTATGTCTTTATTTTGAACTGTCTTGTATCTTTTCACTCTGTTTTCTCTGTCTCTTCTTCCCTCAGTTTTTTTTTTCAGTTGTCACAACATACGCCAGTGACGACTAAGCCAACTGTATTAATATAGAAACTAGTCGTATTCATCCAAGGCTTGTCACTTTGTGTATTCCACATTCACCCAGGGATTGTGACTATTCCACATTCACCCAGAGATTGTCACTTTGTGTATTCCACATTCACCCAGAGATTGTCACTTTGTGTATTCCACATTCACCCAGGGATTGTGACTATTCCACATTCACCCAGGGATTGTGACTATTCCACATTCACCCAGAGATTGTCACTTTGTGTATTCCACATTCACCCAGAGATTGTCACTTTGTGTATTCCATATTCACCCAGAGATTGTGACTATTCCACATTCACCCAGAGATTGTCACTTTGTGTATTCCACATTCACCCAGAGATTGTGACTATTCCACATTCACCCAGAGATTGTCACTTTGTGTATTCCACATTCACCCAGAGATTGTGACTATTCCACATTCACCAGGGGATTGTGACTATTCCACATTCACCCAGAGATTGTCACTTTGTGTATTCCACATTCACCCAGAGATTGTGACTATTCCACATTCACCCAGAGATTGTGACTATTCCACATTCACCCAGAGATTGTCACTTTGTGTATTCCACATTCACTCAGGGATTGTCACTTTGTGTATTCCACATTCACCCAGGGATTGTGACTATTCCACATTCACTCAGGGATTGTCACTTTGTGTATTCCACATTCACCCAGAGATTGTGACTATTCCACATTCACCCAGAGATTGTCACTTTGTGTATTCCACATTCACTCAGGGATTGTCACTTTGTGTATTCCACATTCACTCAGGGATTGTCACTTTGTGTATTCCACATTCACCCAGGGATTGTGACTATTCCACATTCACCCAGGGATTGTGACTATTCCACATTCACCCAGGGATTGTCACTTTGTGTATTCCATATTCACTCAGGGATTGTCACTTTGTGTATTCCACATTCACCCAGGGATTGTGACTATTCCACATTCACCCAGAGATTGTGACTATTCCACATTCACCCACAGATTGTCACTTTGTGTACTCCACATTCACTCAGGGATTGTCACTTTGTGTATTCCACATTCACCCAGGGATTGTGACTATTCCACATTCACTCAGGGATTGTCACTTTGTGTATTCCACATTCACCCAGAGATTGTCACTTTGTGTATTCCACATTCACCCAGAGATTGTCACTTTGTGTATTCCACATTCACCCAGAGATTGTCACTTTGTGTATTCCACATTCACCCAGGGATTGTGACTATTCCACATTCACCCAGGGATTGTCACTTTGTGCTGTACATATTTATCACGAATTTCATGAACAAATCTGTTACATCCGTTGAAATTGAAACCAACTTGTCATTGCTATAGTCTAGTCTGGGCAATGACCAAGCAGACAGATTGTCCAGCACAGGAACAAGAATGTCCAATACCTCCAGAAGCAGACAGATTGTCCAGCACAGGAACAAGAATGTCCAATACCTCCACAAACAGACAGATTGTCTAGCACAGGAACAAGAATGTCCAATACCTCCAGAAGCAGACAGATTGTCTAACACAGGAACAAGAATGTCCAATACCTCCACAAACAGACAGATTGTCCAGCACAGGAACAAGAATGTTCAATACCTCCACAAACAGACAGATTGTCTAACGCAGGAACAAGAATGTCCAATACCTCCACAAACAGACAGATTGTCTAACACAGGAACAAGAATGTTCAATACCTCCACAAACAGACAGATTGTCCAGCACAGGAACAAGAATGTTCAATACCTCCACAAGCAGACAGATTGTCTAGCACAGGAACAAGAATGTCCAATACCTCCACAAGCAGACAGATTGTCTAGCACAGGAACAAGAATGTCCAATACCTCCACAAGCAGACAGATTGTCTAGCACAGGAACAAGAATGTCCAATACCTCCAGAAGCAGACAGATTGTCCAGCACAGGAACAAGAATGTCCAATACCTCCACAAACAGACAGATTGTCCAGCACAAGCACTACAATAAACATATTCTGATAAATAATTATCGGGACGAAAGGCCGAACCATTGGGCTACAGCCAGAACATGGTGACCACACTTCAAACAAGGTCTGACACCGAAGTCTGCATCAAACAAACTTAAAACGAAAATTCTAAAGTTGTTACATTTTCCAGTTGAGGACCCTGTGAACAAAATCTTAAACAAGCTGGATCCTCACTAGAACCCAACTACAGATACTACCAACACTGCACATAATCAGTTGGGAACCCAATAGTAGACAGCACCAGTTGATTAGATCTACGATGACATTAGCTCTTGCCGTTAGTCAACACACAACATCAAGACAACTTGACAACACACAACATCAAGACAACTTGACAACACACAACATCAAGACAACTGGTCAACACACAAGATCAAGACAACTGATAAACACACAAGATCAAGACAACTGGTCAACACACAACATCAAGACAACTGGTCAACACACAACATCAAGACAACTGGTCAACACACAACATCAAGACAACTGGTCAACACACAACATCAAGACAACTTGACAACACACAACATCAAGACAACTTGACAACACACAACATCAAGACAACTGATAAACACACAAGATCAAGACAACTGGTCAACACACAACATCAAGACAACTGGTCAACACACAACATCAAGACAACTGGTCAACACACAACATCAAGACAACTTGACAACACACAACATCAAGACAACTGGTCAACACACAAGATCAAGACAACTTGACAACACACAACATCAAGACAACTGATAAACACACAAGATCAAGACAACTGGTCAACACACAACATCAAGACAACTTGACAACACACAAGATCAAGACAACTTGACAACACACAACATCAAGACAACTGGTCAACACACAACATCAAGACAACTGGTCAACACACAACATCAAGACAACTGATAAACACACAAGATCAAGACAACTGGTCAACACACAACATCAAGACAACTGGTCAACACACAACATCAAGACAACTGGTCAACACACAACATCAAGACAACTTGACAACACACAACATCAAGACAACTGGTCAACACAGCAGCTTTTTACAACATGTCACGGGCTGTCACGGTCGAACTGATCACAGCTAGCATCCATTACATCATCATCATCATCATCACCGTAGCAACTCAGATCTTGTACACGTGTTACATATAGCTCGGAATATTTCATGTCTACCCAGAGACTCACACATAACGTGGTATATTTCATGTCTACCCAGAGACTCACACATAACGTGGTATATTTCATGTCTACCCAGAGACTCACACATAACGTGGTATATTTCATGTCTACCCAGAGATTCACACATAACGTGGTATATTTCATGTCTACCCAGAGATTCACACATAACGTGGTATATTTCATGTCTACCTAGTGATTCACACATAACGTGGTATATTTCATGTCTACCCAGAGACTCACACATAACGTGGTATATTTCATGTGTACCCAGAGATTCACACATAACGTGGTATATTTCATGACTACCCAGAGATTCACACATAACGTGGTATATTTCATGTATACCCAGAGATTCACACATAACGTGGTATATTTCATGTGTACCCAGGACTAGTCATGTGATACAGATGTCTGGCCACAGATTCTAGTTCCTGTCTGGTCTGTATGATAACGTGACTTGCTTGTCTGCAGGTGCTGCTGGTGGCATGCCCCTGCCACTTCCTGGGTCCCCAACTTTGGGTGGTGGATCTGGTGGACTCATGGATCTCATGAATACCTTGGGACCGGCCGGGGCTTCATTGCCAGGGGCGGGTCTGATCCCAGGAGGTGAGTGAGGAATAACAAAGTGCAAGAGTGAAAGAAGGAAGTAGATAATAGGGAAGGTGTGCACACTAATATGGGAGGGGAGGGAGTGTACATAAATACTGGGAGGGGAGGGAGGGAGTGTACATAAATACTGGGAGGGGAGGGAGGGAGTGTACATAAATACTGGGAGGGGAGGGAAGAAGTGTACATGAATACTCGGAGGGGAGGGAGGGAGTGTACATAAATACTGGGAGGGGAGGGAGGGAGTGTACATAAATACTGGGAGGGGAGGGAAGAAGTGTACATGAATACTCGGAGGGGAGGGAGGGAGTGTACATAAATACTGGGAGGGGAGGGAGGGAGTGTACATAAATACTGGGAAGGGAGGGAGGGGTGTACATAAATACTGGGAGGGGAGGGAGGGGTGTACATAAATACTGGGAGGGGAGGGAGGGAGTGTACATAAACACTGGGAGGAGAGAGAGGGAGTGTACATAAATACTGGCAGGGGAGGAAGGGAGTGTACATATATACCGGGAGGAGAGGGAGGGAGTGTACATAAATACTGGGAGGGGAGGGAAGTAGTTATAAGAATACTCGGAGAGGAGGGAGGGAGTGTACATAAATACTGGGAGATGAGAGAGGGAGTGTACATAAATACTGGGAGGTGAGAGAGGGATTGTACATAAATACTGGCAGGTGAGAACGGCGGTGTACATAAATACTGGGAGGTGAGAGAGGGAGTGTACATAAATGCTGGGAGGTGAGAGAGGGAGTGTACATAAATCCTGGGAGGTGAGAGAGGGAGTGTACATAAATACTGGGAGGTGAGAGAGGGAGTGTACATAAATACTGGGAGGTGAGAGAGGGAGTGTACATAAATACTGGGAGGTGAGAGAGGGAGTGTACATAAATACGGGGAGGGGGGTAGAGGTGTACATAAATACTGGGAGGGGATGGGAGGGGTTGTACATAAATACTGGGAGGGGAGGGAGGAGTTGTACATAAATATAAAGTGGGTTCAATGCCACAGAGTAGGAGAAGGTGTGTACAAGATGAGATGATGGGGCGAGAGTGACAGAAGCATGGAGAGTGTAACACTTGGATAGAGAGAGAGAGAGAGAGAGAGGGTCTCGATAGAGTTATGGTTGGCAGAATAAAAGATGAACTAGAGAGAGAGAGAAAGAGAAATGGAGAGAGTGATGGAGAGATAGAGGAGAGATAATTGGGAGCATATAAAACATGGGACAGGAATAGACAGACCGGATGAATGATGACTGATAGAATGACTGTGTGAATGAATGATTGATGACTGATTGAATGACTGTGTGAATGAATGATTGATGACTGATTGAATGACTGTGTGAATGAATGATTGATGACTGATTGAATGACTGTGTGAATGAATGATTGATGACTGATTGAATGACTGTGTGAATGAATGATTGATGACTGATTGAATGACTGTGTGAATTAATGATTGATGACTGATTGAATGACTGTGTGAATGAATGATTGGTGACTGATTGGATGTGTGACTGTGTGAATTAATGATTGATGACTGATTGATGGATGACTGTGTAAATTAATGATTGATGACTGATTGGATGGATGACTGTGTGAATGAATGATTGATGACTGATTGGATGGATGACTGTGTGAATGAATGATTGATGACTGATTGGATGGATGACTATGTGAATGAATGATTGATGACTGATTGGATGGATGACTGTGTGAATGAATGATTGATGACTGATTGGATGGATGACTCTGTGAATGAATGATTGATGACTGATTGGATGGATGACTAAGTGAATGTATGATTGATGACTGATTAGATGACTGTGTGAATGAATGATTGATACTGATTGGATGACTGTGTGAATGAATGATTGATGACTGATTGAATGGATGACTGTGTGAATGAATGATTGATGACTGATTGGATGACTGTGTGAATGAATGATTGATGACTGATTGGACGACTGATTGGATGACTGTGTGAATGAATGATTGATGACTGATTGAATGACTTTGTAAATGAATGATTGATGACTGATTGAATGACTGTGTGAATGAATGATTGATGACTGATTGAATGACTGTGTGAATGAATGATTGATGACTGATTGAATGACTGTGTGAATGAATGATTGATGACTGATTGGATGACTGATTGGATGACTGTGTGAATTAATGATTGATGACTGATTGAATGACTGTGTGAATGAATGATTGATGACTGATTGGATGACTGTGTGAATGAATGATTGATGACTGATTGAATGACTGTGTGAATTAATGATTGATGACTGATTGAATGACTGTATGAATGATTGATGACTGATTGGATGACTGATTGGATGACTGTGTGAATTAATGATTGATGACTGATTGAATGACTGTGTGAATGAATGATTGATGACTGATTGAATGACTGTGTGAATTAATGATTGATGACTGATTGACTGACTGTGTGAATGAATGGTTGATGACTGATTGGATGGACGACTGTGTGAATGAATGATTGATGACTGATTGGATGGATGACTGTGTGAATGAATTATTGATGACTGATTGAATGGATGACTGTGTGAATGAATGATTGATGACTTATTGGATGGATGACTGTGTAAATTAATGATTGATGACTGATTGGATGGATGACTGTGTGAATGAATGATTGATGACTGATTGAATGACTGTGTGAATGAATGATTGATGACTGATTGGATGGATGACTGTGTGAATGAATGATTGATGACTGATTGGATGGATGACTGTGTGAATGAATGATTGATGACTGATTGGAAGGATGACTGTGTGAATGAATGATTGATGACTGATTGGATGGATGACTGTGTGAATGAATGATTGATGACTGATTGGATGGATGACTGTATGAATGAATGATTGATGACTGATTGGATGGATGACTGTGCGAATGAATGATTGATGACTGATTGGATGGATGACTATGCGAATGAATGATGAATGACTGATTGGATGGATGACTGTGTGAATGAATGATTGATGAGTGATTGAATGACTGTGTGAATGAATGATTGATGACTGATTGAATGGATGACTGTGTGAATGAATGATTGATGACTGATTGAATGACTGTGTGAATGAATGATTGATGACTGATTGGATGACTGTGTGAATGAATGATTGATGACTGATTGGTTGACTGTGTGAATGACTGATTGATGACTGATTGAATGGATGACTGTGTGAATGAATGATTGATGACTGATTAGATGACTGTGTGAATGAATGATTGATGACTTATAGAATGGATGACTGTGTGAATGAATGATTGATGACTGATTGAATGACTGTTTGAATGAATGATTGATGACTGATTGAATGACTGTGTGTGCTGAAGTGCAGGCACTACCAAAGGATGATGTTTGACATCTTCTCTTCTTTAGGAGCTGCTCCCATGGACTTGACGGCCCTGGCTGGCATGGGGGCACCTGCGTCGGCTGGAGGTTTAGGTAACACGTGCCAGATGTTGTGTTGTGTGTGTGAATCAACTATGTTGTTGTTGTCAGTGAATCAACTATGTCGTTGTTAACAGTGAATCAACTCTGTCGTTGTTGTCAGTGAATCAACTCTGTCGTTGTTGTCAGTGAATCAACTCTGTCGTTGTTGTCAGTGAATCAACTCTGTCGTTGTTGTCAGTGAATCAACTCTGTTGTTGTTGACAGTGAATCAACTCTGTCGTTGTTGACAGTGAATCAACTCTGTTGTTGTTGACAGTGAATCAACTCTGTCGTTGTTGTCAGTGAATCAACTCTGTCGTTGTTGTCAGTGAATCAACTCTGTCGTTGTTGTCAGTGAATCAACTCTGTCGTTGTTGTCAGTGAATCAACTCTGTCGTTGTTGTCAGTGAATCAACTCTGTCATTGTTGACAGTGAATCAACTCTGTCATTGTTGACAGAGATTTTGATGGAAAATGATAAAACAAAAGTTGAGGATGTCTACACACTTGATAGTTTGTTATAATGTCAATTACACGGTCACAGACAGACGTGCAGATGTACGTGTAGCCAAATGGGAGCACACAACACACTATTGTGTTATATTCATGGAATCAGTTTTGTTGCATTCGGGTCGTCCCCATATCCGCTCCACCGTCTGTCCCAACATTTCTCGAAGCCTATACAGACTGATTGTTCCTGTCGAGTGTTGATTGTAGGTACATCAGTTTTGTTGCATTCGGGTCGTCCCCATATCCGCTCCACCGTCTGTCCCAACATTTCTCGAAGCCTATACAGACTGATTGTTCCTGTCGAGTGTTGATTGTAGGTACATCAGTTTTGTTGCATTCGGGTCGTCCCCATATCCGCTCCACCGTCTGTCCCAACATTTCTCGAAGCCTATACAGACTGATTGCTCCTGTCGAGTGTTGATTGTAGGTACATCAGTTTTGTTGCATTCGGGTCGTCCCCATATCCGCTCCACCGTCTGTCCCAACATTTCTCGAAGCCTATACAGACTGATTGCTCCTGTCGAGTGTTGATTGTAGGTACATCAGTTTTGTTGCATTCGGGTCGTCCCCATATCCGCTCCACCGTCTGTCCCAACATTTCTCGAAGCCTATACAGACTGATTGCTCCTGTCGAGTGTTGATTGTAGGTACATCAGTTTTGTTGCATTCAGGTCGTCCCCATATCCGCTCCACCGTCTGTCCCAACATTTCTCGAAGCCTATACAGACTGATTGCTCCTGTCGAGTGTTGATTGTAGAAACATCAGTTTTGTTGCATTCGGGTCGTCCCCATATCCGCTCCACCGTCTGTCCCAACATTTCTCGAAGCCTATACAGACTGATTGTTCCTGTCGAGTGTTGATTGTAGGTACATCAGTTTTGTTGCATTCGGGTCGTCCCCATATCCGCTCCACCGTCTGTCCCAACATTTCTCGAAGCCTATACAGACTGATTGCTCCTGTCGAGTGTTGATTGTAGGTACATCAGTTTTGTTGCATTCGGGTCGTCCCCATATCCGCTCCACCGTCTGTCCCAACATTTCTCGAAGCCTATACAGACTGATTGCTCCTGTCGAGTGTTGATTGTAGGTACATCAGTTTTGTTGCATTCGGGTCGTCCCCATATCCGCTCCACCGTCTGTCCCAACATTTCTCGAAGCCTATACAGACTGATTGCTCCTGTCGAGTGTTGATTGTAGGTACATCAGTTTTGTTGCATTCAGGTCGTCCCCATATCCGCTCCACCGTCTGTCCCAACATTTCTCGAAGCCTATACAGACTGATTGCTCCTGTCGAGTGTTGATTGTAGAAACATCAGTTTTGTTGCATTCGGGTCGTCCCCATATCCGCTCCACCGTCTGTCCCAACATTTCTCGAAGCCTATACAGACTGATTGCTCCTGTCGAGTGTTGATTGTAGGTACATCAGTTTTGTTGCATTCAGGTCGTCCCCATATCCGCTCCACCGTCTGTCCCAACATTTCTCGAAGCCTATACAGACTGATTGTTCCTGTCGAGTGTTGATTGTAGGTACATCAGTTTTGTTGCATTCGGGTCGTCCCCATATCCGCTCCACCGTCTGTCCCAACATTTCTCGAAGCCTATACAGACTGATTGTTCCTGTCGAGTGTTGATTGTAGGTACATCAGTTTTGTTGCATTCGGGTCGTCCCCATATCCGCTCCACCGTCTGTCCCAACATTTCTCGAAGCCTATACAGACTGATTGCTCCTGTCGAGTGTTGATTGTAGGTACATCAGTTTTGTTGCATTCGGGTCGTCCCCATATCCGCTCCACCGTCTGTCCCAACATTTCTCGAAGCCTATACAGACTGATTGCTCCTGTCGAGTGTTGATTGTAGGTACATCAGTTTTGTTGCATTCGGGTCGTCCCCATATCCGCTCCACCGTCTGTCCCAACATTTCTCGAAGCCTATACAGACTGATTGCTCCTGTCGAGTGTTGATTGTAGGTACATCAGTTTTGTTGCATTCAGGTCGTCCCCATATCCGCTCCACCGTCTGTCCCAACATTTCTCGAAGCCTATACAGACTGATTGCTCCTGTCGAGTGTTGATTGTAGAAACATCAGTTTTGTTGCATTCGGGTCGTCCCCATATCCGCTCCACCGTCTGTCCCAACATTTCTCGAAGCCTATACAGACTGATTGCTCCTGTCGAGTGTTGATTGTAGGTACATCAGTTTTGTTGCATTCAGGTCGTCCCCATATCCGCTCCACCGCCTGTCCCAACATTTCTCGAAGCCTATACAGACTGATTGTTCCTGTCGAGTGTTGATTGTAGGTACATCAGTTTTGTTGCATTCAGGTCGTCCCCATATCCGCTCCACCGTCTGTCCCAACATTTCTCGAAGCCTATACAGACTGATTGCTCCTGTCGAGTGTTGATTGTAGGTACATCAGTTTTGTTGCATTCAGGTCGTCCCCATATCCGCTCCACCGCCTGTCCCAACATTTCTCGAAGCCTATACAGACTGATTGTTCCTGTCGAGTGTTGATTGTAGGTACATCAGTTTTGTTGCATTCAGGTCGTCCCCATATCCGCTCCACCGCCTGTCCCAACATTTCTCGAAGCCTATACAGACTGATTGCTCCTGTCGAGTGTTGATTGTAGGTACATCAGTTTTGTTGCATTCGGGTCGTCCCCATATCCGCTCCACCGCCTGTCCCAACATTTCTCGAAGCCTATACAGACTGATTGCTCCTGTCGAGTGTTGATTGTAGGTACATCAGTTTTGTTGCATTCGGGTCGTCCCCATATCCGCTCCACCGCCTGTCCCAACATTTCTCGAAGCCTATACAGACTGATTGCTCCTGTCGAGTGTTGATTGTAGGTACATCAGTTTTGTTGCATTCAGGTCGTCCCCATATCCGCTCCACCGCCTGTCCCAACATTTCTCGAAGCCTATACAGACTGATTGTTCCTGTCGAGTGTTGATTGTAGGTACATCAGTTTTGTTGCATTCAGGTCGTCCCCATATCCGCTCCACCGCCTGTCCCAACATTTCTCGAAGCCTATACAGACTGATTGTTCCTGTCGAGTGTTGATTGTAGGTACATCAGTTTTGTTGCATTCAGGTCGTCCCCATATCCGCTCCACCGCCTGTCCCAACATTTCTCGAAGCCTATACAGACTGATTGTTCCTGTCGAGTGTTGATTGTAGGTACATCAGTTTTGTTGCATTCGGGTCGTCCCCATATCCGCTCCACCGCCTGTCCCAACATTTCTCGAAGCCTATACAGACTGATTGTTCCTGTCGAGTGTTGATTGTAGGTACATCAGTTTTGTTGCATTCAGGTCGTCCCCATATCCGCTCCACCGCCTGTCCCAACATTTCTCGAAGCCTATACAGACTGATTGTTCCTGTCGAGTGTTGATTGTAGGTACATCAGTTTTGTTGCATTCAGGTCGTCCCCATATCCGCTCCACCGCCTGTCCCAACATTTCTCGAAGCCTATACAGACTGATTGTTCCTGTCGAGTGTTGATTGTAGGTACATCAGTTTTGTTGCATTCAGGTCGTCCCCATATCCGCTCCACCGCCTGTCCCAACATTTCTCGAAGCCTATACAGACTGATTGTTCCTGTCGAGTGTTGATTGTAGGTACATCAGTTTTGTTGCATTCGGGTCGTCCCCATATCCGCTCCACCGTCTGTCCCAACATTTCTCGAAGCCTATACAGACTGATTGTTCCTGTCGAGTGTTGATTGTAGGTACATCAGTTTTGTTGCATTCGGGTCGTCCCCATATCCGCTCCACCGTCTGTCCCAACATTTCTCGAAGCCTATACAGACTGATTGTTCCTGTCGAGTGTTGATTGTAGGTACATCAGTTTTGTTGCACTCGGGTCGTCCCCATATCCGCTCCACCGCCTGTCCCAACATTTCTCGAAGCCTATACAGACTGATTGTTCCTGTCGAGTGTTGATTGTAGGTACATCAGTTTTCCCCACTAAGCCACTCCGGATCGACAAGACCCCCATTTTAGGCCTCTAGACTTGTCAGTCTTTCAATGTTTACATGACATTTGTGTTGTCACAATGAACACAACACACACACCGACACATACACACACTACGACACACACACACCGACACACACACATCGACACACACACACACAGACGTGCTGAACAGATAGGCGTGTTGCCAGTGACAGCTTTATTTGCTCTTACAGCGAGCTGTTCCACTGTGTTTTAAACCTACCGGACTAACGCATCCGACATTCATGTATTTGTTCGGGCTTGCTTTTCTAACATTTGGTTTGATAAGACCGCTAAATTCAGTGAGTGGAGAGAGTTTTCATTGGATACAAGATGACATTTGATGTTCACTTCACTGATGTTCACTTCTCTGGTGTTCACTTCACTGGTTGACTGAGATACAAATCAATTCCCTCTCTGTTGACTTCAAGGCGTCTCGTATTTTGCCAAACTGAAGCCTATTCCACAAAGTGACCACTTCAAGATTGGCTGTTCTGTTCAAGGACTCAGTTTCACTGCAGTCGGGAAGTCCCCAGATCCTCCACATTGAAAACAAACATTTAAAAACACGCATTGAAAACAAACATTTAAAACAAAGCAACCGAAACAGTTGAAGCGACTGCATTAGTCTCTACAAAATCAGAGCGACATGCAGCCATTTTAATGTTATATTGTTGATTGGCGGCCGTTAACAAGTTCGAACGTCTGTGCGAGCCAAGTCGGCTACGTGGGCGACAATTTCGAACGATATCACAGAAAAGAGAGTGCCTACGGTCGCTCCTAGCTCTAATTCACTCGAATAAATATTGAAGAAAAAAAACACATCAAACTTTGTCAAAACATTCAAACACATGTTTTAGTGACATCTCTTGAAGGAGGTCTGACTGATATCGCTCTACCCTTACAGGAGGCAACCCCATGGATCTCATTCCATCAACGGGTCCAAGCCCAGCAGGCGGGGCTGCGGGACCCACAGGTGAGTGGGTGCGACTTTCATGTTCTTGGCGATGCTGCTGTTTATGGAGCTGTTTATGGAGCTGTTTATGAAGCTGTTTATGATGACGACGTTAATGTTGTTGTAAAGTAAGGGAAAGCGGGGGAAAGTGAAGGGAGAAGTATAAGGGAGAAATATAAGGGAGAAGTATAAGGGAGAAGTAAAAGGGAGAAATATAAGGGAGAAGTATAAGGGAGAAGTATAAGGGAGAAGTATAAGGGAGAAGTATAAGGGAGAAATATAAAGGAGAAGTATAAGGGAGAAATATAAAGGAGAAATATAAAGGGAGAAGTATAAGGGAGAAATATAAAGTAGAAGTATAAGGTAGAAGTATAAGGGAGACGTATAAGGGAGACGTATAAGGGAGAAGTATAAGGGAGAAATATAAGGGAGAAGTATAAGGGAGAAGTATAAGGGAGAAGTATAAGGGAAAAGTATAAGGGAGAAATATATGGGAGAAGTATAAGGGAGAAGTATAAGGGAGAAGTATAAGAGCTCTAGAGAAATATGAAAGTCATCAAGATGCTTGTTTACTTGTTGGAGCGTATTGAGAGAATGAGAAATCATTGTCATTGAGTGGTCTGAGAGATGGTAAATGAGGGAGGTTATGTTGCTTTAGTTCAGAGAAGGTGGTCAATGAGGGAGGTTATGTTGCTTTAGTTCAGAGAAGGTGGTCAATGAGGGAGGTTATGTTGCTTTAATTCAGAGAAGGTGGTCAATGAGGGAGGTTATGTTGCTTTAATTCAGAGAAGGTGGTCAATGAGGGAGGTTATGTTGCTTTAGTTCAGAGAAGGTGGTCAATGAGGGAGGTTATGTTGCTTTAGTTCAGAGAAGGTGGTCAATGAGGGAGGTTATGTTGCTTTAGTTCAGAGAAGGTGGTCAATGACGGAGGTTATGTTGTTTTAGTTCAGAGAAGGTGGTTAATGAGGGAGGTTATGTTGCTTTAGTTCAGAGAAGGTGGTTAATGAGGGAGGTTATGTTGCTTTGAAAAGTTAGTTTGAAAAAAGGTGATAGTGTGAAGAGAAACGTGAGAAGATGAAGAGAAAGGTGGGAGGGTGAAGTGAAAGGTGAGAGGAAGAAGATAAAAGTGAGGGAGAGAAGAGAAAGGAGAGAGAGAGAGAAGAGAAAAATGAGAGAGAGAAGAGAAAGGAGAGAGAGAGAGAAGAGAAAAATGAGAGAGAGAAGAGAAAGGTGAGAGGGAGAAGAGAAAGGAGAGAGGGATAAGAGAAAAGTGAGGGAGAGAAGAGAAAGGAGAGAGAGAGAGAGAGAAGAGAAAAGTGAGAGAGAGAAGAGAAAGGTGAGAGGGAGAAGAGAAAGGTGAGAGAGAGCGAAGAGAAAGGTGAGAGGGAGAAGAGAAAAGTGAGAGGGAGAAGAGAAAGGTGAGAGAGAGAGAAGAGAAAGGTGAGAAAGAAGAGAAAGGTGAGAGGGAGAAGAGAAAGGTGAGAGAGAGAAGAGAAAGGTGAGAGAGAGAGAAGAGAAAGGTGAGAAAGAAGAGAAAGGTGAGAGGGAGAAGAGAAAGGTGAGAGAGAAGAGAAAGGTGAGAAAGAAGAGAAAGGTGAGAGGGAGAAAAGAAAGGTGAGAGAGAGAGAAGAGAAAGGTGAGAAAGAAGAGAAAGGTGAGAGGGAGAAGAGAAAGGTGAGAGAGAGAGAAGAGAAAGGTGAGAGAGAGAAGAGAAAGGTGAGAAAGAAGAGAAAGGTGAGAGGGAGAAGAGAAAGGTGAGAGAGAGAAGAGAAAGGTGAGAAAGAAGAGAAAGGTGAGAGGGAGAAGAGAAAGGTGAGAGAGAGAGAAGAGAAAGGTGAGAGAGAAGAGAAAGGTGAGAGAGAGAAGAGAAAGGTGAGAGAGAAGAGAAAGGTGAGAGGGAGAAGAGAAAGGTGAGAGAGAAGAGAAAGGTGAGAAAGAAGAGAAAGGTGAGAGGGAGAAGAGAAAGGTGAGAGAGAGAGAGAGAAGAGAAAGGTGAGAAAGAAGAGAAAGGTGAGAGGGAGAAGAGAAAGGTGAGAGAGAGAGAGAAGAGAACGGTGAGAGAGAAGAGAAAGGAGAGAGAGAGAGAAGAGAAAGGTGAGAAAGAAGAGAAAGGTGAGAGGGAGAAGAGAAATGTGAGAGAGAGAAGAGAAAGGTGAGAAAGAAGAGAAAGGTGAGAGGGATAAGAGAAAGGTGAGAGAGAGAGAGAGAAGAGAAAGGTGAGAGAGAAGAGAAAGGTGAGAGGGAAAAGAAAAGCAATATGATGATAAGAAAGGTGGTATGGCGGATGAAAATGTGAGAGGATGAAAACAAATGTGAGATGGTGAAAACAAATGTGAGATGGTGAAAACAAATGTGAGATGGTGAAAACAAATGTGAGAGGATGAAAACAAATGTGAGAGGATGAAAACAAATGTGAGAGGATGAAAACAAATGTGAGATGGTGAAAACAAATGTGAGATGGTGAAAACAAATGTGAGATGGTGAAAACAAATGTGAGATGGTGAAAACAAATGTGAGAGGATGCAATATGATAAGCCTCAAGATAACATTGAGATGTTTGATTCCAGACATGAGCGCGTTCCTGAGTATGATGAACAGCGCACCAGCAGGTCAGTCTGGCTTGTTGTCTATGTCTTATTGCATACATTCATTACTGCTTGTATACACTCATTAATCACTCTATACATCTGTTTATCCATCTATCTATTTATCCATCTGTATATCCATCTGTCTTTCCACCTGTTTATCCATCTCTCTATATCCATCTGTTTACCTACCTACCTACCTACCTACCTACCCACCCACCCACCCACCCACCCACCCACCCATCCATCCATCCATCCATCCATCCATCCATCCATCCATCCATCCATCCATCCATCCATCCATCCATCCTATCTATCTATCTATCTATCTATCTATCTATCTATCTATCTATCTATCTATCTATCTATCTATCTATCTATCTATCTATCTATCTATCTATCTATCTATCTATCTATTTATCTATCAATCTGTTTATCCATCTATCTATACATTCGTTTATTCATCTATCCATCTGTTTATCTATCTATCTATACATCTGTTTATCTATCTATCTATACATCTGTTTATCCATCTATTTATCCATCTGTTTATCTATCTATCTATACATCTGTTTATCCATCTATTTATCCATCTGTTTATCTATCTATCTATACATCTGTTTATCTATCTATCTATACATCTGTTTATCCATCTATTTATCCATCTGTTTATCTATCTATCTATACATCTGTTTATCCATCTATTTATCCATCTGTTTATCTATCTATCTATACATCTGTTTATCTATCTATCTATACATCTGTTTATCCATCTATTTATCCATCTGTTTATCTATCTATACATCTGTTTATCCATCTATTTATCCATCTGTTTATCTATCTATCTATACATCTGTTTATCCATCTATTTATCCATCTGTTTATCTATCTATCTATACATCTGTTTATCCATCTATCTATCAATCAGTTTATCCATCTATCTATCCATCTGTTTATCCATCTATCTATCCATCTGTTTATCCACATATCTATCCATCTGTCTATCCACTTGTTTATCCATCTATCCATCAGTTTATCCATCTACTTGCTATCCCAGTCGATCAGTGCTCAATAAACATACAGGGCTACGCGGATAGTGAGGGAAGTGCGTGGGGACCTTAAGTGTCACTCAGCCTCACTCACAGTGTCACTCAGCCTCACTCACAGTGTCACTCAGCCTCACTCACAGTGTCACTCAGCCTCACTCACAGTGTCACTCAGCCTCACTCAGCCTCACTCACAGTGTTACTCAGTCTCATTCACAGTGTCACTCAGCCTCACTCAGAACTCTCATGCAGGCATCGCATATCTCTCAGCAGACCTCATGTTGGACTCGGGAATGCTCACATCCCTCTCAACACACCAGTCTCAACACACCAGTCTCAACATCCCTCTCAACACACCAGTCTCAACATCCCTCTCAACACACCAGTATCAACACACCAGTCTCAACATCCCTCTCAACACACCAGTCTCAATATCCCTCTCAACGCACCAGTCTCAACATCCCTCTCAACAAACCAGTCTCAACATCCCTCTCAACAAACCAGTCTCAACATCCCTCTCAACAAACCAGTCTCAACATCCCTCTCAACAAACCAGTCTCAACATCCCTCTCAACAAACCAGTCTCAACATCCATCTCAACACACCAGTCTCAACATCCCTCTCAACACACCAGTCTCAACATCCCTCTCAACACACCAGTCTCAACACACCAGTTTCAACATCCCTCTCAACACACCAGGTCTCAACACACCAGTCTCAACATCCCTCTCAACATACCAGTCTCAACATCCCTCTCAACACACCAGTCTCAACATCCCTCTCAACACACCAGTCTCAACATCCCTCACAAAACACCAGTCTCAACATCCCTCTCAACACACCAGTCTCAACATCCCTCTCAACACACCAGTCTCAACACACCAGTCCCAACATCCCTCCCACCTCACTCAACCTAACCCCAATTACAAGTTCACGACCCACACAAATAACTCCACTCGTTTGTTCCCAGGTACGGCAGCTAGTACCGCGCCTCTCACAGATCCATTTGTTGGCACAGCCGGTTAGAACTAATGTTCCAGGTAAGATATCCATCTCTCCACATAAGAGCTTCACAAAATGTTCTACTTAGTTTAGTCGACAGGTCATCCTCATGGCACACCAGACGGCTACTTCTGTTCTCAGATCGCTTCGGAAGTATATTCCTCAACGTGTAGCGACTAACGTCACCGTTGTTGTGTTGGTTTGCAAGCCTTCCTACGTAGCTCTCCCTTCTGGCATCTCCCACCGAGACGTGATATTCGTGAAGTCTGTTCAAGGCTGCGGAATCTGGATCACTTTTTGAAAGTCGTTTTTCCGTCCAGCATCGCTGAGGACATTCAGAATGTCAGGACGGTCCATTGTCCTTCCACACTCAACATTAGACCAAACTGGCAAGTCTGTCAGCGCGTGAGTAGTATACAATGCTCCATTCGTGTCGCATTTGACCCATAAATTAACAAAGATATATAGTAGGCGCATTTAGCGCCTAATGTACTCGAGGGGCAGGGGAATTAACCATGACAACTCGTGTCGGGATGTTGACCTCTCGTATCGGTGACCCTGGAAGTGACCTTTTTATGTCTGGTGTGTGCTGACTTTGGAGTTCTTGATGTACGTGTGCTGATTCATTCTTATGGAAATATGTTGTCTCCTGACGTGTGTTATTCAATTATTTTTAAATGGAGGAAAGCATCGTCCGGTGCTCCTTTCCTCGGTATTATCTCTCCTCCATAGGACTGGACCTTTCTTCCTCGGTGTTATTTGTACTCTCTCCCTCTCTCTCCTAATCTTTACATCTATCATCTCTCCTTCCCTCTCCAAGACTTCTTTCTCTCCTCTCTCTCTCTCTCCTAGACTTCCCTCCATTGTAACAGTTTATCCACTTTCGCCTATTAAGCCTATCATCTCTCCTTCATTCTCCTAGACGTATATATATATATATATATATATATATATATATCTCCTAGACTTCTCTCCTACGATTCTATCCTCCATCCTCTCTCTCTCTCCTAACATTCCGCTCGCCATTGTATTTTTAGCTTCCCTCATAGACTTCCCTCCATTGTAACACTTACTCATTCTCTATATTTAAGCCTATTATCTCTCCTTCCCTGCCCTAGACTTCTCTCTCTCTCTTATACCATTCCATCCCCCATCCTCACTCTTTCCCTCTCCTAGCATTCCGCCCTCCCTCAATTTGTAGCTTCCCTCTGTTGTAACATTCACTCATTCTCTCCATTTATGCCTATCATCTCGCCTTCCTTCTCCTAGACTTCTCTCTCCTCTCTCTCTCTCTCTGTTTCTCCCTCTCTCCTATCCCCTCCTAGACTTCTCGCCTACCATTTTACCATTCCTCCTCTCTCTCTTTCCCTCTCCTAGCGTTCCGCAATCCCTTGTATATTTAGCTTCCCTCCAGTGTAACACTTTAGTATTGAATAACAATCACAACTAGACTTAAAATAGCTACTTTAAACATCCAATAAAATAAACGTATAAAAAACGAAGGAATAATACACAACTCAACAAGGCTCAATACGTACTTTATACACATTAGCATTAATACAATTGAATAACCATTTATCTATAAACCTTATCACACATACTCTAAGAGAAATAGAAAAAAAATATCCCAAACATACAGCGTAAAATATACTTTCAACAACCATCTGTAGAAGATCAAATAACCCTTTGTCAACAATACTTAACATATGTTGTTTTATACACATTAATAACATTGAATAACAATCACAATAAGACTTAAAATATCTACTTTTTAAACAACCAATAAGATAAACATGTGAAAACCAAGACTGAACAGTAGTATTAAAATAAGCTTCCTTTAATCAATCGCGCTTATAACACGAATTCTCACATGCGGCTAGTTTATATATAATCTGGTAAATAAAAGTTGGATGCCACTATTCCTCCATCGACTATCATCTAGTTTAACTAATCAGAAAAGTGTACTTCTAGCAGACCCCGACCAACGAAATGACTGACCTCTGGATTAACCAATCAGAGAAGAGCATTACTGTTATCGCGATAACTGACCTCATTTTCCACTTGAAATAGTGTCGAGACTCATTTCTTGATTACTTTAAGTCGAATCGGTCCCTGATACAATCCACGTGTTGGGTCATCGGTGGGGGAGATAATACGGGTGGTGGTTACTTGAACGCGCTTTGACCCTTGATGCAATACCAGAGGAGTTCCATGACATCGATTTGACCTCTGAAGGAGGCAATACCTATGTTTACCACATCAACGAATGACAGGTAACATTAAAAGCGATCATTACAGTTTACGTTTATGCTTTCTAAAATGTTGATTATTTCTTGGTGCTTTACTTTGTCAAATGCTTTAATATAATCTATGAAACATAGGTATAGATCTGTTTTCACCTCTATGGCTCTTTCTGCTAAAGATCTTATGATATAAATGGCATTGCTTGTTCCTTTATCTCTAACAAAACCACACTGTTCATCACCAAATTCTGGACCGATTTTGTTTTGCACTCTTCGCATGATGATTCTTAGTAATATCTTAGTCATATGACTCATAAGGCTTATTGTGCGATGATCATCGCATTCAATCGCGCCCAATTTCTTTGGTAAGGCAATGAATATTGATTTGAGCAGGTCATCTGGTATATATCCGCTGTTGTAGATATCATTCAATATCTTTGTTATTATTTCTTTTCCAAAATCACCCATGACTTCAATCTCTTCTTCTAGGAGCTTTTCCTGTTTTCATATTGTGCAAGGCATCTTTCACTTCTTCTCTGAGTATTTCTGGTCCTTCTCAATTATCCTTGGACACAAAATCATAAAAAAGCTGCTCCCATAATCATTATATTTAGACACAACGTGTGGTAAGTTATATTCAAGGTCCAAAAAGTTAGGCCAAATGGCAAACATTTTACCACCAAAACACAAAAATGTAGGCTCATAAGCAAAACGTGAGCTGGTTACAGTTTACCTTCTCATGAGCTAATGGCTGGTTACAGTTTACCTTCTCATGAGCTGGTTACAGTTTACCTTCTCATGATCTAATGGCTGGTTACAGTTTACCTTCTCATGAGCTAATGGCTGGTTACAGTTTACCTTCTCATGAGCTGGTTACAGTTTACCTTCTCATGAGCTAATGGCTGGTTACAGTTTACCTTCTCATGAGCTGGTTACAGTTTACCTTCTCTCAGGATCAATCGATGATTCCACATTCATGTCTGTGACACCATAGATGACATTTTCCCAATTTGCTTCCAATTGTCGTGATTTAGAGTAGCTCTCTGTGATACAACGACTGTCCATTCTCTGATGTTATCTACCCATCTTTTCTGTTGTCCTCTCTGTCTTTTTGGGTTGTGTGACGTATCCATACCAGGTCAGTTACCGTCCCTTTTACTAGTGACAATCAGCGACGGACGGTGAGTTCGAAACTTGAGGAGGCCAGGACATAAGAGCGAAGTTTTAGGCTGACCTTTGACCTGATTATTTGCGACATAAACATGACAAGAACTTGTGATATGTAAAATAGTTGCTTCAATTATTGCTCTAAATTAGCATAATGACGTCATAATATCTGAGTTATTTGTATTGTAAGTTATGAAAACAAAACACGGTTTTGCTGTTAATTAAAATCTCGGACAGTTTTGTTCATGTTTTGTATATAAAGACACGGCGCCATGATTCTTACAGTCAGTGATTCATAAATTCTCCTCCCCGTCGGCACTGCTTCTAATGTTTCAACAAAAAGTTATAACGCTATCTGATTTGTTGTACTTTTGTTGTCATGGAAACGGGGAGGTAATTGTTGAAATGGCCTTCCTAGTTCTCATACACATTGTAAGGTCGATATACGCCGTTGTACGGTTGTTTAAGTTTGGCCTCCATAGACACTGAAGTCTATTTATTAGTAACGGCTTAAGTTGAACTACATCACGGCTATACTAGAGAATACGGTGGCTGGTTGTACATGGACATTCAACTATATCATGTCTATACTAGGGAACACAGTGACTGGTTGTACACCGACATTGAACTATATCACGGCTATACTAGAGAACACGGTAGCTGGTTGTACACTGACTTTGAACTCATTGAGCTGGTATGTGATTGTGTTATGTATTCTGATCAGATAATAGAGTATATATTAGAGTCCTGGCCTCCGTTGCCTCCTCTGAAAATCTGCCGCTGGTGACAATAGGTTTTTTATTGGTCCGATGGAACGTTGGACTCCCTCAGAATACGACGTATCAACTGTTAATATATGGCTGAAGTCTCTACTGCCACGATTGTCTTCTCTACTTGTGATGTCAGTTCATACAACAGGCAGCTGAAGTCTCTACTGCCACGATTGTCTTCGCTACTTGTGATGTCAGTTCATACAACAGGCAGCTGAAGTCTCTACTGCCACGATTGTCTTCGCTACTTGTGATGTCAGTTCATACAACAGGCAGCTGAAGTCTCTACTGCCACGATTGTCTTCGCTACTTGTTATGTCAGTTCATACAACAGGCAGCTGAAGTCTCTACTGCCACGATTGTCTTCGCTACTTGTGATGTCAGTTCATACAACAGGCAGGAGGCAAATCAGGCTCTCAGCAGCCCACAGCATGCGCCAGGATCGGTGAATCAAAACTATCCAGACCTTACTCCACCTCTTCGCGGTGCCTCCCGAAACAGACTAACCTGTGTGGTCTGGCCAGGTGAGTAGAGATCGAAGAGGGATGACAACCTGGTACTCAAAAATAACATGCTCAAATCGGATGTGTTGGAATAGCGCTGAAATGTCACAATTATACTGCAGACTACAACACAACTTATCTACGCTCACTTAACGTCCTTCTAACGACCGATGACGATGAGGAGAATTAATCCCTTTAATAATCATGGGGTGAACGACAGAAAGTTACAGCCAGCAATATATCTCACTACAATTACTTTTAATAATCATGGGTGAACGACAGAAAGTTACAGCCAGCAATATATCTCACTACAATTACTTTTAATAATCATGGGGTGAACGACAGAAAGTTACAGCCAGCAATATATCTCACTACAATTACTTTTAATAATCATGGGGTGAACGACAGAAAGTTACAGCCAGAAATATATCTCACTACAATTACTTTTAATAATCATGGGGTGAACGACAGAAAGTTACAGCCAGCAATATATCTCACTACAATTACTTTTAATAATCATGGGGTGAACGACAGAAAGTTACAGCCAGCAATATATCTCACTACAATTACTTTTAATAATCATGGGGTGAACGACAGAAAGTTACAGCCAGAAATATATCTCACTACAATTACTTTTAATAATCATGGGGTGAACGACAGAAAGTTACAGCCAGCAATATATCTCACTACAATTACTTTTAATAATCATGGGGTGAACGACAGAAAGTTACAGCCAGAAATATATCTCACTACAATTACTTTTAATAATCATCGGGTGAACGACAGAAAGTTACAGCCAGCAATATATTTCACTACAATTACTTTTAATAATCATGGGTGAACGACAGAAAGTTACAGCCAGCAATATATCTCACTACAATTACTTTTTATAATCATCGGGTGAACGACAGAAAGTTACAGCCAGCAATATATCTCACTACAATTATTTTTAATAATCATGGGTGAACGACAGAAAGTTACAGCCAGCAATATATCTCACTACAATTACTTTTAATAATCATGGGGTGAACGACAGAAAGTTACAGCCAGCAATATATCTCACTACAATTACTTTTAATAATCATGGGTGAACGACAGAAAGTTACAGCCAGCAATATATCTCACTACAATTACTTTTAATAATCATGGGGTGAACGACAGAAAGTTACAGCCAGCAATATATCTCACTACAATTATTTTTAATAATCATGGGGTGAATGACAGAAAGTTACAGCCAGCAATATATCTCACTACAATTATTTTTAATAATCATGGGTGAACGACAGAAAGTTACAGCCAGCAATATATCTCACTACAATTACTTTTAATAATCATGGGGTGAACGACAGAAAGTTACAGCCAGCAATATATCTCACTACAATTACTTTTAATAATCATGGGTGAACGACAGAAAGTTACAGCCAGCAATATATCTCACTACAATTACTTTTAATAATCATGGGGTGAACGACAGAAAGTTACAGCCAGCAATATATCTCACTACAATTATTTTTAATAATCATGGGGTGAATGACAGAAAGTTACAGCCAGCAATATATCTCACTACAATTACTTTTAATAATCATGGGTGAACGACAGAAAGTTACAGCCAGCAATATATCTCACTACAATTACTTTTAATAATCATGGGGTGAACGACAGAAAGTTACAGCCAGCAATATATCTCACTACAATTATTTTTAATAATCATGGGGTGAATGACAGAAAGTTACAGCCAGCAATATATCTCACTACAATTATTTTTAATAATCATGGGTGAACGACAGAAAGTTACAGCCAGCAATATATCTCACTACAATTACTTTTAATAATCATGGGGTGAACGACAGAAAGTTACAGCCAGCAATATATCTCACTACAATTACTTTTAATAATCATGGGTGAACGACAGAAAGTTACAGCCAGCAATATATCTCACTACAATTACTTTTAATAATCATGGGGTGAACGACAGAAAGTTACAGCCAGCAATATATCTCACTACAATTACTTTTAATAATCATGGGGTGAACGACAGAAAGTTACAGCCAGCAATATATCTCACTACAATTACTCAAGGAAATAGCTCTAGAGGTAAAACGGGCACTCTACAATACAATCTTCATCCCAACGTTGTGCTACCAATGCCAGTCCAGGGCCCTAGATGCAAGAACAATAAGAAAAATAACCTCTACTGAGATGAAATGTGTTAGACGAATGGCAGGAAATAGTCTGAGAGATAAGATCAGAAATGAGGAACTGAGAAAAAAAATCTGGGAATAATTCCCGCCATAGAATATATAAAGAAACAACAGATAAAATGGTTTAGCCACGTAATAAAGTGGAAAGATAAAAAAAAACACACACACACACAACAAGCCTTCAATATATGTTGCGAGAACACCAGACACAAGGGCTAACCACAAAAACGATGGATTGACGGAATATTAGAAACACTAGGAAACATAACAGCAACAGAGGCCAACAGAATAGTAAAAGACCTCAAATTATATCTCCCCTCGACGCTGAAAGGTAAATGAGGAAGGGAAGAATTACTCTCTTGTAATCACCGTGTTGTAGAATTACATAGACATCATGATAAGGACGGTTCTCGCTCCTCAGGTAAGGACCCCACACGTAGCGGCTGTAGGCATGACTGTGACGATAATAAATGTGGCTCATCTGTTTAGTTTATTCATACAAGTATGTGGCTGTCGACTCGAGACACAAGGAGCCCTGTCAACTCGAGACACAAGGAGCCCTGTCAAATGTTTCACTGTGTTATGTATTAATGTTTTCATACGTCGTTCATTACTTTCTGTCACTCACTCATGTCCTACATCATTCATTACTTTCTGTCACTCACTCATGTCCTACATCATTCATTACTTTCTGTCACTCACTCATGTCCTACATCATTCATTACTTTCTCTCACTCACTCATGTCCTACATCATTCATTACTTTCTGTCACTCACTCATGTCCTACATAATTCATTACTTTCTCTCACTCACTCATGTCCTACATCATTCATTACTTTCTGTCACTCACTCATGTCCTACATCATTCATTACTTTCTGTCACTCACTCATGTCCTACATCATTCATTACTTTCTGTCACTCACTCATGTCCTACATTATTCATTACTTTCTGCCACTCACTCATGTCCTACATCATTCATTACTTTCTGCCACTCACTCATGTCCTACATCGTTCATTACTTTCTGCCACTCACTCATGTCCTACATCATTCATTACTTTCTGTCACTCACTCATGTCCTACATCATTCATTACTTTCTGTCACTCGCTCATGTCCTACATCATTCATTACTTTCTCTCACTCACTCATGTCCTACATCATTCATTACTTTCTGCAACACTCACTCATGTCCTACATCATTCATTACTTTCTGTCACTCACTCATGTCCTACATCATTCATCACTTTATCTCACTCACTCATGCCCTACACCATTCATTACTTTCTGTCACTCACTCATGTCCTACATCATTCATTACTTTCTGTCACTCACGTCCTACATTATTCATTACTTTCTGTCACTCACTCATGTCCTACATCATTCATTACTTTCTGTCACTCACTCATGTCCTACATCATTCATTACTTTCTGCCACTCACTCATGTCCTACATCGTTCATTACTTTCTGCCACTCACTCATGTCCTACATCGTTCATTACTTTCTGCCACTCACTCATGTCCTACATCGTTCATTACTTTCTGTCACTCACTCATGTCCTACATCATTCATTACTTTCTGCCACTCACTCATGTCCTACATCGTTCATTACTTTCTGCCACTCACTCATGTCCTACATCATTCATTACTTTCTGTCACTCACTCATGTCCTACATCATTCATTACTTTCTGCCACTCACTCATGGCCTACATCATTCATTACTTTCTCTCACTCACTCATGTCCTACATCATTCATTACTTTCTGTCACTCACTCATGTCCTACATCATTCATTACTTTCTGTCACTCACTCATGTCCTACATCATTCATTACTTTCTGCCACTCACTCATGTCCTACATCATTCATTGCTTTCTGTCACTCACTCATGTCCTACATCATTCATTACTTTATCTCACTCACTCATGCCCTACATCATTCATTACTTTCTGTCACTCACTCATGTCCTACATCATTCATCACTTTCTGTCACTCACTCATGTCCTACATCATTCATTACTTTCTGTCACTCACGTCCTACATTATTCATTACTTTCTGTCACTCACTCATGTCCTACATCATTCATTACTTTCTGTCACTCACTCATGTCCTACATCATTCATTGCTTTCTGTCACTCACTCATGTCCTACATCATTCATTACTTTATCTCACTCACTCATGCCCTACATCATTCATTACTTTCTGTCACTCACTCATGTCCTACATCATTCATCACTTTCTGTCACTCACTCATGTCCTACATCATTCATTACTTTCTGTCACTCACGTCCTACATTATTCATTACTTTCTGTCACTCACTCATGTCCTACATTATTCATTACTTTCTGCCACTCACTCATGTCCTACATTATTCATTACTTTCTCTCACTCACTCATGTCCTACATTATTCATTACTTTCTGCCACTCACTCATGTCCTACATCATTCATCACTTTCTGTCACTCACTCATGTCCTACATCATTCATTACTTTATCTCACTCACTCATGCCCTACATCATTCATTACTTTCTGTCACTCACTCATGTCCTACATCATTCATCACTTTCTGTCACTCACTCATGTCCTACATCATTCATTACTTTCTGTCACTCACGTCCTACATTATTCATTACTTTCTGTCACTCACTCATGTCCTACATCATTCATTACTTTCTGCCACTCACTCATGTCCTACATCATTCATTGCTTTCTGTCACTCACTCATGTCCTACATCATTCATTACTTTATCTCACTCACTCATGCCCTACATCATTCATTACTTTCTGTCACTCACTCATGTCCTACATCATTCATCACTTTCTGTCACTCACTCATGTCCTACATCATTCATTACTTTCTGTCACTCACGTCCTACATTATTCATTACTTTCTGTCACTCACTCATGTCCTACATTATTCATTACTTTCTGCCACTCACTCATGTCCTACATTATTCATTACTTTCTGTCACTCACTCATGTCCTACATTATTCATTACTTTCTGCCACTCACTCATGTCCTACATCATTCATTACTTTCTGTCACTCACTCATGTCCTATGTCGTTCACTTTTATCTCGACAGTCATCAAGAGAGTGTACCATCATACCACCCATCATCATCATGTGCTGTGTCAATGAAGTGACCGGATGAACCACGTCTCAATGTGGACACCATCAGAGCTGTTGTGCAGAACTAAACTTGTCAATTAAAACCATTTTGTATATCAGCTTGTTGAGTTAACTGCTTCATCTAGTGCAAGAATTATATCCCTTGATGTTGGTGTCTCCATGAGTTATATCCCTTGATATTGATTTTCTCCATGAGTTATATCCCTTGATGTTGATGGTCTCCATGAGTTATATCCCTTGATGTTGATGGTCTCCATGAGTTATAACCCTTGATGTTGATGGTCTCCATAAGTTATATCCCTTGATGTTGATGGTCTCCATGAGTTATAACCCTTGATGTTGATGGTCTCCATAAGTTATATCCCTTGATGTTGATGGTCTCCATGAGTTATATCCCTTGATGTTGGTGTCTCCATGAGTTATATCCCTTGATGTTGGTGTCTCCATGAGTTATATCCCTTGATGGTCTCCATGAGTTATACCCCTTGATGTTGGTGTCTGCATCAGTTATATCCCTTGATGGTCTCCATGAGTTATATCCCTTGATGTTGGTGTCTCCATGAGTTATATCCCTTGATGTTGGTGTCTCCATGAGTTATATCCCTTGATGTTGATGGTCTCCATGAGTTATATCCCTTGATGTTGATGGTCTCCATGAGTTATATCCCTTGATGTTGGTGTCTCCATGAGTTATATCCCTTGATGTTGGTGTCTCCATGAGTTATATCCCTTGATGTTGATGGTCTCCATGAGTTACATACCTTGATGTTGATGGTTTACATGAGTTATACCCTTTGATGTTGATGGTTTGCTGGCGTTATATCCCCAACTAGAAAGTGTGTTGTGACCGGTACAGTAGCAACTAGTATGTGTGTTGTGACTGGTACAGTAGCAAATAGAATGCGTGTTGTGACCAGTACAGGTACAGTAACAACTAGGACGCGTGTTGTGACCAGTACAGGTACAGTAACAACTAGGACGTGTGTTGTGACCAGTACAGGTACAGTAACAACTAGGACGTGTGTTGTGACCAGTACAGGTACAGTAACAACTAGGACGTGTGTTGTGACCAGTACAGGTACAGTAACAACTAGGACGTGTGTTGTGACCAGTACAGGTACAGTAACAACTAGGATGCGTGTTGTGACCAGTACAGGTACAGTAACAACTAGGACGTGTGTTGTGACCAGTACAGGTACAGTAACAACTAGGACGCGTGTTGTGACCAGTACAGGTACAGTAGCAACTAGGACGTGTGTTGTGACCAGTACAGGTACAGTAGCAACTAGGACGTGTGTTGTGACCAGTACAGGTACAGTAGCAACTAGGACGTGTGTTGTGACCAGTACAGGTACAGTAGCAACTAGGACGTGTGTTGTGACCAGTACAGGTACAGTAGCAACTAGGACGTGTGTTGTGATGATAACCCAGTATCAAAGAGACAGAAGAAATGAGAAAGATCACCAATAAATGAAACAAAGTGTGACCTGAAATAACACTTGTGAGGTTTTTGTCAAAACATACACATCAACAACACACAAAACATACACATCAACATCAACAACACACAAAACATATGCATCAACAACACACAAAACATACACATCAACAACACACAAAACATACACATCAACATCAACAACACACAAAACATACACATCAACAACACACAAAACATACACATCAACAACACACAAAACATACACATCAACAACACACAAAACATACATCAACAACACACAAAACATACACATCAACAACACACAAAACATACACATCAACAACACACAAAACATACACATCAACAACACACAAAACATACACATCAACAACACACAAAACATACACATCAACAACACACAAAACATACACATCAACAACACAAAACATACACATCAACAACACAAAACATACACATCAACAACACAAAACATACACATCAACAACACAAAACATACACATCAACAATACACAAAACATACACATCAACAACACACAAAACATACACATCAACAACACACAAAACATACACATCAACAACACACAAAACATACACATCAACAACACACAAAACATACGCATCAATAACACACAAAACATACACATCAACAACACACAAAACATACACATCAACAATACACAAAACATACACATCAACAACACACAAAACATACACATCAACAACACACAAAACATACGCATCAACAACACACAAAACATACGCATCAACAACACACAAAACATACACATCAACAACACACAAAACATACACATCAACAACACACAAAACATACATCAACAACACACAAAACATACACATCAACAACACACAAAACATACACATCAACAACACACAAAACATACACATCAACAACACACAAAACATACACATCAACAACACACAAAACATACACATCAACAACACACAAAACATACACATCAACAACACAAAACATACACATCAACAACACAAAACATACACATCAACAACACAAAACATACACATCAACAACACAAAACATACACATCAACAATACACAAAACATACACATCAACAACACACAAAACATACACATCAACAACACACAAAACATACACATCAACAACACACAAAACATACACATCAACAACACACAAAACATACACATCAACAACACAAAACATACACATCAACACACATAACATACGCATCAACAACACACAAAACATACACATCAACAACACACAAAACATACACATCAACAACACACAAAACATACACATCAACAACACACAAAACATACACATAACAACACACAAAACATACACATCAACAACACACAAAACATACACATCAACAACACACAAAACATACACATCAACAACACACAAAACATACACATCAACAACACACAAAACATACACATCAACAACACACAAAACATACACATCAACAACACACAAAACATACACATCAACAACACACAAAACAATGCTAGACATTTATTGTATACGCTTGTTGGACATTTTGTTAAATCACAAAATATTTCAAGTTTAAATTAATTATCATAAAACTCAACAAATACACACCACCCCACACTTATCATAAAACTCAACAAATACACACCCCACTTTTAACAAAACTAAATATACACCTCACAACTGACCCACACAGGGTCCAACAACCTATATTGTAGTTGTTACCAATATCTATGAAGTGATGAATTATTGAATGTTCCCTAAACATGCTCTTGCGCATTGATTGACAGCTTCTGTTGTACTACATTCCTGGTACTTTCAATGCTCAAAGAATGTATCTTTTCCCTGTATGACACCACCTGTATGGCCATAAGATTGGAATATATGGCCATACGTCCTGAGTTGGGAATTCTTCAGTGTAGCTGAATCTCATGGGACCAAGTTCCTATAAAACTCTAAAATACAAAAAATTTTAAAATGTGTTTCCTAAACTAAATGGAGTGTTTTGGGAAAACTTTTCCTGCACTGAGACTTCTAGTTCACAATCACTAACCATTGAAAGATGCATGTCAATTACCTCTACCCTTAATGCTGCAGTGTTTGAGTCTTGTGACCACTCAAACTTGGCTCTTTGTCCAGCACCATGATGGAGGGATAAGGACAACATAATGACACACGATGGGCTGGTCACATGGTCAGTACTAGTATATGGAGGGGTAAGAACAACATCATGACACACGATGAGCTGGTCGCATGGTCAGTACTAGTATATGGAGGGGTATTGACAACATCATGACACAAGATGAGCTGGTCACATGGTCAGTACTAGTATATGGAGGGGTATTGACAACATCATGACACAAGATGAGCTGGTCACATGGTCAGTACTAGTATATGGAGGGGTATTGACAACATCATGACACAAGATGAGCTGGTCACATGGTCGGTACTAGTATATGGAGGGGTATTGACAACATCATGACACAAGATGAGCTGGTCACATAGTCAGTACTAGTATATGGAGGGGTAAGGACATCATGACACAAGATGAGCTAGTCACATAGTCAGTACTAGTATATGGAGGGGTAAGGACATCATGACACAAGATGAGCTAGTCACATAGTCAGTACTAGTATATGGAGGGGTAAGGACATCATGACACAAGATGAGCTGGTCACATAGTCAGTACTAGTATATGGAGGGGTAAGGACATCATGACACAAGATGAGCTAGTCACATAGTCAGTACTAGTATATGGAGGGGTAAGGACATCATGACACAAGATGAGCTAGTCACATAGTCAGTACTTGTATATGGAGGGGTAAGGACATCATGACACAAGATGAGCTAGTCACATAGTCAGTACTAGTATATGGAGGGGTAAGGACATCATCGTGACACACGATGAGCTGGTCACATAGTCAGTACTTGTATATGGAGGGGTAAGGACATCATGACACACGATGAGCTGGTCACATAGTCAGTACTAGTATATGGAGGGGTAAGGACATCATGACACAAGATGAGCTGGTCACATGGTCGGTACTTGTATATGGAGGGGTAAGGACATCATGACACAAGATGAGCTAGTCACATAGTCAGTACTAGTATATGGAGGGGTAAGGACATCATCGTGACACACGATGAGCTGGTCACATAGTCAGTACTAGTATATGGAGGGGTAAGGACATCATCGTGACACACGATGAGCTGGTCACATAGTCAGTACTAGTATATGGAGGGGTATTGACAACATCATGACACAAGATGAGCTGGTCGCATGGTCGGTACTAATATATGGAGGGGTATTGACAACATCATGACACAAGATGAGCTAGTCACATAGTCAGTACTAGTATATGGAGGGGTAAGGACAACATAATGACACGTGATGACCTGGTCGCATGGCCAGCACTCGTACGTGTCCTTGGCTGTCCCCTAATTCTGCGCTGTGGCTGACACTGTCTGTCCTCGTCAGGCTGGATCCTGGCTACACGTCTACACTGAACACCTTCTTCAAGTGTGTCAACCTTCAACACATCGTACGTCCATCATTCCAAGTCCTCCTCCTTGTTGTGTGTTTTCTGATGTTTCTGCAAATCTCCCTTCCGTATACACCAGTAATCACACACATCACATTCGTATGGTTTGTCTCCACTATGCTTTCTCTCATGAATACGTAACCCCCCACACTGTGAAAACCCCACACCACAAACCTGACATTTGTATGGCTTCTCTCCTGTATGTGTTCTCATATGTGTCTTCAAGTTACCACTATGAGCAAACTCGACCTCACATACGTCACACTTGTACGGTCTATCTCCCGTATGTATCCTCTTGTGAGAATGAAGGTGAGAACTTGAGTTAAACCCAGCACCACAATGCTCACACTTGTACGGTTTTTCCCCGTATGCATACGTTTATGAGTCTTTAGGTTGCTACTGTCACAGAACCCGGCTCCGCACAGGTCACAAGCATATGGTCGTTCACCTGTATGTGCTCTTTCATGTCTGTGCAGGTAGCTACTGTTATTAAACCCAACACCACAGACACGACACACGAAAGGCTTTTCTCCTGTATGTGTTCTTGTATGAGTCTGCAAGCCGCCACTCTGAGAGAAGCATGCCCCACAAATATCACACTTGTACGGTTTTTCTCCCGTATGAATTCTCTTGTGAGTCTTTAAATTACCTCTATGAGCAAACCCTACACCACAGGTATCACACTTGTACGGCCTGTCTTCTGTATGTAACTTCTTATGGGAAGTCAGATTTGAGCTATACGAAAACCCTGCACCACATTCTTCACATTTGTGAGGTTTTTCTTTCACATGCTTTCTCTGATGCATTTTAAAACTATCACTGTCTTTAAATCTTATTCCGCACGGATTACACTTATAAGATTTCTTCTCTTCCTTATGTATTCTCTCATGCCTATGCAAATTACTATTGTTAGTAAATCCTACACCACATATGTCGCACACGTAAGGTTTCTCTCCAGTATGTAATCTTTCATGTCTGTGAAGATTGCTACTGTTAGTAAACCCTACATCACAGACATCACATCTGTAAGGTTTCTCTCCCGAATGTAATCTTTCATGTCTGCGTAGGTTACTATTATTAGTAAACCCTACATCACAAATATCACATCTGTAAGGTTTCTCTCCGGTGTACATTCCTTCTCGTCTCTTTCTACTCTTGACCCACTTAAACCCACAGACACCAAACATGAATGCAGACATAACCTCAGTGCCGTCACTCCTGCATTTATCTGTCTCACTGCTGTATGAGACATCACCACCAATGTCTTTTCTCATCAAATACTCCACAGACTGATTGTCGCCTGAGTCTTGTGATGGACTCTTCTCTCCAACATTGCCAAATATTTCTGACTTTGAGTTATCACCATCATGTGATAACACTTTGCCAGAATCTGCTTCAGCTGCATCAATATCCTGAGCCTGCTCTGTACAGTTCATGTAACTGATCAGTTCTACCTCAGCTCTAATTTTAATTTCTCCAGCCATAACTTCTATACATAATGTCAGTCAGATCTAGCTCTATAGAACAAATACAACGCTACATCTGGTCGATCATCAACAATACTCAGCTTGAACAAACATGACGCTACATCTGGTCGATCATCAACAACACTCCTCTAGGACAAACACGACGCTACATCTGGTCGATCATCAACAACACTCCTCTTGCTGTGAAGATGGACCCAGCACCTTCTTGTTTGCGAGGTGGACATAACTGACGTTTAGACTCAAATCTGAAAGAAAAACATGATAGCTTATGTACATATTGTTATAACATACACAGAACATGATAGCTTATGTACATATTGTTATAACATACACAGAACATGATAGCTTATGTACATATTGTTATAACATACACAGAACATGAAAGCTTATGTACATATTGTTATAACATACATAGAACATGATAGCTTATGTACATATTGTTATAACATACACAGAACATGATAGCTTATGTACATATTGTTATAACATACATAGAACATGATAGCTTATGTACATATTGTTATAACATACATAGAACATGATAGCTTATGTACATATTGTTATAACATACATAGAACATGATAGCTTATGTACATATTGTTATAACATACATAGAACATGATAGCATATGTACATATTGTTATAACATACATAAAACATGATAGCTTATGTACATATTGTTATAACATACATAGAACATGATAGCTTATGTACATATTGTTATAACATACATAGAACATGATAGCTTATGTACATATTGTTATAACATACATAGAACATGATAGCTTATGTACATATTGTTATAACATACATAGAACATGATAGCATATGTACATATTGTTATAACATACATAGAACATGATAGCTTATGTACATATTGTTATAACATACATAGAACATGATAGCTTATGTACATATTGTTATAACATACATAGAACATGATAGCTTATGTACATATTGTTATAACATACATAGAACATGATAGCTTATGTACATATTGTTATAACATACATAGAACATGATAGCATATGTACATATTGTTATAACATACATAGAACATGATAGCTTATGTACATATTGTTATAACATACATAGAACATGATAGCTTATGTACATGTTGTTATAACATACACAGAACATGATAGCTTATGTACATATTGTTATAACATACACAGAACATGATAGCTTATGTACATATTGTTATAACATACACAGAACATGATAGCTTATGTACATATTGTTATAACATACACAGAATTACACAGAAATAATAGTTTTTTATTTGAACAAAATCACTGGCAGGATGTCAACAAGGACATTCACACTGATGTCAAATCCATTCTATCATCATCAGGATGTCTTGTGCAGAACGTTGCATACACGACAGTCCATCTGAAGAATCTCTGTCTATAGCCAGATCTCCCACAGAACGTTGCATACACCACAGTCCATCTGAAGAATTTATGTCTATAGCCAGATCTCCCCCTTCATCTGTTGTCATGTGCAGGGTCTCCTTCATGCCTTGGAATGACCTTCTTCTTGGTCTGCCCCAGATGTGGCACCCAGGAACCAAGCCTTCCATTATTGTCTTTTGATGTAAAAAAAAGTAAAAAGCCCCCGTCACGCCAAGTAGCGTATAGGGAATATGGTGTTAGTGATCATAAATATTGCAGACCTTCAGCACAAGATTTTTGGGGTAATGTGGTCAGTATTATGCCCATGCCGCTTTACTTTCTCAGAAAAAAATCCGGTACCCATTTAAGGCTGGGTGAACCCGGAAGCCGTCGGTTGGGATCGAACCGTACCTCTTGTCCTTTGTAGTCAAGTTCACTAACCACTGATCTATCGCAGCTCCTTGTCTTTTGATGTGCCCTTATAGTATTTGTATTTACCCTGTAGGATGATGTTTAGAAGCCAGTTCTATTTAGATCTTGTGATATATCTCCATTGATTTATTCAATTATGCAAGGTCTCTTAAAGTTTTTCTGTAGCAGTTTGTTTTGAATTAATCAATTTTCTTTTACGTTGCTTGCAAGATAGTCCATGATTCACAACCACATGTTGCTATTGGGAAGATATATGTCCTCAGTAAGTTTAATTTGACTGCCTTGCTGGTATTGTGTCACATGTTCTTCATGGCGTTTAGATTGTGTGTTGCTGTTGTTAATCTTCTTTTGATCTCTGACAGACTCCATTGTTAGTTACTACAGACCCCAGATATTCATAGTTTGTTCATTTCAGGTTCTTTATTGTTGATGATTTGGGGTTGGCTTTTTGTTTTGTCAGTGGACATTATCTTAGTTTTCTGTTTGTTTAGATGGAGTAGCTTTGCTCTTCACTGTGTTTTTTAACACACTCACTTGTCTCTTTTAATCTGCACTGTTTGAGAGGAGGACTGTCGTGTCAGCGTATCTCAGTTCTGGAATTATGTTGACATTTTTTATGGTGAAATAACCACTCAAATTTCAAATACAGACTGCCCGGGGCAGGAATTTATTGACTGGATACAAGCGAGGCAGTCCACAACGCTTAGACTTAGTAATTAGAGTTAGACTTACTACTTAGAGTGCTCGCAATACAACTTGTCTTAAAGAATGTGCTAATAGTACATAATGAACATAGTTTACATAGTTCAGTTGTAATTGTTTGTTGTGTTGTTTTGTGTGTGTAGGTTATAACACGTTGAATACTAGATTTAACCAGGAACATGAAATATATAAAATAATCATCTTATTATAATTATTAAAATAAATGCAGTTTAAACTTTAAACAAAAACTACCTATTTATAATAACAAACGAGGCAAATATGACAACTCGTTTTGGTTACAGAGAAGAAATCTGTGGACAGGAGCCGCCATTTGTTACTGGTGAGGCACCACACAGAGATTTCAAATAATTTATTGCACGAATAATGCACTCGGTACAACGGCGACAAATATCTAGAAATTATCATGCACAACTCACAAACTTTGAAAACAATTCTCAGCAGTATCACTGGGCCAGAAAGCCTCCAAAATTATTCGAGACAAGCTGGAGAGAGAGACAAGAGGGTCTCAGTCCGCCATCATGGCCTCCAGCACGCTCCAGCCGTGGGTAGCCAGGTTGATTTATCACAACAAACTGTACATTAGATACGCAGCCGATGACAATATACAATCATTTGACAACCACGCGATCAATTAATTCAATAAATAAATAGCAAAAAAAATGAATTGTTCCACCGTGTGTATAATCATCATCATGTGCCTCGTCACACAGCTCTGTATGTGGTGCCCCTACTGGAGTCACGGCTCACAGACACATCTATTAACGCATCGTATTTTCACGCCTGGTTAAAAATTATTTGTGACATGGTCTGGTTATACCCACATCACTGTCTACCATTCTTTGTGACATGGTCTGGTTATACCCACATCACTGTCTACCATTCTTTGTGACATGGTCAGGTGACTGTCTACCATTCTGTGTGACATGGTCTGGTTATACCCACATCACTGTCTACCATTCTTTGTGACATGGTCAGGTGACTGTCTACCATTCTTTGTGACATGGTCTGGTGACTGTCTACCATTCTCTGTGACATGGTCAGGTGACTGTCCCCCATTCTCTGTGACATGGTCTGGTTATACCTACATCACTGTCTAACATTCTCTGGTGACTGTCCACCATTCTCTGTGACATGGTCAGGTGACTGTCTACCATTCTCTGTGACATAGTCAGGTGACTGTCTACCATTCTCTATGACATAGTCAGGTGACTGTCTACCATTCTCTATGACATAGTCAGGTGACTGTCTACCATTCTCTATGACATAGTCAGGTGACTGTCTACCATTCTCTGTGACATGGTCTGGTGACTGCCTACCATTCTCTATGACATAGTCAGGTGACTGTCTACCATTCTCTATGACATAGTCAGGTGACTGTCTACCATTCTCTATGACATAGTCAGGTGACTGTCTACCATTCTCTGTGACATGGTCTGGTGACTGCCTACCATTCTCTGTGACATGGTAGGTGACTGCCAACCATATTCTGGTGATACCTATGTAAACAGCTGTTTCCAAGAGAGCATTAGAATATCTGAGGTGCAGGAAGATTGTCCACATCCAACTATTAGAATATCTGAGGTGCAGGAAGATTGTCCACATCCAACTATTAGAATATCTGAGGTGCAGGAAGATTGTCCACATCCAACTATTAGAATATCTGAGGTGCAGGAAGATTGTCCACATCCAACTATTAGAATATCTGAGGTGCAGGAAGATTGTCCACATCCAACTATTAGAATATCTGAGGTGCAGGAAGATTGTCCACATCCAACTATTAGAATATCTGAGGTGCAGGAAGATTGTCCACATCCAACTATTAGAATATCTGAGGTGCAGGAAGATTGTCCACATCCAACTATTAGAATATCTGAGGTGCAGGAAGATTGTCCACATCCAACTATTAGAATATCTGAGGTGCAGGAAGATTGTCCACATCCAACTATTAGAGCAAGTGGTAGTGTGACGTATACTCCAAGAATGGTGACAGCTTTGCAAAAAAAAAGGAACAAAGCATAATCAGGACGTGTCGGCCTGCCGCAGAAAATGAGAACACAGACAACTGAATGAAAGTCAACGCTACTACATCTAGAATGAATGGCACTTGTAGATCAAGGAGAAATAGAAATGGTATAAGTGAAATAACAAACGAATGACGTAGCCTCACGTCGATTGAGAACTGCTGGGTCAATTTTCATCTAAGTCTTGCATTACTTAACTTGATAGTTTATTACAAAAAAAATGTTTATTCTTCTATAAGGTAGTAAGTATATTATTGTCATTTTTTAAAATTTCTTTTTCCATTTTTATTTCTCCTTGATCTACTAGTTCCGCTCATTCTAGATATCATCATCATCATCAAGTACCATGCCTACTGGCGTAGGTGATCATGTCTCTCCACAATTTTCGATCTCGGCAGCTATTTATCATTTCTGTTGTTGACCCTCTGCCAAGCCATTCTCTTAAAGGGTTAAGGCATAAAAATGCGAAGCTGCATTCTCTTAAGCTGTCTGTTATTTTTTTCTCTTTGCTTCCCTCTATCTCTTCGACCCTCAATTTTTCCAGTTGTTACAATATATTCCAGCTGTTCTCTTCTCATTACATGACCAAAAAATGGTGATTGTTTCTTCCTAATATTGAAAATTAGCTCTCTTTTTGCTTTGACCTCTCTCATAACATTTTCATTACTCTTCTTAGCTGTCCATGGTACTCTCAACATTCGACGCCAGTGATTTTCTTGTCTGTTGTCCTATTGTCCATGATTCGCATCCATAAGTTAAGACTGGCTCTACATAACATTTAAGAACTCTTTTTCTTGTTTATTGTCAAAAATGGATTGCATAGCATCTTCCTCATTTTTTGGAAAGCTGCTTGATATTCTAGATACAGTAGAGTTTATCTGTGTTGTCCCCCTTTCTGAAGGCCACATGTAGGGTGAAGCATCATGATTTTGTTGTGTTCCAATTTTGTAAAGCTATCACCATACTTTGTATGAGTGTACATCATACCCCAGCACATGCTACCAGTCTTACAGCAGCACTACAGTTATTTGCCTGTTTCCTATGTCACACTAGCATGCACAACCAAACACTTCTGTAGGTGCTGCATTATTTGCCTGTTTCCTATGTCACACTAGCATGCACAACCAAATGCTCCTGTAGGTGCTGCATTATTTGCCTGTTTCCCATGTCACTCTAGCATGCACAACCAAACACTCCTGTAGGTGCTGCATCATTTGCCTGTTTCCTCTGTCACACTAGCATACACAACCAAATGCTCCTGTAGGTGCTGCATTATTTACCTGTTTCCTATGTCACAATAGCATGCACAACCAAACACTTCTGTAGGTGCTGCATTATTTGCCTGTTTCCTATGTCACACTAGCATGCACAACCAAATGCTCCTGTAGGTGCTGCATTATTTGCCTGTTTCCTATGTCACACTAGCATGCACAACCAAACGCTTCTGTAGGTGCTGCATTATTTGCCTGTTTCCTATGTCACACTAGAATGCACAACCAAACGCTCCTGTAGGTGCTGCATTATTTGCCTGTTTCCTATGTCACACTAGCATGCACAACCAAATGCTCCTGTAGGTGCTGCATTATTTGCCTGTTTCCCATGTCACACTAGCATGCACAACCAAACACACCTGTAGGTGCTGCATTATTTGTCTGTTTCCCATGTCACACTAGCATACACAACCAAACACTTCTGTAGGTGCTGCATTATTTGCCTGTTTCCCATGTCACACTAGCATGCACAACCAAACACTCCTGTAGGTGCTACATTATTTGCCGGTTTCCCATGTCACACTAGCATGCACAACCAAACACTCCTGTAGGTGCTACATTATTTGCCTGTTTCCCATGTCACACTAGCATGCACAACCAAACGCTCCTGTAGGCGCTGCATTATTTGCCTGTTTCCTCTGTCACACTAGCATGCACAAACAAATGCTCCTGTAGGTGCTACATTATTTGCCCGTTTCCCATGTCACACTAGCATGCACAACCAAATGCTCCTGTAGGTGCTACATTATTTGCCTGTTTCCCATGTCACACTAGCATACACAACCAAATGCTCCTGTAGGTGCTGCATTATTTGCCTGTTTCCTCTGTCACACTAGCATGCACAACCAAATGCTCCTGTAGGTGCTACATTATTTGCCTGTTTCCTCTGTCACACTAGCATGCACAACCAAACACTCCTGTAGGTGCTACATTATTTGCCTGTTTCCCATGTCACACTAGCATGCACAACCAAATGCTCCTGTAGGTGCTACATTATTTGCCTGTTTCCCATGTCACACTAGCATACACAACCAAATGCTCCTGTAGGCGCTGCATTATTTTCAACAAAAGTGAATTCTTGATTCTTCCCGCTCAGCTAGACCCCACTTAAGGCTTGTAAAGTTTTTTGTCATCCATCTCTATTTTGGGCAAGATGTTCGATCTTATCTACTGAGTCTATGCCTGCCATTGTTGCGTCTCTTATAAGTGTTCTTTTAGTTCTTCCTCTTATTTTGTATCCTGATGTTTCCCATAGAACAGCCTGTTTTGAAATTATCTTGTCTCTTCTCAGCATGTCCATTTTCTTTCCTTAATTGTAGATGAACTCTTTGGCTGCATGCCCATTTCAATGTTAGTCTTGAATTCATCCCATTGTAGATGAACTCTTTGGCTGCATGCCCATTTCAATGTTAGTCTTGAATTCATCCCATTGTACACACGAGTATTCTTCTTAGGCATTTGTCTTCAAAAGTGTTGAGTTTTCTCTCAATAGTTTTTGACGTAACTCATGTTAACATCACAAGATTCTACAATCATGATGGTTTCCCCTTTTAGGTTTGCCCCCAAAGCGTGTCTCAGGGTAAAGGTAACGGTCTAAGCAGGACGGGAAATAAACAAAGCCTCCACCTAGGACAGCACAGGAAGAACATGTGCACATACACAAGGCCATTTTGGTCTCGCTACAAGGTATCCATGACTGTACCCAAAGTCAACCAATCAGCTGGCAATGTCACCTGAGCAGTAAATCAATGCCCCAATTAAAAGACAAATATTATAAATATACAGCACGAAGGCACCTCAAGCTTGTGATAATGGACCGCTGCGATAACAACTACAGATACTATGTTTAGTTGTTTTATTATCAACCAGTGACATAGAAACATTAAGAAGGCACAGCGAGCTGGGCTAAACAAGTCAAAAGTAGATAATGTGAAGTTACTTGAATCACATTGTGAACAAGCATCAAATGACAGTCCCATGAGAATGTCACAAAGGTCTCAATTATAAAAATGAGGTGTCTATAGGAAACTGACTCCCGTGTGTTACAGGGGCCTCATTATGTGGGAAGTAAAGAATAGTGACACTGTGACCTTCCAGGCATGTCGTAAGAGATGACTAAGGAAGTTGATCGATGGTTTGACAAGCTGTCATTGTAAAAGTATTGTTATGGAAACAGACCATAGATTTTAGAAGCAGTGATCTCTGCAACATGTGCCATTTTGGCAAGCAAGGTTTCTGAGATTGTGGTTCTGCCCCATGTGCCATCTTCGGCTCGAAAGGACAATAGATAGATAGGAAACTGAGCAGAAGAAAGTGTTTCAGGAAACATCGGTCACGTTTGTTTCAAATAAACACAATCTATCTTTCTATTGACCTTTCGAGCTGTAGCCAGCCAATAGGGCATAGACCCAGATACTCTTTATCTTATCTAAATTTTATTCTAGCAGTTTTCAATCCTTGTAAAGATCTTTTTAATCAAATCTCGCCATTTGTCTCTGTTCTGTGCAAGCAACTCATTGAGGGAGCCGAATCCTGCCTCTCTGATTAATGTTCTCAGTGTCCCCTCTTTTCTGTTGTTTCCCATATGAGGGCTTGCTTTGCTATCCGGTTATTATCTCTCCTCATCACATGTCCAACATATGACCATTGTCTTTTCTTGATAACTGAAGACATTAGTTGTTGATTGGCGATTTCTCTAATTTCCTCGTTTGTTTTGAATTAGTTCCATGCTACAACAAGTATTTTCCGTAGATATTTATTTCTGAATGCGTTCAGTGTGAGAGATCGATCACTTTATCTATCTTGGAAGTCACATTGACCGAGAAGGGGGATACAAGTAAAGAAATTCGAATCAGAATAGCTAAAGCAGCAATGCCTTTCAGAAGCTTTGAAAATCAGAAACTGAGGTATGTCGAGAAGTTTTAATAAAACAACCACATGAACATCCACACACTCAAACCATGAGACTGGACATAACAAAGATCAGAAACTGAGGTATGTCGAGAAGTTTTAATAAACAACCACATGAACATCCACACACTCAAACCATGAGACTGGACATAACAAAGATCAGAAACTGAGGTATGTCGAGAAGTTTTAATAAAAATAATGAACAGAAAGATCAGGCAGCAGCATCGTCCTTGTCTCCCTTGGTGGACCTGGTGTAGATCAGCTGTGAGTTGTGTTTGGAGACCAATCGAATCAAGCCTGAGGAAAGTCACATCATAAGTCTGTTAGTCACAACAAACATAACGGCAAGCATTCAACAACATCATACAACAGTAGTGATGAAATAAATGACAGAGATAATCCACTGGCATGCAACCACTCAACACAATACAACAGTATATTAGCTATAATGTTGGCAATTATGCAGTATTTATGGACGTATCACTTTCAATGTATAGTCAATGTACGTACATGTTATTCTCCTGGAAAGACACAAAAGACCAAATCAACTAAAACAACTGCGGACATGCTACTCACAGCAAGATGAAGCAGGCTGGTCCTAGAGAAAGATCACAGATTTTACAATACATGACTCTATCCAGTGTGCTTTCAAACCAAGAATGGCACAGAGGACAGAATTCCTAGACACCAAATGTCCAATAATCTTTGTTATCAAGTGCCAGACACAGGGTGAGCTTCCCAACATATGTCCACTGTTACCACTTGCCTCAGTGTCTGCTGTTACCACTTGCCTCAGTGTCTGCTGTTACCACTTGCCTCAGTGTCTGCTGTTACCACTTGCCTCAGTGTCTGCTGTTACCACTTGCCTCAGTGTCTGCTGTTACCACTTGCCTCAGTGTCTGCTGTTACCACTTGCCTCAGTGTCCGCTGTTACCACTTGCCTCAGTGTTAAATTGAGTGTTTCTCTAGATCGGCCTCATATCATCAAGTTCCTATTTCAGGGATTGATGCACTTCCACCCACACAGTTTATTGCCTCTCAATTAAATGCTCTGTCTACTGTAAGGGGAGACCATCAGCACTACATCTGGGGCTTCAAGGCCACACACGTTCCATGCCTGGCGAGGACATTATTCAACTCAGGGAAGAGTGAATACAGGTTAGGTTCCAGCTGAGGGTGCCACATTCTGACAGGTCTGTATCACTTTGATAAGAGATTACAGGCAACGAAAGCCTGCTGTCATGGAGACAAGAGATTACAGGCAACAAAAGCCTGCTGTCACTTACAGGCAACGAAAGCCTGCTGTCATGGAGACAAGAGATTACAGGCAACGAAAGCCTGCTGTCATGGAGACAAGAGATTACAGGCAACGAAAGCAAGTTTGATAATGGCAGTAACTAGCAGTAGTTTGATAATGGCAGTAACTAGCAGTAGTTTGGTGATGGGGATCATGACAGTAACTAGCAGTAGTTTGATGATGGGGATCATGACAGTAACTAGCAGCAGTTTGATGATGGGGATCATGACAGTAACTAGCAGCAGTTTGATGATGGGGATCATGACAGTAACTAGCAGTAGTTTGATGATGGGGATCATGACAGTAACTAGCAGTAGTTTGATGATGGGGATCATGACAGTAACTAGCAGTAGTTTGATGATGGGGATCATGACAGTAACTAGCAGTAGTTTGATGATGGGGATCATGACAGTAACTAGCAGTAGTTTGATGACGGGGATCATGACAGTAGCTAGCAGTAGTTTGATGACGGGGATCATGGCAGTAACTAGCAGCAGTTTTGATGATGACAGTAACTAGCAGCAGTTTGATGATGGGGATCATGACAGTAACTAGCAGTAGTTTGATGATGACAGTAACTAGCAGCAGTTTGATGATAGGGATCATGACAGTAACTAGCAGCAGTTTGATGATAGGGATCATGACAGTAACTAGCAGCAGTTTGATGATAGGGATCATGACAGTAACTAGCAGCAGTTTGATGATAGGGATCATGACAGTAACTAGCAGCAGTTTGATGATAGGGATCATGACAGTAACTAGCAGCAGTTTGATGATGGGGATCATGGCAGTAACTAGCAGCAGTTTGATGATGACAGTAACTAGCAGCAGTTTGATGATGGGGATCATGACAGTAACTAGCAGTAGTTTGATGATGGGGATCATGACAGTAACTAGCAGTAGTTTGATGACGGGGATCATGACAGTAACTAGCAGTAGTTTGATGACGGGGATCATGACAGTAACTAGCAGTAGTTTGATGACGGGGATCATGACAGTAACTAGCAGTAGTTTGATGACGGGGATCATGACAGTAACTAGCAGTAGTTTGATGATGGGGATCATGACAGTAACTAAAGTAATAACCTGGCTACAAACACAACCTTTTACTCAAGTCTGCTTGTTGAGTGGCTCAGGGAAATCAAAGGAGGCTGGAATCACAGAAGAACTCAGATCTACTATATCTTCTTTCCTGGCCACTCATGAAACAAACGAGTCAACATCCTCGCTGGAACAACTGCCATGGATGGCAGACATGCAAGGGACCAGGCTGAATGTCCTCAGGGAGCACTGATGATTCAGCCAAATATCACGAATCTACAACCATGTTCAGACTACATGAACATCAGGTCAGAACTGGGCATGCCAGAAAGGAGCGCTACAATGGGCAACAAAGAATAAATCAACAGAGAAATGGAGCCGTCAGTCTCCACACACTGACACGCTGGGGAGGAGATCTCAGCACAATGTGGATGATTCATTGACTAAACTAAACAAACTCCAAGATGTAAATAGATGAAATGAGAAGGCACCAGTTGGACTGTCTCACCCCAAACTTTACTCTGCCACAGATGGCTGAATAGATGAATGTGATAATAAGAAAATGAGAACATAGTTATATAGAAGAAAATGAGAACATAGTTATATAGAAGAAAATGAGAACATAGTTATATAGAAGAAAATGAGAACATAGTTATATAGAAGAAGATGAGAACATAGTTATATAGAAGAAAATGAGAACATAGTTATATAGAAAAGTAAATGAGAAATAAAAGCATACCTTTGGAATGGAGCTCTCGCAAAGCTTGCTTAGCCAGGGACCCCCTGACCTTTAGCCTCTCAGAGACTACAGATGGGGTAATGAGTTTGTAGCTGGGCACTTCCTTGTACAACTTGTCGTAGGTGGCCTTGTCAAAGAGGATCAGGTTGTTCAACTTGTCACGGACCTTTCCCTTGGACCACTTCTACAGGGGACGAAACCAGCAGTGACGGACAATTATGAAATGTACAAGCTATAACTAGGTAACGTCATCTCAACTTTCAGAATATCAACGTATGTCAAAATATTGTCTAAACATTTGTAACAAATGACTACAAGCTACGACAAACTTGTGGTCAAATATCCCATAAAAATTATTGTAGTCAGTTATTGAGTTATTTGCGGGTCATCATCATTGCACTCCGAACATGTCCATAGGTGCTCAGATCCCCTCCTGAGCAATTCCCTCAGTGTCCAGCGTCTGACGACTCCAGTTCTATGTTGGTTGATAAGTCTTCTTACACGGCCACCAAGTTTCTCATTTCTGGCTGTGCCCATCCTAACTCCCATTCCCATCATCCGAAGAAGTGACGTTGATCTGTGTTTGTCGAAGTCCTGTGCTCTTCCCACATCTCGGAGTGCATTGATGATGTGCGCCCGATCCATCGGTTGCCCGTCCTCAACGACAGCGCAGCTAGCCAACCCGTCCGCTCTCTCATTTTTCCGTACTCCCGCATGTCCAGGCACATAGACAAAGGTGACCTTACGTATTTTGGATTTCTGCAACGACTCTACCCATTGCATGCGTACAAAGCCCGCCTCCACTTTTTTTAACATGCTCATCGAATCACTCAGTATACATGTGTGGATGTAGTCTTGTGACTCTAACCATTTGAATGCCTTGTATTGTAGTCAGTGTGTTCAGCAAGGTCCTGGTAGAGACCCCTGGAGCAGTCCAAACATCCATGATGATACAGCACTGCCAATGTGTAGACCACCTGTCACTAAATGGACAGCATCAACAAAACAGCTAAACCATCAAGGAGCATGTATAATCAATTCTTTCATCAATTTCTATTTTCCTCTTTGTTTTTCATTCACCACCGCCTATGATGGGAATCAAACCAAGGACCTTCTTATCTAGAGGCCAACGTCCAATCACCACTGCACCCAGTCCCCATGGCCTGGGATTATATTTGATTTAACCACAAGAACGAACAGCTTCATTGGACAGATGGCAGAACAGTGTCCACACATGAGTGAGCTAGCTGGGGCTCCTCTCAAGGGCTATCTAGTTAAATTGTTACAAAAATACCAAAGCAGCTATTTCAAGAACCACATAGACATTTTGACATGAAATAAAATACATAACAACACATTACCTTCTTCTTGGCCTTGCCACCAGAGCCTTCCTTTTTGGTTTTCCAGCTGTGGTTTTTGGGGCCTTGGCAGCAGCCTTGGCTTCAGCTTTCTTAGCTCCCTAGAATTAGGAAACAGAAACAGTGTCAGTTGTGTGCAGTGCTTCAGTTGGACAGCGCTGTCACAAGCATGGCCCTGGCAGCAGCCTTGGCCTCTGCTTTCTTAGCTCCCTAGAATTAGGAAACAGAAACAGTGTCAGTTGTGTGCAGTGCTTCAGTTGGACAGCGCTGTCACAAGCATGGCCCTGGCAGCAGCCTTGGCCTCTGCTTTCTTAGCTCCCTAGAATTAGGAAACAGAAACAGTGTCAGTTGTGTGCAGTGCTTCAGTTGGACAGTGCTTCAGTTGGACAGCGCTGTCACAAGCATGGCCTTGGCAGCAGCCTTGGCCTCTGCTTTCTTAGCTCCCTTGAATTAGGAAACAGAAACAGTGTCAGTTGTGTGCAGTGCTTCAGTTGGACAGTGCTTCACAAGCATGGCCTTGGCAGCAGCCTTGGCCTCTGCTTTCTTAGCTCCCTTGAATTAGGAAACAGAAACAGTGTCAGTTGTGTGCAGTGCTTCAGTTGGACAGCGCTGTCACAAGCATGGCCTTGGCAGCAGCCTTGGCCTCTGCTTTCTTAGCTCCCTTGAATTAGGAAACAGAAACAGTGTCAGTTGTGTGCAGTGCTTCAGTTGGACAGCGCTGTCACAAGCATGGCCTTGGCCTCTGCTTTCTTAGCTCCCTTGAATTAGGAAACAGAAACAGTGTCAGTTGTGTGCAGTGCTTCAGTTGGACAGCGCTGTTACAAGCATGGCCTTGGCAGCAGCCTTGGCTTCAGCTTTCTTAGCTCCCTTGAATTAGGAAACAGAAACAGTGTCAGTTGTGTGCAGTGCTTCAGTTGGACAGCGCTGTCACAAGCACAAATTATTACTGCACAGGGTTAATCCACCATGTGAATAATGTCTGTATCAGTGTAGACAATGGTGCTAATTGAAACCAAATACTTGACATTTAAAGGAGGTAGAGCAAAACAAGTCTTCTTGCTGTATCCCGCTCTACCACTGCTTGTCTTTTAGCACTCACAACTTCTCAAAGGCTCACTTCAAATATGGTAATATATGTGTCACATCAAAGGTAATATATGTTTCACGTCAAATGGTAATATGTGTGTCACATCAAAGGTAATATATGTTTCACGTCAAATGGTAATATATGTGTCACATCAAATGGTAATATGTGTGTCACATCAAATGGTAATATGTATGTCACATCAAATGGTGATATATGTGTCACATCAAATGGTGATATATGTGTCACATCAAATGGTAATATGTATGTCACATCAAATGGTGATATGTGTCACATCAAACAGTAATATGTGTCATATCAACTTGTCCATCTCGTGAGGTGACTTGTTATTCTACCTCTGGTGTGTCTAATAACAACTATTATGGGATGTGGGTAACTGCTCAACATGTCACAACTAATTGCTTGTCTTCTCTGGAAGCTCAGCACTGGTGTTACCCCCCACCCCCCCATATTTATAATTTAATTGTTACATTAAGTACTCTTTGCGAGTATCTCAATAAATGTATGTAGCTGTGACCCTTGCTGTCAATATAATGTGTTAAACACTGACAGCGCAATGTTAGTCAAAATACTGAGACATGCATGCAAGGCTGCACATTTTTTTTTTTTTTACAATTGGTGGGATCTGACCAATTAATAATTGAATTGCATTGTTGTTGCATACATTCTCTATCTCAGGCATTGTTGTTGCCTACATTCTCTATCTCAGTCTCTGACTTCTCATTAGCTCTTATTATAAAGTCAAAGTTCCCTCCCCTACCTTGTTAGGCGTATGGGGAATAAGGTGCTAGTGACCAGATTTGATCATGAGCACGGCACATTTTTGGCTGATGCGGTATCTTGCCAGATCACTTTTTCTTCCCAGAAAAATCTCTGGTTTCTATTGTTTGAAGGCCGGGTGAACCACAAAGCCCTGTCGATCCAAACAAAAAAAAACAAATCTCTGGTTTCCATTGTTTGAAGGCCGGGTTAACCACAAAGCCCTGTCGATCCAAACAAAAAAAATAAATCTCTGGTTTCCATTGTTTGAAGGCCGGGTGAACCACAAAGCCCTGTCGATCCAAACAAAAAAAACAAATCTCTGGTTTCCATTGTTTGAAGGCCGGGTGAACCACAAAGCCCTGTCGATCCAAACAAAAAAATAAATCTCTGGTTTCTGGGGATTAAACCCAGGCCTTTATGATCAGGAAGTGAGCACACCAACCACCGGGGTGAGCACACCAACCACCGGGGTTCCTATTATACTCCCCAAATATTAGAATTCATCGAGTTAGTAACGATGTTGTCCATTGTTTGTAGAAGTGAAAAGACCAACTATATTGGCAATAATGCTTGCCCAAGAAGGACAGCACTGAAAGTAAATAAAGCTGATCATGTAGCAGCTGGTGTGAGAAGAGACCTACCAATGCAGTCATGCGAATGTACCAAAGTGAAATACCTAACATGCTCATTAATAAATGAGAACACTTAACTAGTCACTAAAGTAAATAAAAGACAGAGGACTAGATCTACCATGACAACAATGATCTAACTGTGAACTAGACCTACCATGACAACTATGTTCTGGATGTGAACTAGACCTACCATGACAACTATATTCTAGATGTGAACTAGACCTACCATGACAACTATGTTCTAGATAGATGTGAACTAGACCTACCATGACAACTATGTTCTAGATGTAAACTTAACTAGACCTACCATGACAACTATGTTCTAGATGTAAACTAGACCTACCATGACAACTATGTTCTAGATAGATGTGAACTAGACCTACCATGACAACTATGTTCTAGATGTAAACTTAACTAGACCTACCATGACAACTATGTTCTAGATGTAAACTAGACCTACCATGACAACTATGTTCTAGATGTAAACTTAACTAGACCTACCATGACAACTATGTTCTAGATGTAAACTAGACCTACCATGACAACTATGTTCTAGATGTAAACTAGACCTACCATGACAACTATGTTCTAGATGTAAACTAGACCTACCATGACAACTATGTTCTAGATGTAAACTAGACCTACCATGACAACTATGTTCTAGATGTAAGTAAACTAGACCTACCATGACAACTATGTTCTAGATGTAAGTAAACTAGACCTACCGCCATGACAACTATGTTCTAGATGTAAGTAAACTAGACCTACCGCCATGACAACTATGTTCTAGATGTGAACTAGACCTACCATGACAACTATGTTCTAGATGTAAACTAGACCTACCATGACAACTATGTTCTAGATGTAAACTAGACCTACCATGACAACTATGTTCTAGATGTGAACTAGACCTACCATGACAACTATGTTCTAGATGTGAACTAGACCTACCATGACAACTATGTTCTAGATGTGAACTAGACCTACCATGACAACTATGTTCTAGATGTGAACTAGACCTACCATGACAACTATGTTCTAGATGTGAACTAGACCTACCATGACAACTATGTTCTAGATGTGAACTAGACCTACCATGACAACTATGTTCTAGATGTGAACTAGACCTACCATGACAACTATGTTCTAGATGTGAACTAGACCTACCATGACAACTATGTTCTAGATGTGAACTAGACCTACCATGACAACTATGTTCTAGATGTGAACTAGACCTACCATGACAACTATGTTCTAGATGTGAACTATACCTACCATGACAACTATGTTCTAGATGTGAACTAGACCTACCATGACAACTATGTTCTAGATGTGAACTAGACCTACCATGACAACTATGTTCTAGATGTGAACTAGACCTACCATGACAACTATGTTCTAGATGTGAACTAGACCTACCATGACAACTATGTTCTAGATGTGAACTAGACCTACCATGACAACTATGTTCTAGATGTGAACTAGACCTACCATGACAACTATGTTCTAGATGTGAACTAGACCTACCATGACAACTATGTTCTAGATGTGAACTAGACCTACCATGACAACTATGTTCTAGATGTAAACTAGACCTACCATGACAACTATGTTCTAGATGTGAACTAGACCTACCATGACAACTATGTTCTAGATGTGAACTAGACCTACCATGACAACTATGTTCTAGATGTAAACTAGACCTACCATGACAACTATGTTCTAGATGTGAACTAGACCTACCATGACAACTATGTTCTAGATGTGAACTAGACCTACCATGACAACTATGTTCTAGATGTGAACTAGACCTACCATGACAACTATGTTCTAGATGTGAACTAGACCTACCATGACAACTATGTTCTAGATGTGAACTAGACCTACCATGACAACTATGTTCTAGATGTAAACTAGACCTACCATGACAACTATGTTCTAGATGTAAACTAGACCTACCATGACAACTATGTTCTAGATGTAAACTAGACCTACCATGACAACTATGTTCTAGATGTAAACTAGACCTACCATGACAACTATGTTCTAGATGTGAACTAGACCTACCATGACAACTATGTTCTAGATGTGAACTAGACCTACCATGACAACTATGTTCTAGATGTGAACTAGACCTACCACGACAACTATGTTCTTGATGTAAACTAGACCTACCACGACAACTATGTTCTAGATGTGAACTAGACCTACCACGACAACTATGTTCTAGATGTAAACTAGACCTACCACGACAACTATGTTCTAGATGTAAACTAGACCTACCACGACAACTATGTTCTAGATGTGAACTAGACCTACCACGACAACTATGTTCTAGATGTGAACTAGACCTACCACGACAACTATGTTCTAGATGTGAACTAGACCTACCACGACAACTATGTTCTAGATGTGAACTAGACCTACCACGACAACTATGTTCTAGATGTGAACTAGACCTACCACGACAACTATGTTCTAGATGTGAACTAGACCTACCACGACAACTATGTTCTAGATGTGAACTAGACCTACCACGACAACTATGTTCTAGATGTGAACTAGACCTACCACGACAACTATGTTCTAGATGTAAACTAGACCTACCACGACAACTATGTTCTAGATGTAAACTAGACCTACCACGACAACTATGTTCTAGATGTAAACTATACCTACCACGACAACTATGTTCTAGATGTAAACTAGACCTACCAAGACAACTATGTTCTAGATGTAAACTAGACCTACCACGACAACTATGTTCTAGATGTAAACTAGACCTACCACGACAACTATGTTCTAGATGTAAACTAGACCTACCACGACAACTATGTTCTAGATGTAAACTAGACCTACCACGACAACTATGTTCTAGATGTAAACTAGACCTACCACGACAACTATGTTCTAGATGTAAACTATACCTACCACGACAACTATGTTCTAGATGTAAACTATACCTACCATGACAACTATGTTCTAGATGTAAACTAGACCTACCATGACAACTATGTTCTAGATGTAAACTAGACCTACCATGACAACTATGTTCTAGATGTAAACTTAACTAGACCTACCATGACAACTATGTTCTAGATGTAAACTAGACCTACCATGACAACTATGTTCTAGATGTAAACTAGACCTACCATGACAACTATGTTCAGATGTAAACTATACCTACCATGACAACTATGTTCTAGATGTAAACTATACCTACCATGACAACTATGTTCTAGATGTAAACTAGACCTACCATGACAACTATGTTCTAGATGTAAACTAGACCTACCATGACAACTATGTTCTAGATGTAAACTTAACTAGACCTACCATGACAACTATGTTCTAGATGTAAACTAGACCTACCATGACAACTATGTTCTAGATGTAAACTAGACCTACCATGACAACTATGTTCTAGATGTAAACTAGACCTACCATGACAACTATGTTCTAGATGTAAACTAGACCTACCATGACAACTATGTTCTAGATGTAAACTAGACCTACCATGACAACTATGTTCTAGATGTAAACTAGACCTACCATGACAACTATGTTCTAGATGTAAACTAACTACCTACCATGACAACTATGTTCTAGATGTAAACTATACCTACCATGACAACTATGTTCTAGATGTAAACTATACCTACCATGACAACTATGTTCTAGATGTAAACTATACCTACCATGACAACTATGTTCTAGATGTAAACTAGACCTACCATGACAACTATGTTCTAGATGTAAACTAGACCTACCATGACAACTATGTTCTAGATGTAAACTAGACCTACCATGACAACTATGTTCTAGATGTAAACTAGACCTACCATGACAACTATGTTCTAGATGTAAACTAGACCTACCATGACAACTATGTTCTAGATGTAAACTAGACCTACCATGACAACTATGTTCTAGATGTAAACTAGACCTACCATGACAACTATGTTCTAGATGTAAACTAGACCTACCATGACAACTATGTTCTAGATGTAAACTAGACCTACCATGACAACTATGTTCTAGATGTAAACTAACTAGACCTACCATGACAACTATGTTCTAGATGTAAACTAGACCTACCATGACAACTATGTTCTAGATGTAAACTAGACCTACCATGACAACTATGTTCTAGATGTAAACTAGACCTACCATGACAACTATGTTCTAGATGTAAACTAGACCTACCATGACAACTATGTTCTAGATGTAAACTAGACCTACCATGACAACTATGTTCTAGATGTAAACTAGACCTACCACGACAACTATGTTCTAGATGTAAACTAGACCTACCATGACAACTATGTTCTAGATGTAAACTAGACCTACCACAACTATGTTCTAGATGTAAACTATACCTACCACGACAACTATGTTCTAGATGTAAACTATACCTACCATGACAACTATGTTCTAGATGTAAACTATACCTACCATGACAACTATGTTCTAGATGTAAACTATACCTACCATGACAACTATGTTCTAGATGTGAACTAGACCTACCATGACAACTATGTTCTAGATGTAAACTAGACCTACCATGACAACTATGTTCTAGATGTAAACTATACCTACCATGACAACTATGTTCTAGATGTAAACTAGACCTACCATGACAACTATGTTCTAGATGTAACTTAACTAGACCTACCATGACAACTATGTTCTAGATGTAAACTAGACCTACCATGACAACTATGTTCTAGATGTAAACTAGACCTACCATGACAACTATGTTCTAGATGTAAACTAGACCTACCATGACAACTATGTTCTAGATGTAAACTAGACCTACCATGACAACTATGTTCTAGATGTAAACTAGACCTACCATGACAACTATGTTCTAGATGTAAAACTAGACCTACCATGACAACTATGTTCTAGATGTAAACTAGACCTACCATGACAACTATGTTCTAGATGTAAACTAGACCTACCATGACAACTATGTTCTAGATGTAAACTAGACCTACCATGACAACTATGTTCTAGATGTAAACTAGACCTACCATGACAACTATGTTCTAGATGTAAACTAGACCTACCATGACAACTATGTTCTAGATGTAAACTAGACCTACCATGACAACTATGTTCTAGATGTAAACTAGACCTACCATGACAACTATGTTCTAGATGTGAACTAGACCTACCATGACAACTATGTTCTAGATGTGAACTAGACCTACCATGACAACTATGTTCTAGATGTGAACTAGACCTACCATGACAACTATGTTCTAGATGTAAACTAGACCTACCATGACAACTATGTTCTAGATGTGAACTAGACCTACCATGACAACTATGTTCTAGATGTGAACTAGACCTACCATGACAACTATGTTCTAGATGTGAACTAGACCTACCATGACAACTATGTTCTAGATGTGAACTAGACCTACCATGACAACTATGTTCTAGATGTGAACTAGACCTACCATGACAACTATGTTCTAGATGTAAACTAGACCTACCATGACAACTATGTTCTAGATGTAAACTAGACCTACCATGACAACTATGTTCTAGATGTAAACTAGACCTACCATGACAACTATGTTCTAGATGTAAACTAGACCTACCATGACAACTATGTTCTAGATGTAAACTAGACCTACCATGACAACTATGTTCTAGATGTGAACTAGACCTACCATGACAACTATGTTCTAGATGTGAACTAGACCTACCATGACAACTATGTTCTAGATGTGAACTAGACCTACCACGACAACTATGTTCTAGATGTGAACTAGACCTACCACGACAACTATGTTCTAGATGTAAACTAGACCTACCACGACAACTATGTTCTAGATGTAAACTAGACCTACCATGACAACTATGTTCTAGATGTGAACTAGACCTACCATGACAACTATGTTCTAGATGTGAACTAGACCTACCATGACAACTATGTTCTAGATGTGAACTAGACCTACCACGACAACTATGTTCTAGATGTGAACTAGACCTACCACGACAACTATGTTCTAGATGTGAACTAGACCTACCACGACAACTATGTTCTAGATGTGAACTAGACCTACCACGACAACTATGTTCTAGATGTGAACTAGACCTACCACGACAACTATGTTCTAGATGTAAACTAGACCTACCACGACAACTATGTTCTAGATGTAAACTAGACCTACCACGACAACTATGTTCTAGATGTAAACTAGACCTACCACGACAACTATGTTCTAGATGTAACTAGACCTACCACGACAACTATGTTCTAGATGTAAACTAGACCTACCACGACAACTATGTTCTAGATGTAAACTAGACCTACCACGACAACTATGTTCTAGATGTAAACTAGACCTACCACGACAACTATGTTCTAGATGTGAACTAGACCTACCACGACAACTATGTTCTAGATGTAAACTAGACCTACCACGACAACTATGTTCTAGATGTAAACTAGACCTACCATGACAACTATGTTCTAGATGTAAACTAGACCTACCATGACAACTATGTTCTAGATGTAAACTATACCTACCATGACAACTATGTTCTAGATGTAAACTATACCTACCATGACAACTATGTTCTAGATGTAAACTAGACCTACCATGACAACTATGTTCTAGATGTAAACTAGACCTACCATGACAACTATGTTCTAGATGTAAACTAGACCTACCATGACAACTATGTTCTAGATGTAAACTAGACCTACCATGACAACTATGTTCTAGATGTAAACTAGACCTACCATGACAACTATGTTCTAGATGTAAACTAGACCTACCATGACAACTATGTTCTAGATGTAAACTAACTAGACCTACCATGACAACTATGTTCTAGATGTAAACTAGACCTACCATGACAACTATGTTCTAGATGTAAACTAGACCTACCATGACAACTATGTTCTAGATGTAAACTAGACCTACCATGACAACTATGTTCTAGATGTAAACTATACCTACCATGACAACTATGTTCTAGATGTAAACTAGACCTACCATGACAACTATGTTCTAGATGTAAACTAGACCTACCATGACAACTATGTTCTAGATGTAAACTAACTAGACCTACCATGACAACTATGTTCTAGATGTAAACTAGACCTACCATGACAACTATGTTCTAGATGTAAACTAGACCTACCATGACAACTATGTTCTAGATGTAAACTAGACCTACCATGACAACTATGTTCTAGATGTAAACTAGACCTACCATGACAACTATGTTCTAGATGTAAACTAGACCTACCATGACAACTATGTTCTAGATGTAAACTAGACCTACCATGACAACTATGTTCTAGATGTAAACTAGACCTACCATGACAACTATGTTCTAGATGTAAACTAGACCTACCATGACAACTATGTTCTAGATGTAAACTAGACCTACCATGACAACTATGTTCTAGATGTAAACTAGACCTACCATGACAACTATGTTCTAGATGTAAACTATACCTACCATGACAACTATGTTCTAGATGTAAACTATACCTACCATGACAACTATGTTCTAGATGTAAACTAGACCTACCATGACAACTATGTTCTAGATGTAAACTAGACCTACCATGACAACTATGTTCTAGATGTAAACTTAACTAGACCTACCATGACAACTATGTTCTAGATGTAAACTAGACCTACCATGACAACTATGTTCTAGATGTAAACTAGACCTACCATGACAACTATGTTCTAGATGTAAACTAGACCTACCATGACAACTATGTTCTAGATGTAAACTAGACCTACCATGACAACTATGTTCTAGATGTAAACTAGACCTACCATGACAACTATGTTCTAGATGTAAACTAGACCTACCACGACAACTATGTTCTAGATGTAAACTAGACCTACCACGACAACTATGTTCTAGATGTAAACTAGACCTACCATGACAACTATGTTCTAGATGTAAACTAGACCTACCATGACAACTATGTTCTAGATGTAAACTAGACCTACCATGACAACTATGTTCTAGATGTAAACTAGACCTACCACGACAACTATGTTCTAGATGTAAACTATACCTACCATGACAACTATGTTCTAGATGTAAACTAGACCTACCATGACAACTATGTTCTAGATGTAAACTAGACCTACCATGACAACTATGTTCTAGATGTAAACTAGACCTACCACGACAACTATGTTCTAGATGTAAACTATACCTACCACGACAACTATGTTCTAGATGTAAACTATACCTACCATGACAACTATGTTCTAGATGTAAACTATACCTACCATGACAACTATGTTCTAGATGTAAACTATACCTACCATGACAACTATGTTCTAGATGTAAACTAGACCTACCATGACAACTATGTTCTAGATGTAAACTAGACCTACCATGACAACTATGTTCTAGATGTAAACTAGACCTACCATGACAACTATGTTCTAGATGTAAACTAGACCTACCATGACAACTATGTTCTAGATGTAAACTAGACCTACCATGACAACTATGTTCTAGATGTAAACTAGACCTACCATGACAACTATGTTCTAGATGTAAACTAGACCTACCATGACAACTATGTTCTAGATGTAAACTAGACCTACCATGACAACTATGTTCTAGATGTAAACTAGACCTACCATGACAACTATGTTCTAGATGTAAACTAGACCTACCATGACAACTATGTTCTAGATGTAAACTAGACCTACCATGACAACTATGTTCTAGATGTAAACTAGACCTACCATGACAACTATGTTCTAGATGTAAACTAGACCTACCATGACAACTATGTTCTAGATGTAAACTAGACCTACCATGACAACTATGTTCTAGATGTAAACTAGACCTACCATGACAACTATGTTCTAGATGTAAACTTAACTAGACCTACCATGACAACTATGTTCTAGATGTAAACTAGACCTACCATGACAACTATGTTCTAGATGTAAACTAGACCTACCATGACAACTATGTTCTAGATGTAAACTAGACCTACCATGACAACTATGTTCTAGATGTAAACTAGACCTACCATGACAACTATGTTCTAGATGTAAACTAGACCTACCATGACAACTATGTTCTAGATGTAAACTAGACCTACCATGACAACTATGTTCTAGATGTAAACTAGACCTACCATGACAACTATGTTCTAGATGTGAACTAGACCTACCATGACAACTATGTTCTAGATGTAAACTAGACCTACCATGACAACTATGTTCTAGATGTAAACTAGACCTACCATGACAACTATGTTCTAGATGTAAAACTAGACCTACCATGACAACTATGTTCTAGATGTAAACTATACCTACCATGACAACTATGTTCTAGATGTAAACTATACCTACCATGACAACTATGTTCTAGATGTAAACTAGACCTACCATGACAACTATGTTCTAGATGTAAACTAGACCTACCATGACAACTATGTTCTAGATGTAAACTTAACTAGACCTACCATGACAACTATGTTCTAGATGTAAACTAGACCTACCATGACAACTATGTTCTAGATGTAACTAGACCTACCATGACAACTATGTTCTAGATGTGAACTAGACCTACCATGACAACTATGTTCTAGATGTGAACTAGACCTACCATGACAACTATGTTCTAGATGTGAACTAGACCTACCATGACAACTATGTTCTAGATGTGAACTAGACCTACCATGACAACTATGTTCTAGATGTGAACTAGACCTACCATGACAACTATGTTCTAGATGTGAACTAGACCTACCATGACAACTATGTTCTAGATGTGAACTAGACCTACCATGACAACTATGTTCTAGATGTGAACTAGACCTACCATGACAACTATGTTCTAGATGTGAACTAGACCTACCATGACAACTATGTTCTAGATGTGAACTAGACCTACCATGACAACTATGTTCTAGATGTGAACTAGACCTACCATGACAACTATGTTCTAGATGTGAACTAGACCTACCATGACAACTATGTTCTAGATGTAAACTAGACCTACCATGACAACTATGTTCTAGATGTGAACTAGACCTACCATGACAACTATGTTCTAGATGTGAACTAGACCTACCATGACAACTATGTTCTAGATGTAAACTAGACCTACCATGACAACTATGTTCTAGATGTGAACTAGACCTACCATGACAACTATGTTCTAGATGTGAACTAGACCTACCATGACAACTATGTTCTAGATGTGAACTAGACCTACCATGACAACTATGTTCTAGATGTGAACTAGACCTACCATGACAACTATGTTCTAGATGTAAACTAGACCTACCATGACAACTATGTTCTAGATGTAAACTAGACCTACCATGACAACTATGTTCTAGATGTAAACTAGACCTACCATGACAACTATGTTCTAGATGTAAACTAGACCTACCATGACAACTATGTTCTAGATGTGAACTAGACCTACCATGACAACTATGTTCTAGATGTGAACTAGACCTACCATGACAACTATGTTCTAGATGTGAACTAGACCTACCACGACAACTATGTTCTTGATGTAAACTAGACCTACCACGACAACTATGTTCTAGATGTGAACTAGACCTACCACGACAACTATGTTCTAGATGTAAACTAGACCTACCACGACAACTATGTTCTAGATGTAAACTAGACCTACCACGACAACTATGTTCTAGATGTGAACTAGACCTACCACGACAACTATGTTCTAGATGTGAACTAGACCTACCACGACAACTATGTTCTAGATGTGAACTAGACCTACCACGACAACTATGTTCTAGATGTGAACTAGACCTACCACGACAACTATGTTCTAGATGTGAACTAGACCTACCACGACAACTATGTTCTAGATGTGAACTAGACCTACCACGACAACTATGTTCTAGATGTGAACTAGACCTACCACGACAACTATGTTCTAGATGTGAACTAGACCTACCACGACAACTATGTTCTAGATGTAAACTAGACCTACCACGACAACTATGTTCTAGATGTAAACTAGACCTACCACGACAACTATGTTCTAGATGTAAACTATACCTACCACGACAACTATGTTCTAGATGTAAACTAGACCTACCACGACAACTATGTTCTAGATGTAAACTAGACCTACCACGACAACTATGTTCTAGATGTAAACTAGACCTACCACGACAACTATGTTCTAGATGTAAACTAGACCTACCACGACAACTATGTTCTAGATGTAAACTAGACCTACCACGACAACTATGTTCTAGATGTAAACTAGACCTACCACGACAACTATGTTCTAGATGTAAACTATACCTACCACGACAACTATGTTCTAGATGTAAACTATACCTACCATGACAACTATGTTCTAGATGTAAACTAGACCTACCATGACAACTATGTTCTAGATGTAAACTAGACCTACCATGACAACTATGTTCTAGATGTAAACTTAACTAGACCTACCATGACAACTATGTTCTAGATGTAAACTAGACCTACCATGACAACTATGTTCTAGATGTAAACTAGACCTACCATGACAACTATGTTCAGGATGTAAACTATACCTACCATGACAACTATGTTCTAGATGTAAACTATACCTACCATGACAACTATGTTCTAGATGTAAACTAGACCTACCATGACAACTATGTTCTAGATGTAAACTAGACCTACCATGACAACTATGTTCTAGATGTAAACTTAACTAGACCTACCATGACAACTATGTTCTAGATGTAAACTAGACCTACCATGACAACTATGTTCTAGATGTAAACTAGACCTACCATGACAACTATGTTCTAGATGTAAACTAGACCTACCATGACAACTATGTTCTAGATGTAAACTAGACCTACCATGACAACTATGTTTAGATGTAAACTAGACCTACCATGACAACTATGTTCTAGATGTAAACTAGACCTACCATGACAACTATGTTCTAGATGTAAACTTAACTAGACCTACCATGACAACTATGTTCTAGATGTAAACTATACCTACCATGACAACTATGTTCAGGATGTAAACTATACCTACCATGACAACTATGTTCTAGATGTAAACTATACCTACCATGACAACTATGTTCTAGATGTAAACTAGACCTACCATGACAACTATGTTCTAGATGTAAACTAGACCTACCATGACAACTATGTTCTAGATGTAAACTTAACTAGACCTACCATGACAACTATGTTCTAGATGTAAACTAGACCTACCATGACAACTATGTTCTAGATGTAAACTAGACCTACCATGACAACTATGTTTTAGATGTAAACTAGACCTACCATGACAACTATGTTCTAGATGTAAACTAGACCTACCATGACAACTATGTTCTAGATGTAAACTTAACTAGACCTACCATGACAACTATGTTCTAGATGTAAACTAGACCTACCATGACAACTATGTTCTAGATGTAAACTAGACCTACCATGACAACTATGTTCTAGATGTAAACTAGACCTACCATGACAACTATGTTCTAGATGTAAACTAGACCTACCATGACAACTATGTTCTAGATGTAAACTAGACCTACCACGACAACTATGTTCTAGATGTAAACTAGACCTACCACGACAACTATGTTCTAGATGTAAACTAGACCTACCACGACAACTATGTTCTAGATGTAAACTAGACCTACCACGACAACTATGTTCTAGATGTAAACTATACCTACCACGACAACTATGTTCTAGATGTAAACTATACCTACCATGACAACTATGTTCTAGATGTAAACTATACCTACCATGACAACTATGTTCTAGATGTAAACTATACCTACCATGACAACTATGTTCTAGATGTGAACTAGACCTACCATGACAACTATGTTCTAGATGTAAACTAGACCTACCATGACAACTATGTTCTAGATGTAAACTATACCTACCATGACAACTATGTTCTAGATGTAAACTAGACCTACCATGACAACTATGTTCTAGATGTAAACTTAACTAGACCTACCATGACAACTATGTTCTAGATGTAAACTAGACCTACCATGACAACTATGTTCTAGATGTAAACTAGACCTACCATGACAACTATTTTCTAGATGTAAACTAGACCTACCATGACAACTATGTTCTAGATGTAAACTAGACCTACCATGACAACTATGTTCTAGATGTAAACTAGACCTACCATGACAACTATGTTTTAGATGTAAACTAGACCTACCATGACAACTATGTTCTAGATGTAAACTAGACCTACCATGACAACTATGTTCTAGATGTAAACTTAACTAGACCTACCATGACAACTATGTTCTAGATGTAAACTAGACCTACCATGACAACTATGTTCTAGATGTAAACTAGACCTACCATGACAACTATGTTCTAGATGTAAACTAGACCTACCATGACAACTATGTTCTAGATGTAAACTAGACCTACCATGACAACTATGTTCTAGATGTAAACTAGACCTACCATGACAACTATGTTCTAGATGTGAACTAGACCTACCATGACAACTATGTTCTAGATGTAAACTAGACCTACCATGACAACTATGTTCTAGATGTGAACTAGACCTACCATGACAACTATGTTCTAGATGTGAACTAGACCTACCATGACAACTATGTTCTAGATGTGAACTAGACCTACCATGACAACTATGTTCTAGATGTAAACTAGACCTACCATGACAACTATGTTCTAGATGTGAACTAGACCTACCATGACAACTATGTTCTAGATGTGAACTAGACCTACCATGACAACTATGTTCTAGATGTGAACTAGACCTACCATGACAACTATGTTCTAGATGTGAACTAGACCTACCATGACAACTATGTTCTAGATGTGAACTAGACCTACCATGACAACTATGTTCTAGATGTAAACTAGACCTACCATGACAACTATGTTCTAGATGTAAACTAGACCTACCATGACAACTATGTTCTAGATGTAAACTAGACCTACCATGACAACTATGTTCTAGATGTAAACTAGACCTACCATGACAACTATGTTCTAGATGTGAACTAGACCTACCATGACAACTATGTTCTAGATGTGAACTAGACCTACCATGACAACTATGTTCTAGATGTGAACTAGACCTACCACGACAACTATGTTCTTGATGTAAACTAGACCTACCACGACAACTATGTTCTAGATGTGAACTAGACCTACCACGACAACTATGTTCTAGATGTAAACTAGACCTACCACGACAACTATGTTCTAGATGTAAACTAGACCTACCACGACAACTATGTTCTAGATGTGAACTAGACCTACCACGACAACTATGTTCTAGATGTGAACTAGACCTACCACGACAACTATGTTCTAGATGTGAACTAGACCTACCACGACAACTATGTTCTAGATGTGAACTAGACCTACCACGACAACTATGTTCTAGATGTGAACTAGACCTACCACGACAACTATGTTCTAGATGTGAACTAGACCTACCACGACAACTATGTTCTAGATGTGAACTAGACCTACCACGACAACTATGTTCTAGATGTAAACTAGACCTACCACAACAACTATGTTCTAGATGTAAACTAGACCTACCACGACAACTATGTTCTAGATGTAAACTAGACCTACCACGACAACTATGTTCTAGATGTAAACTATACCTACCACGACAACTATGTTCTAGATGTAAACTAGACCTACCACGACAACTATGTTCTAGATGTAAACTAGACCTACCACGACAACTATGTTCTAGATGTAAACTAGACCTACCACGACAACTATGTTCTAGATGTAAACTAGACCTACCGACAACTATGTTCTAGATGTAAACTATACCTACCACGACAACTATGTTCTAGATGTAAACTATACCTACCACGACAACTATGTTCTAGATGTAAACTAGACCTACCATGACAACTATGTTCTAGATGTAAACTAGACCTACATGACAACTATGTTCTAGATGTAAACTATACCTACCATGACAACTATGTTCTAGATGTAAACTATACCTACCATGACAACTATGTTCTAGATGTAAACTATACCTACCATGACAACTATGTTCTAGATGTGAACTAGACCTACCATGACAACTATGTTCTAGATGTAAACTAGACCTACCATGACAACTATGTTCTAGATGTAAACTATACCTACCATGACAACTATGTTCAGGATGTAAACTATACCTACCATGACAACTATGTTCTAGATGTAAACTAGACCTACCATGACAACTATGTTCTAGATGTAAACTTAACTAGACCTACCATGACAACTATGTTCTAGATGTAAACTAGACCTACCATGACAACTATGTTCTAGATGTAAACTAGACCTACCATGACAACTATGTTCAGGATGTAAACTATACCTACCATGACAACTATGTTCTAGATGTAAACTATACCTACCATGACAACTATGTTCTAGATGTAAACTAGACCTACCATGACAACTATGTTCTAGATGTAAACTAGACCTACCATGACAACTATGTTCTAGATGTAAACTAGACCTACCATGACAACTATGTTCTAGATGTAAACTAGACCTACCATGACAACTATGTTCTAGATGTAAACTAGACCTACCATGACAACTATGTTCTAGATGTAAACTAGACCTACCATGACAACTATGTTCTAGATGTAAACTAGACCTACCATGACAACTATGTTTTAGATGTAAACTAGACCTACCATGACAACTATGTTCTAGATGTAAACTAGACCTACCATGACAACTATGTTCTAGATGTAAACTTAACTAGACCTACCATGACAACTATGTTCTAGATGTAAACTATACCTACCATGACAACTATGTTCAGGATGTAAACTATACCTACCATGACAACTATGTTCTAGATGTAAACTATACCTACCATGACAACTATGTTCTAGATGTAAACTAGACCTACCATGACAACTATGTTTTAGATGTAAACTAGACCTACCATGACAACTATGTTCTAGATGTAAACTAGACCTACCATGACAACTATGTTCTAGATGTAAACTAGACCTACCATGACAACTATGTTCTAGATGTGAACTAGACCTACCATGACAACTATGTTCTAGATGTAAACTAGACCTACCATGACAACTATGTTCTAGATGTAAACTTAACTAGACCTACCATGACAACTATGTTCTAGATGTAAACTAGACCTAGGAGCCAATGGTGGGGTGTGCTAAACACTCCAAGGTATGGTGACAGCTTTACAAATAAAGAACACAACACAATACTGACGTTTCGGCCTGTGGCCTTCTTCAGAATACAGGGACAACGACAACAAGCGGTGAAGCACAATTACTACATGTTAGATGATAAAGTGGAGGGCGAGGAAAGTAGGATGCAAAAATAAGAAAAGAGAGAAATGAATTTTACATGATGAGAGGTATGATGGGCGTCAAAATATATAAAATAGAAAAAAGAGAGAGAAAAATGTATAATAAATTGTACTTAGCTGAGCTCAGAGCAGGGAGCAGGAAAACTGTAATCCGTGCTGAAACCAGTCGGAATGACTAAATGCGCAGAGAACGTGTATAGAAAGCAACACGTGACAAAGACAGGTCAGTAAAGAGGGCAAAAAGGATCAAATAAGGGGGGGGGGGGGGGGGGGGGAAGGGGGCATAGACGAGGATACTCTGGGACACAACAAGCAATACATATAAATCACTCAACAATGGAAGTGAGAGATCACGCGAGAGGTTAAGAGAAAGAAATAGAATGACACGACAAAGTAGTAACTAGGCAGTGGGTGAGAGAGATGGACTCTACAGAATGGATGGCCTCGAACTGAACGAGTTGAGAGGTAGGTCAACGAAAGGAAGGATTGGATACTGGAGGAAGAGATACGGTGAGGAAGAATAATAAAGCCGGTATAATGAGAAGGGCGATAGAGGGGTGGTCCGGAGGAAGTTAGTCTATCGGGAGGTAGGGAAGTATTGGAGGAGGAGGTATGGAGAGGAGGGATAAGAAGCAGGTATGTGAAAACTGGATAGGGGGAGAGGCGGTAGGTCAGAAGTGAATGGAAAAAGAGAAAGTCTGGAAGAAGTGGAGCAATAGGGGATGGTGTGCAAGAGGTATGAACCATAGGAGGTAAAGAAGTAGGGAAATGATAGAACAAAGGGGGGAATGAAAGTGGGCATCAGGATAAGGGGGATACTGGAATAGTAGGTATAGATGAGTAGTGACTACAAGTTAATAGAGAGGAGAGGGGTGAGCTAGGAGTAGATCAGCAGAGGGGTGGTAGGAAGGACGAGGGACAATAGAGGTGGGCAGAGAGATCGTACGTACAGTCCAGGTGGAGAGGTGATATAGTGATAAAGAGGTAAAGGACATGAAGATAGTCAGAAGAGAAAAAGGTGTAGGGATAGGGGGGGTTTAGGAGGAAGAAGGCAAGATGGGGGTTACTCAAAGAGTATATGAAAAGCAGGAATGGACGAGTAGAGGACCCAAGAAGAGAAATAGGAAGAGAGGTCCATAGGTGGGAGGGTGGAGTCGGAGGCCGGAGGGTCCTCAGAGGGACAGGGATACATTGATGCCACGAGGGGTGAGGCAGCCCCAACGAGCGATCAGACGGTGCTCCAGAGCGAGCCGACTGTGGTGATCAGAGGAGCATGATATTAGGCCAGTTACCAAGACATCAGTCTTACCTCGATGGCCCCTCGAGTTAAAGTGGGCTGCTACAGGAGTGTCCGCTTCTTGGGTGATGTCATTCAAGTGTTCACGGCACCTATCGCCGATTCTGCGACCAGACTGACCGATGTAGGTCAACTTGCATCGCTTACAGATGATGGCATAAATGATGTTCCGCGATGTGCAAGTGAATCCCTCTCTGATCTCGAAAGGACCATTAGGGAAGAGGACAGTGTCGGTCTGGAGAACGTGGTCACAAGTTTTACATACTCTCCGGTTGCAGCGGATAGTGCCTCGATGGCTGAAGTGGTCAGCAGGAAGACGGCCCTGACAAGAAAGTCTCGGAGGTTCCGGTCACGTCTAAAGGCCACTAGTGGTGGGTCAGGGAAGAGCAGACGAGTAGTAGGGTCAGATCGAAGAATAGGGAGGTAGCGGTGGATGGTCCTAATAGCGGCGTAGTGGTGAGGGTGATGGGTGAGAGCGAGCACTACTCTATCAGAGGGGGATGAGTAGAGGGGGTAAGAGCAGACTGACGTGAAGTGTGGAGAACTCGACGCAGGGCAGGGAGGAGAGCTGATTCAGGATAGAGACGTCGGCGGAAGAAATCAAGCATAAGGTGGGCATTGTGAAGGAATCTTCGTCGTCTTGGCAAAGGCGACGAAGTCTGAGAAGCTGGGAATAGGGAAGAGAGTTCTTGCAGGATGTAGGATGAGAGGAGTCGTAGCGGAGGAAACTATGGAGTCAGTGGCCTTGTAGAAGACCGAGGTGAGAAGATGAGAGGTGCCCAAGGAGACTAGGATGTCCAGGAAAGATACGGAGGAGGTGGAGATGTGGAAGGTGATGTGGATAGAGGGGTGGAAATGTCCGACATATTCGATGAAACGGGAGATCTCATCTTCTGGAAGGTCAGACAGACCAATGCAGTCATCAATGTACCTACGATACATGGAGGGAAGAGGGCCCTGGTAGGTATGGATGATTTGGTGCTCAAGGTAACCCATGAAGAGACAAGCATAGCTAGGGCCCATTATATTTCCTCTTTGAGTAACCCCCATCTTGCCTTCTTCCTCCTAAAACCCCCCCTCTCCCTACACCTTTTTCTCTTCTGACTATCTTCATGTCCTTTACCTCTTTATCACTATATCACCTCTCCACCTGGACTGTACGTACGATATCTCTGCCCACCTCTATTGTCCCTCGTCCTTCCTACCACCCCTCTGCTGATCTACTCCTAGCTCACCCCTCTCCTCTCTATTAACTTGTAGTCACTACTCATCTATACCTACTATTCCAGTATCCCCCTTATCCTGATGCCCACTTTCATTCCCCCCTTTGTTCTATCATTTCCCTACTTCTTTACCTCCTATGGTTCATACCTCTTGCACACCATCCCCTATTGCTCCACTTCTTCCAGACTTTCTCTTTTTCCATTCACTTCTGACCTACCGCCTCTCCCCCTATCCAGTTTTCACATACCTGCTTCTTATCCCTCCTCTCCATACCTCCTCCTCCAATACTTCCCTACCTCCCGATAGACTAACTTCCTCCGGACCACCCCTCTATCGCCCTTCTCATTATACCGGCTTTATTATTCTTCCTCACCGTATCTCTTCCTCCAGTATCCAATCCTTCCTTTCGTTGACCTACCTCTCAACTCGTTCAGTTCGAGGCCATCCATTCTGTAGAGTCCATCTCTCTCACCCACTGCCTAGTTTACTACTTTGTCGTGTCATTCTATTTCTTTCTCTTAACCTCTCGCGTGATCTCTCACTTCCATTGTTGAGTGATTTATATGTATTGCTTGTTGTGTCCCAGGAGTATCCTCGTCTATGCCCCCTTTCCCCCCCTTTTTGGTTTTCCCGATATTTGATCCTTTTTGCCCTCTTTACTGACCTGTCTTTGTCACGTGTTGCTTTCTATACACGTTCTCTGCGCTTTTAGTCATTTAGTCATTCCGACTGGTTTCAGCACGGATTACAGTTTTCCTGCTCCCTGCTCTGAGCTCAGCTAAGTACAATTTATTATACATTTTTCTCTCTCTTTTTCTATTTTATATATTTTGACGCCCATCATACCTCTCATCATGTAAAATTCATTTCTCTCTTTTCTTATTTTTGCATCCTACTTTCCTCGCCCTCCACTTTATCATCTAACATGTAGTAATTGTGCTTCACCGCTTGTTGTCGTTGTCCCTGTATTCTGAAGAAGGCCACAGGCCGAAACGTCAGTATTGTGTTGTGTTCTTTATTTGTAAAGCTGTCACCATACCTTGGAGTGTTTAGCACACCCCACCATTGGCTCCTTGCTACCAGCTTTACCGCAGCATTGCAATTATTTGCCTGTTCCCTAAACTAGACCTACCATGACAACTATGTTCTAGATGTGAACTAGACCTACCATGACAACTATGTTCTAGATGTAAACTAGACCTACCATGACAACTATGTTCTAGATGTAAACTAGACCTACCATGACAACTATGTTCTAGATGTAAACTAGACCTACCATGACAACTATGTTCTAGATGTAAACTAGACCTACCATGACAACTATGTTCTAGATGTAAACTAGACCTACCATGACAACTATGTTCTAGATGTAAACTAGACCTACCATGACAACTATGTTCTAGATGTAAACTAGACCTACCATGACAACTATGTTCTAGATGTAAACTAGACCTACCATGACAACTATGTTCTAGATGTAAACTAGACCTACCATGCTCGTCCACGCCGCGATCTCAAAGACCGGAAGTCTCTTCTGCCTTTTGCAGGATATGTATCTCTTACAACTTTTACAAACACTTTAATAATTATTTTTTATTAATTTATGCAGTTATTTAAGAGAAAAAATAATTTTGATGAGATTTATAAAATATTTATAAAATAGTTTCCTTTTTGAGTTTCTATTTAATATAATAGAAATGTTAGTGATCGTAAGGGTTTGTTGTATCAAAAATGTCACTGACTTCCTGTGAACGATCAACAAAGAGAAAGTGGCTGGGCTTGTTCAAACGGTTGGGCAGAAATGATATTTGTCGCTACTTCTACGCAACAGGTCTGTCTTCATCTATGTTGTATGTAGAATTAAATAGTCCAAGGGTAATTAAATCATAGGATAATATTATCCATGTTATCTTGATAAGTCAATCATTATTGATTCATTCAGTTTCACCATTTCTCTGATGATTCTAATTCTCGTCTTACAGTCTAAAGTCTTGTCTTATCTTAGACTTAGGTCTTAGACTGTATCGGAGTGTATCGTCATGATTATCTTGATAATTATATATAGAATGGATCCAAAACGTCTGTGGACATGGAAAAGTCCAGGAGACAACGCACGTAATCAAATCGACTACATAATGATAAACAGCAGATTTAGAAAAAAAAATAGTCTGGTACTCTGGTATCATGTGTGAAAACTAGACCAGAGGCAGATTCAAATAGTGATCTTGTACCAGTTGTGGGAACGGGGAAGCTTAAGAGTAAAATTAAAAGCAACATAACAAACTTCTGTTAATATCATAATCAAGTCAAATTTAGAATTACCAAAATCAGACAAGAGGTTACAAGACAAATATAACATCAAATAACAATGATTGAAGCCGCCAAAACGGCGAGAACCAGCGTCCCCTTGACGTCCAGTCGTTCATATGATGGCGGGCACAAGAGGAATCAAAGAAATAAAAATTCTATATTGTATTGATGTATTTAATTATCATCATCATCGAGTGCCGTCTCCGCAACGAAGGTTGGCTACCATGGAGCGCCATTCTGCTCTGTCTCTTGCTTTGATGGTGCAGGTTATCATAGGCTGATTTGTCCATCTTTTGATGTTTACTCGTCCATGTTAGTCTTGGTCTGCCTCTTTTACCTGTATTTTCCCTCCAGGATTACTTTTAGTAGGCTGTTGTGTCTTTTAACATGCCCCAAAAATCGCATTTGTCTTGTTTGAATTGTGCTTAGTTCTCCTTTCATTTTTAGTAGTTTTACGACTTCATCGTCTGTTTTCTTTTCCTTCCATCCAGTTCTACCTATTCTTCTATATATCCACATTTCAAAGGTTTCAATTTTCTGTTCTGTTTTCTTGTCTAATGTCCATGTTTCTGCACCATATAGGAATATCGAGAAGATGTAACATTTTGCTATTCTTAGTTTTAGCCCTGGTGTTATTTGTTTTGATGTTAGTATGTTCTTCATGACATTAAAATTACTTTTTGCCATTCCTAATCTTTTGTTTATTTCAGTTGTACATTTTCCATCACTGGTTATAGTATGTCCAAGGTAGTTGTAGTTCTGAACTGTCTCCAGGTCTATTCCTTCAATTTTGATATCCACTTGTGGGTTTTGAGTATTTTCTTTGTTTATGATCATAGTTTTAGTCTTTTTTATATTCATATCTAGTCCATATTTTTTGCTTGTCTTGTTTATTTCATTAAGTAATTGTTGTAGATCTTTAGGATTTTCTGCTAGTAGTACAGTATCGTCAACATATCTTAGGTTATTGATTATCTTCCCATTAATGTTTAGGCCTTGCATCTCTATGATGTTTTTAAAGATTTGCTCAGTGTATAGGTTGAACTAGTTTGGTGATAGGATGCATCCCTGTCTTACTCCTCCTTTTATATCAATGGGTATAGAGTTCTCTTTGTTATATTTATTATTGCTGTTTGCTCCCATTCTATCTATCTATCTATTGACCTTTCGAGCCGTAACCGGCCCATAGGGCGTAGACCAAGATACACCTTCTCCTATATGAATGCTCCCATTTGCTCCCATTATAGATTACATATTAGTCGTATGTTCATGTCATCTAGATGTATCTCTTTGTATGTCTATGAAGCAGGCAATAATTGGTTTGTTTACTTTTGTGTACTTTTCAATTAATGTTCTCATGCAGAATATGGCTTCTTTTGTCCCGCTATTTTTTCTAAATCCAAATTGCTGCTCATCTAATTCAGTATTGATTTTATTCTGAATCCTTCCTTGTATAACTTTTAGCAAGATTTTTGTAACATGGCTCATTAGGCTTATTGTTCTAAAGTCACTGCATTCAACTGCACCATTCTTTTTAGGCAATGCAATGAAAGTTGATGTTTTTAGTTCATTTGGTATGTATCCTGTATGGTATATGTCGTTGCATATGTCTGTAATCACTTCAATGCCAAAATCTTCTAGTGCCTGTATTTTCTCTATCTGTATGCTGTCATGTCCTGCTGCTTTTCCCTTTTTCATTGTTTTTATAGTTTTTTCCACCTCAGATTTTAAGATTTTATAGCCTGATGTACATTTTATAACTGGTTTCTTGTCTCTTTGATCATGAAATAGTTCTGTTATATATCCTGCCATCTATCTATAATATCTTTGTCTGTTAGCATTTTTCCTTTTTTGTCTGCAATGCATCCACCTTCTGTGGTTTTTTTTAATTTTTATTGTATTAAATTATGCAAAGTTTAATATGCTACAGAATGTTAACAGCCAGTTACTGTAGCAGGACTAGATGTAAGTCTTGGATGACTGTGAACGTGTTAACCTGTGTATGCTGGGAACTGTCCCTGGCACGCTCCAGGTTTGTACAACATTATGAAATAGCCGATAGGCTCCCTGGTAGTTCTGACAATCATATTGAGTGTAACCTGACTCTGGACAAAGAAGACATTGTCAAGTTGGTTATTCAATTCTATTTGTCTCTGTAGATGACATCAACTGTGTTTGTCTCTGTAGATTACATCAGCAGTGTTTGTCTCTGTAGATTACATCAGCAGTGTTTGTCTCTGTAGATTACATCAGCAGTGTTTGTCTCTGTAGATGACATCAACTGTGTTTGTCTCTGTAGATTACATCAGCAGTGTTTGTCTCTGTAGATTACTCATTGTTTGTCTCTGTAGATGACATCAACATTGTTGACTGTAGATAACATAAACTGTGTTTGTCTCTGTAATAGATGCCATAAACTGTGTTTGTCTCTGTAATAGATGCCATAAACTGTGTTTGTCTCTGTAATAGATGCCATAAACTGTGTTTGTCTGTGTAATAGATGCCATAAACTGTGTTTGTCTGTGTAATAGATGCCATAAACTGTGTTTGTCTGTGTAATAGATGTCATAAACTATGTTTGTCTGTGTAATAGATGCCATAAACTGTGTTTGTCTCTGTAATAGATGCCATAGACTATGTTTGTCTCTGTAGGTGACATCAACATTGCTTGACTGTAGATAACATAAACTGTGTTTGTCTCTGTAATAGATGCCATAAACTGTGTTTGTCTGTGTAATAGATGCCATAAACTATGTTTGTCTCTGTAATAGATGCCATAAACTATGTTTGTCTCTGTAATAGATGCCATAAACTATGTTTGTCTCTGTAATAGATGCCATAAACTGTGTTTGTCTCTGTAATAGATGCCATAAACTATGTTTGTCTGTGTAATAGATGCCATAAACTATGTTTGTCTCTGTAATAGATGCCATAAACTGTGTTTGTCTGTGTAATAGATGCCATAAACTATGTTTGTCTCTGTAATAGATGCCATAAACTATGTTTGTCTCTGTAATAGATGCCATAAACTGTGTTTGTCTCTGTAGATGACATCAACATTGTTTGACTGTAGATAACATAAACTGTGTTTGTCTCTGTAATAGATGCCATAAACTGTGTTTGTCTGTGTAATAGATGCCATAAACTGTGTTTGTCTGTGTAATAGATGCCATAAACTATGTTTGTCTCTGTAACAGATGCCACAAACTGTGTTTGTCTGTGTAATAGATGCCATAAACTATGTTTGTCTCTGTAATAGATGCCATAAACTGTGTTTGTCTCTGTAATAGATGCCATAAACTGTGTTTGTCTCTGTAATAGATGCCATAAACTGTGTTTGTCTCTGTAATAGATGCCATAAACTGTGTTTGTCTCTGTAATAGATGCCATAAACTGTGTTTGTCTGTGTAATAGATGCCATAAACTGTGTTTGTCTCTGTAATAGATGCCATAAACTGTGTTTGTCTGTGTAATAGATGCCATAAACTGTGTTTGTCTGTGTAATAGATGCCATAAACTGTGTTTGTCTCTGTAATAGATGCCATAAACTGTGTTTGTCTCTGTAATAGATGCCACAAACTATGTTTGTCTCTGTAATAGATGCCACAAACTATGTTTGTCTCTGTAATAGATGCCATAAACTGTGTTTGTCTGTGTAATAGATGCCATAAACTGTGTTTGTCTCTGTAATAGATGCCATAAACTGTGTTTGTCTGTGTAATAGATGCCATAAACTGTGTTTGTCTCTGTAATAGATGCCATAAACTGTGTTTGTCTGTGTAATAGATGCCATAAACTGTGTTTGTCTCTGTAATAGATGCCATAAACTGTGTTTGTCTCTGTAATAGATGCCACAAACTATGTTTGTCTCTGTAATAGATGCCACAAACTATGTTTGTCTCTGTAATAGATGCCACAAACTATGTTTGTCTCTGTAATAGATGCCATAAACTGTGTTTGTCTGTGTAATAGATGCCATAAACTGTGTTTGTCTCTGTAATAGATGCCATAAACTGTGTTTGTCTGTGTAATAGATGCCATAAACTGTGTTTGTCTCTGTAATAGATGCCATAAACTGTGTTTGTCTCTGTAGATGACATCAACATTGTTTGACTGTAGATGCCATAAACTGTGTTTGTCTCTGTAATAGATGCCATAAACTGTGTTTGTCTCTGTAATAGATGCCATAAACTGTGTTTGTCTCTGTAATAGATGCCATAAACTGTGTTTGTCTCTGTGAATCTCCTGAATGTTGCTGATGAATGTCTTGTTTCCTCAAAGATCTTCTGACAGAATGTCTGGACTCAGACTTGTCCTGGACGATGTGGCTCATGGACTCAAAGACTCTCTCAGCGGCTGGTGGGTGGCAGTCAAATGCTGGCAGGGTGAGGCCAAGCTTCTTACAAATAAACCACCACCTCCAAAGGCATTTTCAGAACATGCCAGAAAACGAACTGAGCAGCAACGAAAGAAAGAAGCTGATGGGTAAGTATGTCGTTTTGTGATGGAATCGTCATTGTGACGGTGATATGTGATATGATATTTTTTCATGACATTTCGCTTATTCTCTTTGGGGGACTTGTTGGTCTCAAGATAAGACGAAGGTCTCGAGATAGAGTGGTTGTGAGTTCAAATCTCGGCTACAACAGTTGGTATTTTTATTTGTGGTTTCTCTCTGTAGCAACTGCCCCTGGTCTTAACAGCAAGGCCTGGCTTGAAACGTCACTTACTCATTGACGGAAAAAAATATGAGTACCTCCTAAGATTGAGTTATCTGTCTGTGCGACGAGGGTTTCCTGTGTCCACGACTGCCAGAGAAAAAAGGATTCCTCATCATTATCAAGTGCCATCTCTGCAATGAAGGTTGGCTACCATTGAGCGCCATTCTGCTCTGTCTCTTGCTTTGATGGTGCAGGTTGTCATACGCTGATTTGTCCATCTTTTGATGTTACTCGTCCATGTTAAAAAAAAAATGATTAAAACACAAAATTCAGTTCGTAGTGTCTGGGGACTTTGCCAGAGGTAAATGCTGGCGAATGCTAAAAAAAAAATTGGTTCCCTTTGGCTTTTGTCAGTAAAAGAGTAAAAGAATGAAAGAGCTAGGCTGAAAGTTTTGATGCACACAAAGTTCAGTTGATCACATTTATAAATTGTTCTATTTTATTAATTCTCTCAATTTGTTTCTCACTTTGAAGGAATCTGATGGATATCATTTGGACAACAGTCACCACAGCTGGTGTAGCCCTCTTGGTAAGATCTCTTATCTGTTTGATGTCATTAATTATCTCAGACTTTTCTGATGTTGTCTTTATTCATCTTGGTAAGATCTCTTATCTGTTTGATGTCATTAATTATCTCAGACTTTTCTGATGTTGTCTTCATTCATCTTGGTAAGATCTATCATCTTACAATCTATCATATTTAAATTCATTTACCTGCTTTAATATTGTTCCACTTGTCTTTATTTTGCACTGAGGTGATGTCTTTTTCTTTGTTGTTACCATTACTTCTGTCTTTCTGCTATTAAGACTGAGTCCTTTATTTTTGCTTTCTTTCACTATAATGTCTAATATTTCTTGTAACTCATTTTCACTCTTGGGGATTAAGACTATCATCAGCATCTATCCCTATCTATTGTCCTTTCGAGCCGAAGACGGCACAAAGGGCAGAATATAAAAACACCAAGTGACGTATAGAGAATATGGTGTTAGTGACCATAAATTTTACAGACCTTCGGCACATAATTTTCAGGGTAATATGGTCGGTATTACGCTTGTGCCATTGCAGAGATCACTGCTCTAAAATCTATGGCTCTGTTTCCATAACATTACATTTTACAATGACAGCTTGTCAAGCCATCGATTAACTTCCTTAGTTGCCATCATCAGCATACCTTAGATTATTTATATTATGTCCTCTGATTGTTATTCCAGGCATGCCCCTTATGGATCTTAAAATAATCTCACTATACATATTAAACAAGTCTGGTGACAGCACACAACCTTGCCTAATGCCCTGTTTTATTTGTTGAAACATTCCCAAGCAAGTTACTGAGTTTAATTTCCATGACCTTCAAAAATGTGTGAATATTTGGGTCAATGAGACTGTATTTCATTTGCAGATAACATTCCTCATTCAGTCTGGCTGCTCATACATCGCAGTTTTATTTGGTGAGTTGTCAGTTTGTATTTGTCACTTGCTGTGTTTGTTGTTGAACCACAAGCAGCTGGTCACCACCGTCCACACGATCAAGGAAATCTGTTGGCTTTGGTGTCCCTTAAATAAGTTTGATGATTGTTTACTGGGCTGTGCTGTTTGATGATTGTTTACTGGGCTGTGCTTTTTGATGATTGTTTTCTGAGCTGTACTGTTTGGTGATTGTTTATTGGGCTGCGCTGTTTGATGATTGTTTACTGGGCTGTGCTGTTTGATGATTGTTTACTGGGCTGTGCTGTTTGGTGATTGTTTACTGAGCTGTACTGTTTGATGATTGTTTACTGGGCTGTGCTGTTTGATGATTGTTTACTGAGCTGTGCTGTTTGATGATTGTTTACTGAGCTGTACTGTTTGATGATTGTTTACTGAGCTGTACTGTTTGGTGATTGTTTACTGAGCTGTACTGTTTGATGATTGTTTACTGGGCTGTGCTGTTTGATGATTGTTTACTGAGCTGTGCTGTTTGGTGATTGTTTACTGAGCTGTGCTGTTTGATGATTGTTTACTGAGCTGTGCTGTTTGATGATTGTTTACTGAGCTGTACTGTTTGATGCTTGTTTACTGAGCTGTACTGTTTGGTGATTGTTTATTGGGCTGTGCTGTTTGGTGATTGTTTATTGGGCTGTGCTGTTTGGTGATTGTTTATTGGGCTGTACTGTTTGATGATTGTTTACTGAGCTGTACTGTTTGGTGATTGTTTACTGAGCTGTGCTGTTTGGTGATTGTTTATTGGGCTGTACTGTTTGGTGATTGTTTATTGGGCTGTACTGTTTGGTGATTGTTTATTGGGCTGTACTGTTTGATGATTGTTTACTGGGCTGTGCTGTTTGATGCTTGTTTACTGAGCTGTACTGTTTGGTGATTGTTTACTGAGCTGTACTGTTTGGTGATTGTTTATTGGGCTGTGCTGTTTGGTGATTGTTTATTGGGCTGTGCTGTTTGATGATTGTTTATTGGGCTGTGCTGTTTGATGATTGTTTACTCAACTATGCTGTTTTAGCATTTCTTCTCTCCTTTAACTATAACTTTGTATTAAATACAACAGTGTATTAGATACAACAATGTACTAGATACAACAATGTATTAGATACAACAATGTATTTGATACAACAATGTACTAGATACAACAATGTATTAGATACAACAATGTATTAGATACAACAATGTACTAGATACGACAATGTACTAGATACGACAATGTACTAGATACGACAATGTACTAGATACGACAATGTACTTGATACAACAATGTATAGATACAACAATGTACTAGATACAACAATGTACTAGATACAACAATGTACTAGATACAACAATGTACTAGATACAACAATGTATTAGATACAACAATGTACTAGATACAATAATGTATTGCAGGTGAAAGTTTCCAGCGTGGGCTGACGATCTCTGCTGTTGTCCTTGACTTCCTGTGGTGGTTTCCCAGCATGGCTGTCATCAAACTAACCAGCATCATCAGCAATAATGTCAGTTCTCATTCTATGTGTGTGTGTTTGTATATACTCTCTCTTGCTCATCATCAGCAATAATGTCAGTTCTCATTCTATGTGTGTGTGTTTGTATATACTCTCTCTTGCTCATCATCAGCAATAATGTCAGTTCTCATTCTATGTGTGTGTGTTTGTATATACTCTCTCTTGCTCTTCTTTCTTTTTTGTCATCACCCTTCCAGACATGCCGTAAGAGGCGACTAAGGAGGTTGATCAATGGCTTGACAAGCTGTCATTGTAAAAAGTATTGTTATGGAAACAGAGCCATAGATTTTGGAAGCAGCGATCTCTGTAATATGTGACATTTTGGCATGCAAGGTTTCTGTTTTTAAGATTGTGGTTCTGCCCTATGTGCCATCTTCGGCTCGAAAGGACAATAGATAGATAGATTAAGTGGGCTTGACTTTGATATGTCATTAGTTTAGAGCCAAACACTGATATTTGTACAGTTAGGCTCGACACATCTATCTTTGGTAATACATCTATCTTTGGTAATACACCTATATTTTGTAATACATCTATATTTGTAATACATCTATATTTGGTAATACGTCTATATTTGGTAATACATCTATCTTTGGTAACATATTTATATTTGGTAATACATCTATATTTGGTAATACATCTATCTTTGGTAATACATCTATATTTGGTAAAACATTTATATTTGGTAATACATCTATATTTGGTAATACATCTATATTTGGTAATACAACTATATTTGGTAATACATCTATCTTTGGTAATACATCTATATTTGGTAATACATCTATATTTGGTAATACATCTATCTTTGGTAATACATCTATCTTTGGTAATACATCTATATTTGGTAATACATCTATATTTGGTAATACACCTATATTTGGTAATACATTTATATTTGGTAATACATTTATATTTGGTAATACATCTGTATTTGGTAATACATCTATATTTGGTAATACATCTATCTTTGGTAATACATCTATATTTGGTAATACATCTATATTTGGTAATACATCTATATTTGGTAATACATTTATATTTGGTAATACATTTATATTTGGTAATACATCTATCTTTGGTAATACACCTATATTTGGTAATACATCTATCTTTGGTAATACATCTATATTTGGTAATACATCTATATTTGGTAATACATCTATCTTTGGTAATACATCTATATTTGGTAATACATCTATATTTGGTAATACATCTATATTTGGTAATACATCTATATTTGGTAATACATCTATCATTGCTGATCAATCTCTGCCATGGCAGCAACTATTTTTGGCTTACTCTTTTCCAATTAAAATTGCCAAGGGTTCTTTAAACACCCACGAGTGCACACTGGATTTCCTGGTTTTTTTTTTTGCCACTTCCTGAAAGCAAGACATTGGATCTCACTAACAGGAGATCATTGCTGGAGGGGAGAAGTAAGCACTGATGAGAGTGAAGAATTCCCACAGCTTGAAGTGAAATTTGAATCCAGTGCCTTGGCTGTCCAGAGATTAACATCTTACTCATTTTATTTCCTCTTCTTCTTCTCTTCTCCCTGTGGAGCATAGGTCTTCAACAAACACTTTCAGCTCCCTGTGGAGCATAGGTCTTCAACAAACACTTTCAGCTCCCTGTGGAGCATAGGTCTTCAACAAACACTTTCAGCTCCCTGTGGAGCATAGGTCTTCAACAAATACTTTCAGCTCCCTGTGGAGCATAGGTCTTCAACAAACACTTTCAGCTCCCTGTGGAGCATAGGTCTTCAACAAATACTTTCAGCTCCCTGTGGAGCATAGGTCTTCAACAAACACTTTCAGCTCCCTGTGGAGCATAGGTCTTCAACAAACACTTTCAGCTCCCTGTGGAGCATAGGTCTTCAACAAATACTTTCAGCTCCCTGTGGAGCATAGGTCTTCAACAAACACTTTCAGCTCCCTGTGGAGCATAGGTCTTCAACAAATACTTTCAGCTCCCTGTGGAGCATAGGTCTTCAACAAACACTTTCAGCTCCCTGTGGAGCATAGGTCTTCAACAAACACTTTCAGCTCCCTGTGGAGCATAGGTCTTCAACAAACACTTCAGCTCCCTGTGGAGCATAGGTCTTCAACAAACACTTTCCAAGCCGTTTTGTTTTTTTGCCATGCTTTTAAGATCATTCCATGTCTTCCCCATCATTTTAACCTCTGCTTCCAATGTTAATGTTTAATGTTATCTATTATAGGAGAGCTATCTTATATATTAATATGTTATCTATTATAGGAAAGCTATGTTATATATTAATATGTTATCTATTATAGGAGAGCTATGTTATATATTAATATGTCATCTATTATAGGAAAGCTATGTTATATATTAATATGTTATCTATTATAGGAAAGCTATGTTATATATTAATATGTCATCTATTATAGGAGAGCTATGTTATATATTAATATGTCATCTATTATAGGAGAGCTATGTTATATATTAATATGTCATCTATTATAGGAGAGCTATGTTATATATTAATATGTCATCTATTATAGGAGAGCTATGTTATATATTAATATGTTATATATTATATGAGAGCTATGTTATATATTAATATGTTATCTATTATAGGAGAGCTATGTTATATATTAATATGTTATCTTTTATAGAAGAGCTATGTTATATATTAATATGTCATCTATTATAGGAGAGCTATGTTATATATTATAGGAGAGCTATGTTATATATTAATATGTTATATATTATAGGAGAGCTATGTTATATATTAATATGTTATATATTATAGGAGATCTATGTTATATATTATAGGAGAGCTATGTTATATATTAATATGTAATATATTATAGGAGATCTATGTTATATTTTATAGGAGAGCTATTTTATATATTAATATGTTATATATTATAGGAGAGCTATGTTATCTATTATAGGAGAGCTATGTTATATATTAATATGTTATCTATTATAGGAGAGCTATGTTATATATTAATATGTTATCTATTATAGGAGAGCTATGTTATATATTATAGGAGATCTATGTTATATATTAATGTTATATATTGTAGGAGATCTATGTTATATATTAATATGTTATATGTTATAGGAGAGCTATGTTATATATTAATATGTTATCTATTATAGGAGAGCTATGTTATCAACAAAGTCTAAGTCATCAAGTTGCTATCATACCTCTAGACCACACAATTCCTCCCCAAACATACTCTAAAGTTGATGGCACGACGTGCTGTTGGTCTTTTATGAGAGAGTGAGAATAGCTTCTCTACAGCAGATGATGGCAGATGCCCACCTGCTGCCAATGTAATCTTTTATATCTGAGGAAATTTAGTGGTGGCCTAGTGATTAGTTCACCTGATACCAATGTAATCTTTTATATCTGAGGAAATGTAGTGGTGGCCTAGTGATTAGTTCACCTACCTCCAATGTAATCTTTTATATCTGAGGAAATGTAGTGGTGGCCATAGATTAGTTCACTTGCTACCAATGTTATCTTTTATATCTGAGGAAATGTAGTGGTGGCCATAGATTAGTTCACCTGCTGCCAATGTAATCTTTTATATCTGAGGAAATGTAGTGGTGGCCATAGATTAGTTCACCTGCTGCCAATGTAATCTTTTATATCTGAGGAAATGTAGTGGTGGCCTAGTGATTAGTTCACCTGCTACCAATGTAATCTTTTATATCTGAGGAAATGTAGTAATGGCCTAGTGATTAGTTCACCTGCTACCAATGTAATCTTTTATATCTGAGGAAATGTAGTGGTGGCCTAGTGCTTAGTTCACCTGCTACCAATGTAATCTTTTATATCTGAGGAAATGTAGTGGTGGCCTAGTGATTAGTTCACTTGCTGCTGGTGGATCTGGGTTCATTTGCCACGATATCAGGGTTCACCTAGCTTCTGAAAATGGGTACCAGAGTTTTTTTTCTGGTAAATTAGGCTGCCTCTGGCATGATATATCAACCACATCACTTATGTTCATGTTGTCATGGATCCAGCTGCTTATGAGCTGATGCCCTTTAGCCACCACAATACTCATAAATGATGTCATCGCTCATTGAAATATATGGTATGATGTCATCGCTCATTGAAATATATGGTATGATGTCATCGCTCATTGAAATATACGGTATGATGTCATCGCTCATTGAAATATACGGTATGATGTCATCGCTCATTGAAATATACGGTATGATGTCATCGCTCATTGAAATATACGGTATGATGTCATCGCTCATTGAAATATACGGTATGATGTCATCGCTCATTGAAATATACGGACACCGACATTATTTTCCTTTCCTTACTGTTCACACTCACATCCACACTTTACATCACAGCAACACCAATAGTAAATGTGAAACACTTACATCCACACTTTACATCACAGCAACACCAATAGTAAATGTGAAACACTTACATCCACACTTTACATCACAGCAACACCAATAGTTAATGTGAAACACTTAATCCACACTTTACATCACAGCAACACCAATAGTAAATGTGAAACACTTACATCCACACTTTACATCACAGCAACACCAATAGTAAATGTGAAACACTTACATCCACACTTTACATCACAGCAACACCAATAGTAAATGTGAAACACTTACATCCACACTTTACATCACAGCAACACCAATAGTAAATGTGAAACACTTACATCCACAGCAACACCAATAGTAAATGTGAAACACTTACATCCACACTTTACATCACAGCAACACCAATAGTAAATGTGAAACATTTGCATCCACACTTTACATCACAGCAGCACCAATAGTAAATGTGAAACACTGACATCCACACATCACAGATTCCATCATCATCATGAGCTCAACTGTGACTCATCTTTTCAGGAAGTTGCAGACAAAGTGTTCTTGTTTAAATATGGCCGACCAAAGTTCATGTCGATTGGTGCAACCATCAGCGAGTTTATCTTTAGCAGCATATACCAGACAGTCTTCATTCTGCAGGTACGTCTGTCTTTTGTTTCTTGCATCTCTCATACCTCCACTTGTTTACCGCTTCTCTCATTTTGTGATTTTATTTATCTCGTTTGTTTTTCTTGGCAGACTCATCGACTTGTTTCATTCATTGTTTAATAGGTCTCTCATTTATAATTCTCTTAGTTATTCTTTTATTTCCTGGTTGTTTCCCCTCTCATCGCAGTGAAATCATTTACAGTGAATGATATAGCACAGCAAGTTGCTATAGAAGCCACTTTGGCTAGTTGGTTTCTAAGGAATATGGTCGAGAAACACATTGCACTGAAAATTGTTGATCGAGAGAGAGACAAGCGTTTTGACCTGTTTAGTGTTTGTAAGTTTCATTAGCACCTTCTGTAGTAGCAAAGTGAGGGATTCCCCTACATCATGGAATATTCATTTGGAATATACAAACCATTTGCTTATTGTTATAGCTATTTTTACACACTGAGTTATGTATTTTGTTTACATTTAGTGGCAGTAAACTGGTGAAGTTATACAATTCTTGTGGAACTATATTTTGATCAAATAGGTGGAATAACTGCCAAATTTGAATGAAATCTGTAAACAAGTTTGTGTATTATAATGATTTCAGTGACCTAAAATTGTGACCTCAGACCATAAGTTCAAATAGGAATTTTACTATGAAATAAATTTTGAATAGAGGGCCCCCACTGTGAGGGGAGAAAAGAATTGAGCCACTTTTGCCTGCCACGCTTATTGTAAGAGGCAACTAAGGAGATTTGTAACTGTCACCTGTGTAGTCGAGTAGGACGTGCACAAAACGACCTTGTCAACGAAATTTACCACTGCATGATAGAGTAGCATGATGACGGAGGTGATGGCAGTGACCAAGGCTTTCATCTGGTCAGAGTCACAAGACTACACCCACGGCTGTATACTGAGTGATTCAATAAGCATGATAAGAAAAGTGGAGGCGGGCTCTGTTCGTATGTAATTGTTAGAGTCATTGCAAAAGTAAAAAATAAGTAGGGTCACCTTTGTCTACATCCCAGGACATGTGGTGGGAGTACAGGGAAATGAAAGTATGGACAGGTTGGATAGCTGTGCGGTTGTTGAGGATGGTCGATCAATGGATCGGGTGGACATCATCAATGCCCTCCAGGAAGTGGGAAGGACACAGGACTTCGACAGCCATGAGTCCACGTCACTCCTTTGGATTTCTAAAGATGGGAGTTGAGATGGCACAGCCAGAAATGAGAAACTTAATGGACATGTAAGAAGACTAAATAACCAACACAGAACTGGAGTCATCAGTTGCTGGACACTTCGAGACTTGCTGAGGAGGGGATCTGAGCACCTATGGACATGTTCGGAGTGCAGTGATGATGACCCGCAAATACTCAATACCACTGCATTTTGAAACATGTTGTGACAAGTGGTGGAGCAGATATGGGGAATTACTGACAGCAATGAAACTGGCCCATTGATAGAATTAAAGGATGATGTCATAAACAAAATATTTGTTCCTCCCAAATAAATTTGACAATCTATTTTATTGTCCACTTCTACACAAGTTTGCCACACTTGTAAGGGATCTGCCATTTTTTGTCCCTAAAGACTGGGAACTGAATTTTGTGTGTTAATCCATTTTTTTCCCTGGCAGCCTTGTGCACAGGGGTCCCTCACCGCACAGGCATACAACTCCATCTTTGGAGGTACTTATAATTTCTACGTTGTTGAGTAATTTACATTTCAAGCCAAACTTCACTGATGTTACCAGTGGTGGGTGCCGCAGAGAGAAATCATAAATTAAAATCTCAACTGGTGCAGCTGGGATTTGAACTCACAACCTCTCTTATCTTGAGACCAGCATCTTGCCACGAGACCTATCAGTCCCTCATATCTGCTATCGAGTGAGATCATTGTTTTTAAATAGGACTAATGTCACTTTACATCACTGTAACAACAATAGTTGAATGTGTTGAAACATAAGGGAAAGTGTCAGCACTACATCCTCAAACAAAAAGTGGTGTCAATTAATTTCTGTTTATCTAAACTGTTTTGTGTTTACATAACCTCAAAGTACTTAACTGATTATAGACGCATCAGGGATGTGCCATGGTGGGTGCACCAGGAAGGGTAACTCTCCTGCAGTTTGTTAGCTACGGTCCTGTGTGGACGAGCTTCACTTTATCAGGAGATAGAAATTTGTGGAAGGTCATGGTCACCTATGCCAACTGGTATGGCACATGATGATGATGCAGGTGTTGTGTTATATAGGTGTAGACACAAGAATTTTTTTGTGTTATAGGTGTAGACACAAGGATTTGTTGTGTTATAGGTGTACACAAGGATGTGTTGTGTTATAGGTGTAGACACAAGGATGTGTTGTGTTATAGGTGTAGACACAAGGATGTGTTGTGTTATAGGTGTAGACACAAGGATGTGTTGTGTTATAGGTGTAGACACAAGGATTTGTTGTGTTATAGGTGTAGACACAAGGATGTGTTGTGTTATAGGTGTAGACACAAGGATGTGTTGTGTTATAGGTGTTGACACAAGGATGTGTTGTGTTATATAGGTGTAGACACAAGGATGTGTTGTGTTATAGGTGTAGACACAAGGATTTGTTGTGTTATAGGTGTACACAAGGATGTGTTGTGTTATAGGTGTAGACACAAGGATGTGTTGTGTTATAGGTGTAAACACAAGGATTTGTTGTGTTATAGGTGTAGACACAAGGATGTGTTGTGTCATAGGTGTAGACACAAGAATTTGTTGTGTTATAGGTGTACACAAGGATGTGTTGTGTTATAGGTGTAGACACAAGGATGTGTTGTGTTATAGGTGTAGACACAAGGATTTGTTGTGTTATAGGTGTAGACACAAGGATGTGTTGTGTCATAGGTGTAGACACAAGGATTTGTTGTGTTATAGGTGTAGACACAAGGATGTGTTGTGTTATATAGGTGTAGACACAAGGATGTGTTGTGTTATAGGTGTAGACACAAGGATGTGTTGTGTTATAGGTGTAGACACAAGGATTTGTTGTGTTATAGGTGTAGACACAAGGATGTGTTGTGTCATAGGTGTAGACACAAGGATTTGTTGTGTTATAGGTGTAGACACAAGGATGTGTTGTGTTATATAGGTGTAGACACAAGGATGTGTTGTGTTATAGGTGTAGACACAAGGATGTGTTGTGTTATAGGTGTAGACACAAGGATTTGTTGTGTTATAGGTGTAGACACAAGGATGTGTTGTGTCATAGGTGTAGACACAAGGATTTGTTGTGTTATAGGTGTAGACACAAGGATGTGTTGTGTTATAGGTGTAGACACAAGGATTTGTTGTGTTATAGGTGTAGACACAAGGATGTGTTGTGTTATAGGTGTAGACACAAGGATTTGTTGTGTTATAGGTGTTGACACAAGGATGTGTTGTGTTATAGGTGTAGACACAAGGATGTGTTGTGTTATATAGGTGTAGACACAAGGATGTGTTGTGTTATATAGGTGTAGACACAAGGATGTGTTGTGTTATATAGGTGTAGACACAAGGATTTGTTGTGTTATAGGTGTAGACACAAGGATGTGTTGTGTTATATAGGTGTAGACACAAGGATGTGTTGTGTTATAGGTGTAGACACAAGGATGTGTTGTGTTATAGGTGTAGACACAAGGATGTGTTGTGTTATAGGTGTAGACACAAGGATGTGTTGTGTTATAGGTGTAGACACAAGGATTTGTTGTGTTATATAGGTGTAGACACAAGGATTTGTTGTGTTATAGGTGTAGACACTAGGATTTGTTGTGTTATATAGGTGTAGACACTAGGATTTGTTGTGTTATATAGGTGTAGACACAAGGATTTGTTGTGTTATATAGGTGTAGACACAAGGATTTGTTGTGTTATAGGTGTAGACACAAGGATGTGTTGTGTTATAGGTGTAGACACAAGGATGTGTTGTGTTATAGGTGTAGACACAAGGATTTGTTCTGTTATATTTCAGGCTGGTGTTGTGTGTCTGCTGGTGCCGTGGCCACACATGGCTGTCTTCATGGAGTGGTTGCACTACTCACTCTTCTACGCTGTCTATGCTTTTGAGTACAAGTGGGCCCTGCTTGGTAAGCATTTCTGTCTTTTATTTCTGTAATCACTGACAACAAAAACTCTTTTTTTCCATTATTTCTGTAATCACTGACAACAAAAACTCTTTCTTTCCATTATTTCTGTAATCACTGACAACAAAAACTCTTTCTTTCCATTATTTCTGTAATCACTGACAACAAAAACTCTTTCTTTCCATTTTTTCTGTTGGATGGATTATTCAAAAATAATTGAGATACTTACCTTGACACACCTTGCAGGTATACCAGGACATACAAGGGTAGCCCAAATAGAAAATAACTGGCCATACTATTTTGCTTTTGGTCTTCCTGTTCATCTAGCTACTGGCTACTGGGATTCATTATATACCAGGTTGGTGTTTGGTGGGCGGGGCACAATAGGTTGTATGTGAGGTATTATTGTGGTTGTATGTGAGGTATTGTTGTGGTTGTGTGTGAGGTATTATTGTGGTTGTATGTGAGGTATTATTGTGGTTGTATGTGAGGTATTATTGTGGTTGTATGTGAGATATTATTGTGGTTGTATGTGAGGTATTATTGTGGTTGTATGTGAGGTATTATTGTGGTTGTATGTGAGGTTTTATTGTTGGTGTGTTTGAGGTATTATTGTGGTTGTGTTTGAGGTATTATTGTGGTTGTGTTATTGAGTTATTTGCGGGTCATCATCATTGCACTCCGAACATGTCCATAACACATGGTTGTGTGTGAGGTATTATTGTGGGTGTATTTGAGGTATTGTTGGTGATGAGAGCAGAGTTATGTTTTTGAACACATATTTTTGCTGGTGTGAGGCGTTCATGCGATAGAGGTAGTAAACCATGGGGTGATTGTTGTGGTGTAGCGATTAATATGCCAAGGTGTTTGTGGTGATGGTGTGATCTATATGTGTGTGTCACAATCTGACCTAGATGTGTCACAATCTAACCTGGATGTTGTCACAATCTGACTTGGATGTGTCACAATCTAACCTGGATGTTGTCACAATCTAACCTGGATGTGTCACAATCTAACCTGGATGTTGTCACAATCTAACCTGGATGTGTCACAATCTGACCTGGATGTGTCACAATCTGACCTGGATGTTCTTGAGAAATGCAATCTCTGAATAGTATTTGAGGTGATGTTGTTTGCTCTGCTGTGTGGTGATACTCATTATGTGGTGACAGCTTTATGGTGATGTTGTTTGCTCTGCTGTGTGGTGATACTCATTATGTGGTGACAGCTTTATGGTGATGTTGTTTGCTCTGCTGTGTGGTGATACTCATTATGTGGTGACATCTTTATGGTGATGTTGTTTGCTCTGCTGTGTGGTGATACTCATTATGTGGTGACAGCTTTATGGTGATGTTGTTTGCTCTGCTGTGTGGTGATACTCATTATGTGGTGACAGCTTTATGGTGATGTTGTTTGTTCTGCTGTGTGGTGATACTCATTATGTGGTGACAGCTTTATGGTGATGTTGTTTGCTCTGCTGTGTGGTGATACTCATTATGTGGTGACAGCTTTATGGTGATGTTGTTTGCTCTGCTGTGTGGTGATACTCACTATGTGGTGACAGCTTTATGGTGATGTTGTTTGCTCTGCTGTGTGGTGATACTCATTATGTGGTGACAGCTTTATGGTGATATGTCATTTTCTTATTACCTTAAGTGGGCATGAGTTCATCGTGTTGCTAGTTTACGCCAGAGCCATGATATCTGCGGCCCAACACATCTATCTTCAGTATCATTAAAAAAGTAAAGTACCCCCGTCACGCCAAGTGACGTATAGGGAATATGGTGTTAGTGATCCTATATTTTACAGACCTTCAGCACATGATTTTTGGGGTGATATGGTCGGTATTACGCCCGTGCCGCTTTACTTTCCCAGAAAAAATCCGGTACCCATTTAAGGCTGGGTGGACCCGGAAGCCGTCGGTTGGGATCGAACCCTACCCCTTGTCCGTTGTAGTCCAGTTCACTAACCACTGAGCTATCGCGGCTCCCCTTCAGCATTATTAGATTTGCTTAATCATTTTTGCCCTGGCAGCAGTCATTTTCTTCCCCCCCCCCCCGACTTTTAACTGCCAAGGGTCTTCCAACATGCTTGAGTACACATGGGACCTCCTGGCTTTCACCAATTTACTGGAAGGGTAGACATCGGATCTCACCAACCCAGAGACCGGAGGGGGGGGGGGCCTTGTCCTTGAGGTAACCACGGTTGAAGGTGAATAATGTCCCCTACATGTGATGGGGTCTCAACTCCTCCTGTCCAAAGGCCAATGTCTTATCTTTAGACTACCCTGTCCTGCTGAGGATGTTGTGAAACCCATTATGTTTTTATTGTTATATGTTATGTTTTTATTGTTATATGTTATGTTTTTATTGTTATATGTTATGTTTTTATTGTTATATAGGTTTTTATTAGGTCAACAACAGAAATGATAAATAACTGTCGAGATCGAAAATTGTGGAGAGACATGATCACCTATGCCAGCAGGCCCAGTACTTGATGATGATGTTGTTGTTATGTTTTTTGTTATATGTTATGTTTTTTTGTTATATGTTATGTTTTTTGTTATATGTTATGCTTTTTATTGTTATATTTTTATATATTATGTTTTTGTTATGTTTTTATGTTGTATTTTTGTTGCTATATGTTGTTATGTTTTATTGTAATGTGACTCATTTGATATATTTGTAATGTACTGATAGCTATGTTAAAGCCAACCCTACCACATGTTATTTAGCTTTCCTTAATATTGTGTTGATTTTTCTCTCTGGTTTTTTTTCCTTCTGTCATATTTCAGAACAGTGGCCTTCACCTTGTTGTTTCCGTTCAGTATTCTTGGTGCCACCGCAGCCAGCCCACCTCGACCACAGTTGTAAGTCAGTCATTCATCACTTAATGTTTTAAGCCGCATCTTCTCATCTATTTCTCATTTCTTTCCTCTTCTGCTCAAGTGAGGTGAAACTATCGTACTACACATGTTAAATGTACAAAACACTGCAGATTATATTAACTTTTCTGGACAGCCCACTAACCAACACATGGGCTCCACTTATGAAGGTGCTACGGGACCAAAACCAACACATGGGCTCAACTTATGAAGGTACTATGAGACCAAAACCAACACATGGGCTGCACTTATGAAGGTACTATGAGACCAAAACCAACACATGGGCTCCACTTATGAAGGTACTACGCGACCAAAACCAACACATGGGCTCCACTTATGAAGGTACTATGAGACCAAAACCAACACATGGGCTCCATTTATGAAGGTACTACGGGACCAAAATCAACACATGGGCTCCACTTATGAAGGTACTACGGGACCAAAACCAACACATGGGCTCCACTTATGAAGGTACTACGCGACCAAAACCAACACATGGGCTCCACTTATGAAGGTACTACGAGACCAACACATGGGCTCCACTTATGAAGGTACTACGGGACCAAAACCAACACATGGGCTCCACTTATGAAGGTACTACGCAACCAAAACCAACACATGGGCTCCACTTATGAAGGTACTACGCGACCAAAACCAACACATGGGCTCCACTTATGAAGGTACTACGCAACCAAAACCAACACATGGGCTCCACTTATGAAGGTACTACGCGACCAAAACCAACACATGGGCTCCACTTATGAAGGTACTACGCAACCAAAACTAACACATGGGCTCCACTTATGAAGGTACTACGCGACCAAAACCAACACATGGGCTCCACTTATGAAGGTACTACGCAACCAAAACCAACACATGGGCTCCACTTATGAAGGTACTACGGGCCCAAAACCAACACATGGGCTCCACTTATGAAGGTACTACGGGACCAAAACCAACACATGGGCTCCACTTATGAAGGTACTACGCGACCAAAACCAACACATGGGCTCCACTTATGAAGGTACTACGAGACCAACACATGGGCTCCACTTATGAAGGTACTACGGGACCAAAACCAACACATGGGCTCCACTTATGAAGGTACTACGCAACCAAAACCAACACATGGGCTCCACTTATGAAGGTACTACGCGACCAAAACCAACACATGGGCTCCACTTATGAAGGTACTACGCAACCAAAACCAACACATGGGCTCCACTTATGAAGGTACTACGCGACCAAAACCAACACATGGGCTCCACTTATGAAGGTACTACGCAACCAAAACTAACACATGGGCTCCACTTATGAAGGTACTACGCGACCAAAACCAACACATGGGCTCCACTTATGAAGGTACTACGCAACCAAAACCAACACATGGGCTCCACTTATGAAGGTACTACGGGCCCAAAACCAACACATGGGCTCCACTTATGAAGGTACTACGGGACCAAAACCAACACATGGGCTCCACTTATGAAGGTACTACGCGACCAAAACCAACACATGGGCTCCACTTATGAAGGTACTACGCGACCAAAACCAACACATGGGCTCCACTTATGAAGGTACTACGCGACCAAAACCAACACATGGGCTCCACTTATGAAGGTACTACGCGACCAAAACCAACACATGGGCTCCACTTATGAAGGTACTACGCGACCAAAACCAACACATGGGCTCCACTTATGAAGGTACTACGCGACCAAAACCAACACATGGGCTCCACTTATGAAGGTACTACGGGACCAAAACCAACACATGGGCTCCACTTATGAAGGTACTACGCGACCAAAACCAACACATGGGCTCCACTTATGAAGGTACTACGCGACCAAAACCAACACATGGGCTCCACTTATGAAGGTACTACGCGACCAAAACCAACACATGGGCTCCACTTATGAAGGTACTATGCGACCAAAACCAACACATGGGCTCCACTTATGAAGGTACTACGAGACCAAAACCAACACATGGGCTCCACTTATGAAGGTACTATGAGACCAAAACCAACACATGGGCTCCACTTATGAAGGTACTACGCAACCAAAACCAACACATGGGCTCCACTTATGAAGGTACTACGCGACCAAAACCAACACATGGGCTCCACTTATGAAGGTACTACGGGACCAAAACCAACACATGGGCTCCACTTATGAAGGTACTACGCGACCAAAACCAACACATGGGCTCCACTTATGAAGGTACTACGCGACCAAAACCAACACATGGTACAACCTAAGGTCACATAGGTCAACACTACCACAATGTAAGGTGACATAGGTCAACACTACCACAATGTAAGGTGACATAGGTCAACACTACCACAATGTAAGGTGACATAGGTCAACACTACCACAACATAAGGTGATATAGGTCAACACTACCACAATGTAAGGTGACATAGGTCAACACTACCACAATGTAAGGTGACATAGGTCAACACTACCACAATGTAAGGTCACATAGGTCAACACTACCACAACGTAAGGTGACATAGGTCAACACTACCACAATGTAAGGTGACATAGGTCAACACTACCACAATGTAAGGTCACATAGGTCAACACTACCACAATGTAAGGTGACATAGGTCAACACTACCACAATGTAAGGTCACATAGGTCAACACTACCACAATGTAAGGTGACATAGGTCAACACTACCACAATGTAAGGTGACATAGGTCAACACTACCACAATGTAAGGTGACATAGGTCAACACTACCACAATGTAAGGTGACATAGGTCAACACTACCACAACGTAAGGTGACATAGGTCTACACTACCACAACATAAGGTGATATAGGTCAACACAACCACAACATAAGGTGACACAGGTCAACACTACCACAACATAAGGTGACACAGGTCAACACTACCACAACATAAGGTGACACAGGTCAACACTACCACAACATAAGGTGACAAAGGTCAACACTACCACAACATAAGGTGACACAGGTCAACACTACCACAACATAAGGTGACATAGGTCAACACTACCACAACATAAAGTGATATAGGTCAACACTACCACAATGTAAGGTGACATAGGTCAACACTACCACAACGTAAGGTGATATAGGTCAACACTACCACAATGTAAGGTGACATAGGTCAACACTACCACAACATAAGGTGACACAGGTCAACACTACCACAACATAAGATGACAAAGGTCAACACTACCACAACATAAGGTGACTCAGGCTAACACAACCACAACATAAGGTGACAAAGGTCAACACTACCACAACATAAGGTGACACAGGTCAACACTACCACAACATAAGGTGATATAGGTCAACACTACCACAATGTAAGGTGACACAGGTCAACACAACCACAACGTAAGGTGACACAGGTCAACACTACCACAACATAAGGTGACACAGGTCAACACTACCACAACATAAGATGACAAAGGTCAACACTACCACAACATAAGGTGACTCAGGCTAACACAACCACAACATAAGGTGACAAAGGTCAACACTACCACAACATAAGGTGACACAGGTCAACACAACCACAACGTAAGGTGACAGAGGTCAACATTACAAAGTAGCAACAGTTGATATTCATGCTAACATACTCATATATTTCTGTACGGGGCACTCATTTGTTCATGCTACATTCTCATTGTACGGAGCACTCATTTGTTCATGCTACATTCTCATTGTACGGGGCACTCATTTGTTCATGCTACATTCTCATTGTACGGAGCACTCATTTGTTCATGCTACATTCTCATTGTACGGGGCACTCATTTGTTCATGCTACATTCTCATTGTATGGAGCACTCATTTGTTCATGCTACATTCTCATTGTACGGGGCACTCATTTGTTCATGCTACATTCTCATTGTACGGGGCACTCATTTGTTCATGCTACATTCTCATTGTACGGGGCACTCATTTGTTCATGCTACATTCTCATTGCAGTATTTTCCCTGTACATGTCATGTACCCATCTGTGTACATCACGAATGAGACGTACAAGATCCTCAGATTTCTGACAGGAAAGTCCAAGGTTTGTATCCATTTCTCTGTTAATTACTTTCTCTCACTCTCTCTGTTCATTAATTGTTTGGTATTCGTTCATTTGTTTGTTTGTTAACAGTTATCGTGGACATCATCTGGGTGGAAGGCGGGTCAGTAACGGACATCCTACTCCACTTGACTTGAGAATCTCTGGAGGAAGACAAGTTGGTCGGGTCCCACTCACAGGGATCACAAGACCACAGAGATGTCTTCCTGACATCACATGGTGTCAATGTTATAGTTTTATGGAAAACATGGACAATCTCCACTATACCCATTTTGGTGGGTGTGTTTGTGGGGTCCACTATATCCATTTTGGTGGGTGTGTTTGTGGGGTCCACTATATCCATTTTGGTGGGTGTTGTGTGGGGTCCACTACATCCATTTTGGTGGATGTTGTGTGGGGTCCACTACATCCATTTTGGTGGGTGTTGTGTGGGGTCCACTACATCCATTTTGGTGGTCATTGTGATATATCATGGAGAAGGATCTCCTGTTACCACTGATCTCTATGTAAACTGTCAGCTTTGAGTCATGGACTACTTTTGCCCCAGTTCTGTTAGTCATCCTGGCCTTGTGCTCCTAATACTGATCTCTATGTAAACTGTCAGCTTTGAGTCATGGACTACTTTTGGCCCAGTTTCTGTTAGTCATCCTGGCCTTGTGCTCCTAATCGTGGCCAATTGTTTCAGTCTCTTGGGTGCTTCAACCTTCCCCTCATGACACTATTTCTTCACATACTAATAATGGGTTCATTACTGGTGCCATTATTATTACATTTATTAGTGGTGTATCTTTATCATCAAATGACTTGAATCTATCCCCTGTGTGACTTTCATGACTTGGTACATGTTCTAGTGACTGAGACAAAATGGACAGATGTCGTAACATGAAGACATCAATGCAGCAACTCGTATGGAATCAAATGTCAGGAGACTCTAACAAACCTCTGAGGTTATTAACCCTGTCCAAGATGGACCAATCAATTCTAATTTTCATAATCTGTCCTACTGCAGTCTTCTCTGTAATCATGACTGTTATAATCTACAAGAGTCTATCTAAAACTATCCCTATCTCAGTGTGGATGTTTTCAACCTATCTGATCCTAACTGTGACTTCTCTGATTGGTGGCTGGTCGAGCTGCTGTCCAATCTGTAACAAACAAATTGGCTTTCAGCCTTGATCACACGACCAAATCCTGGGCATATAGTTTCCACAACTATCAACTTACCATTGGCAGCCATTGTGTCCAACAATCTAGAGTTACTGCCCCTTATTTTGAACCCTAATAATCTCAACTCTACTACATCCTAAGAGTGGGCACCAGAAGTTTTCTTGTGAGCAGTCCTGACGTGGTATTGACCAATCCACCAGAGAACGCATTCAGTTGAGGGGATCCACTAACTTAACACCATCCTTACACAGCATGGTTGAACTAACCTCAGTTACTTTTCTAGTTACATACACCCCCTCAATTATCTCCACCTACTTGTGCCATGCTTGAAGTCTCCATCTTGATCAACTGCCGTGTCCTCTTTCTCCAGCTTTGTTTGCCTGTTATCAGAATCATTGCACAGTGTGACACACCTTACAGTCCACCGCACCAATCTTCTTCGCACACTTTTTGGGACTGCTCTCTTGACCCAGTTCCCTCATTCAAACAGTGTCCTAAGAATTTGGCCCACGGAATTCCCAACAACCTGTATGCAACTGTCCCAACAACCTGTATGCAACTGTCCCAACAACCTGTATGCAACTGTCCCAACAACCTGTATGCAACTGTCCCAACAACCTGTATGCAACTGTCCCAACAACCTGTATGCAACTGTCCCAACAACCTGTATGCAACTGTCCCAACAACCTGTATGCAACTGTCCCAACAACCTGTATGCAACTGTTCCAACAACCTGTATGCAACTGTCCCAACAACCTATATGCAGCTGTCCCAACAACCTGTATGCAACTGGTGAATACATCAGGCTCACTGTTCTTTTCTTGACTCATATCAATCTAGGTGTATAAATGCTTAGTAGAAGAAAGCAATCTCTCTTGATCTGTCATAGGGGAGAGAGTGGGCCAGTGCTCATTGCTGTCATTACTTTCCCCACAGTTCAGTTAGACAAGACTCTCATTCCTTTTTTCAGCTCAAAGGAGTCAAGCCTTGAACCCACTTTCTGGGACCAAGGTGTTAGAACCCGCTTTCTGGGACCAAGGTGTTAGAACCCACTTTCTGGGACCAAGGTGTTAGAACCCATTCTGGGATCAAGGTGTTAGAACCCGCTTTCTGGGACCAAGGTGTTAGAACCCGCTTTCTGGGACCAAGGTGTTAGAACCCACTTTCTGGGACCAAGGTGTTAGAACCCACTTTCTGGGACCAAGGTACTAGAACCCACTTTCTGGGACCAAGGAACCCACTTTATGGTTGTATCTTTGGTTGTAAATCCCTGAAACATTGATCAATTTGTTTGTGAATCCCTGAAACATTGATTAATTTGTTTGTGAGTCACTGAAACATTGATTAATTTGTTTGTGAGTCACTGAAACATTGATCAATTTGTTTGTGAGTCACTGAAACATTGATCAATTTGTTTGTGAATCCCTGAAACATTGATCAATTTGTTTGTGAGTCACTGAAACATTGATTAATTTGTTTGTGAGTCACTGAAACATTGATCAATTTGTTTGTGATCCCTGAAACATTGATTAATTTGTTTGTACATTGCTTTTACTTAGATAATTGTTCTCTCCCCTGAACTGACATTTTAAGAATTTATGGCCTCATTTGTTACTCCGCTTCTATGGTGTTATTTTTCTTATTTCATCTCCCCTCCACAGACTGGCAAAGAATGTGAGCAGAAATCAAGATAAAATAAATCATTGTAATTGTTCTTATCAGCAATATGATCATAAAATGTTCCATCCTCATCGGAGCTCCGTGTATTCTTGCTGTCATTTTTTTTATCATCTCACAAACATATATTCAGATGATAATGAGAGAGTGTTGTGAGTATGACTCTCAGGCCAAACTGGCAATACAACTTATTCAAATTGGTGCCAGCTACTTTGGCTTGGGTTGTGCCAAATAAACAGAGTACACAAGACCAAAGAGCATTTACCAAGGGTTTTACATAATAGAAAGAAAGATACCAGATAGGATAATAAATTATTACAGAAAACAGAATTAAGACTTCTGTAATGTCACAGGTTGTGTACACATCTTTTCCATGAGAAAGTATATGAGCTCATTTGATAGACTGGTTTTTGTAGTTGCATCTCTGTAGCCCTTAAGGTGTAGACAAGTTGTGCTGCACTTAGAGTAGCTTGGAGTTTTGATGTTGGTTTGATAGCAGAGAGTTAATACAAGCTTTGAGATCAAAGTTGTGATGTGGCAAACTGCAGCGGCATTCTTCACACCCCTGCCAGGGAATTTCAAACTTGGAGACAGAGATCTCATCACTGCCAGCACTGATAGATTTGTTTGATTGCTCAGATGAAGGTACTATTGACATTATTGTGAAAGAATGACATGTTTTGGTTCAAACAGATGTTAGTCTTGATACAGGGTGAGAGTGTTGTTCTAGGTGTGAATGACATGTTTTGGTTCAAACAGATGTTAGTCTTGATGCAGGGTGGGAGTGTTGCTCTAGGTGTGAATGACATGTTTTGATTCAAACAGATGTTAGTCTTGATGCAGGGTGGGAGTGTTGCTCTAGGTGTAAATGACATGCTTTGATTCAAACAGATGTTAGTCTTGATGCAGGATGGGAGTGTTGCTCTAGGTGTAAATGACATGTTTTGGTTCAAACAGATGTTAGTCTTGATGCAGGGTGGGAGTGTTGTTCTAGTTGTGAATGACATGTTTTGGTTCAAACAGATGTTAGTCTTGATGCAGGGTGGGAGTGCTGCTGTAGGTGTAAATGACATGTTTTGATTCAAACAGATGTTAGTCTTGATGCAGGGTGGGAGTGCTGCTGCTGCTCTAGTTGTACCCGACATGATGTAACACTTTTAAAGGACTTCCTAAATATACATGCTAGATTGAAGGACAGATGTCAACTGGCATTCGGGAGTTAAATAAACAGATGCTGCCTGCCTGATGATGCACCCAACAAATGTCAATAAATGTGAACCCTGGGATGTCTCCACAAGACTTTGCAAGTGACCAGCAACTCCCATTTGTTTCTAGCAAATGTTTTGTGTCAATATCTTATTGTTGTCACATGAGGTATTATTTAGAAAATTGATTTGAATGTTGATTTCTGTGAACATTTATCAATATTTCGTGGCAAATGTTTATCATAATGATCATATGTACAGTTACTTTAATGATTTATCATAATGATCATACGTACAGTTACTTTAATGATTTATCATAATGATCATACGTAGTTACTTTAATGATTTATCATAATGATCATACGTCTATCTATCTATTGACCTTTCGAGCCGTAACCGGCCCATAGGGCGTAGACCAAGATACACCTTCTCCTATATGAATTTTTGTTCTAGCAGTTTTCTTTTAAAGATATTTTATCAAATCTCGCCATCTGTCTCTGTTCTGTGCAAGCAGTTCTATCTCATTGTACAGATCATACGTACAGTTACTTTAATGATTTATCATAATGATCATACGTACAGTTACTTTAATGATTTATCATAATGATCATACGTACAGTTACTTTAATGATTTATCATAATGATCATACGTACAGTTACTTTAATGATTTATCCATGTCAATTTTATTATACTAGTTATCATAAATCATGTTTGTGCTAATTATAATAAATATTCTGCATTGTTATTGTCGTTGCTTGTGGATATTGTCCTTGCGTTTTCTCATATTTGATTCTTTTAGCAAGATCAGCAAAAGGCACGGCAGAATTTCTAAGCAAATTTATTAAAAATTGTATGATTCGTTCTTTGTCAATTTTTTACTGGACAGTTGTAATGAACGAGTTCTTTTATGCTGGTTTTTTTTTTTCACGACCCATTGCAAAGTTTTGATTGGATGGTTTTGAGAATGTGAAGGCTGTGACTTTTATGCAATGATTTTTATCACAATATGACCTTTTTATCGCTTGATGTCCGGTCCGCAGAGTTGTGTCACTCATTTTGTACATGCTTTTGACCTATGCAATCATGTTCCTTTAGATGCTCACCTTAGATGTTCTGTCTCGGATCCAGTGTGTTGTTCACTGCATCTTTAACCTGAACAGTAGACATTTTACTGTTGTTATCTTTTAATCAGCATTTATGTACATTTTCTCTCTGTGGCCAACCGTCACGTCACTCTACAACTAATTTTTACAACAGTACCAACCGTCACGTCACTCTACAACTAATTTTCACAACAGTACCAACCGTCACGTTACTCTACAACTAATTTTCACAACAGTACCAACCGTCACGTCACTCTACAACTAATTTTCACAACACACAGTACCAACCGTCACATTACTCTACAGCAACCTATGTGATCTGTAACAAAACAACACACTTTGACCACATCCCTTCTCCTTCAGATTGTTTCTGATCCTGACAGTTTGTATGTGTTGCTGTAGAGTTATAAAGCTGTTTATACACGCTGTTGTTTCCACTCATGGTCACAACTTTCCTCATTACTTCTGTAGACGGCTTGCATGAGCATTCACCAACGTTTGCACTGGCTTTCAGTTTGTATCTACTGACATGTTTGTGTGACTCCATCTTTTGTGTTTACCAAAATAAAAATATTGCTGTGGTATATATCAACATGTTGGTGTAATATTTTTAATATGTCCATGTTGTTCGTCCATATGCAAGAAGCATGACTGTAATGGTAAAAGCTTTGTTTAAATCAAAGCTAGAGATGTGGATGCTCAGAACAACACCTGATTGAAGACCGTGATTATCAGTAAAGATATCAACTATCGAAATGATCAATGCTTTTTTTTTTCATTTGATAATCTGGTAACATCAAGTGGTAAAACAAGCAACAAACTTGAAATACCTGAGAGCAATTTTCTCTGAAGATGGTAAAATAGATCAGGAAATCGATATACAAACCAAATATTGGGACAGCTATCTCCTACACTTCAACACAAACCAAATATTGGGACAGCTATCTCCTACACTTCAACACAAACCAAATATTGGGACAGCTATCTCCTACACTTCAACACAAACCAAATACTGGGACAGCTACCTCCTACACTTCAACACAAACCAAATATTGGGACAGCCATTCCCCACACTTCAACACAAACCAAATATTGGGACAGCTATCTCCTACACTTCAACACAAACCAAATATTGGGACAGCTACCTCCTACACTTCAACACAAACCAAATATTGGGACAGCTATCTCCTACACTTCAACACAAACCAAATATTGGGACAGCCATTCCCTACACTTCAACACAAACCAAATATTGGGACAGCTATCTCCTACACTTCAACACAAACCAAATATTGGGACAGCTATCTCCTACACTTCAACACAAACCAAATATTGGGACAGCTATCTCCTACACTTCAACACAAACCAAATATTGGGGCAGCAATTCCCTATACTTCAACACAAACCAAATATTGGGACAACTATCTCCTACACTTCAACACAAACCAAATATTGGGACAGCAATTCCCTATACTTCAACACAAACCAAATATTGGGACAGCCATTCCCTACACTTCAACACAAACCAAATATTAGGACAGCCATTCCCTATACTTCAACACAAAGCAATACCTTTTGCCACCAAGAAACATCTTATATACAGTATATTCATGCCCACATTGTGCTACCAATGCTAAACATGGTCACTTACATCTAACCATAAAAGAAAACTTGTCACCACAGAGATGCAATGTCAGAAAAAAACGCTTGGAGTGACCAGAAAAGCCAGAATCAGAAATGATAAGAGAAAGAGTAGGCATTGAATCAAACCTAAACTACATACAGAAACAACAAATAAACTGGTTTGTTCTTCTAGAAAGAGTAGGCATTGAATCAAACCTAAACTACATACAGAAACAACAAATAAACTGGTTTGTTCTTCTAGAAAGAGTAGTCATTGAATCAATCCTAAACTACATACAGAAACAACAAATAAACTGGTTTGTTCTTCTAGAAAGAATGCCGTGTGATTCCTTACCATAAAAAAAAATAGCAAAGAGCCTCGTCACGCCAAGTGGCATATAGGGAATGTGGTGCTAGTGACCATCATTTTTATAGACCTTCGGTGCTAGATTTTAGTGTAATGTGGTCGATATTATGCCCGTGCCACTTTACTTTCCCAGAAAAAAATCTGGTACCTGTTTAAGGCTGGGCGAACCTGGAAGCCATTGATCAGGATCGAACTCAACCTCTTGTCCTTTGTAGTTCAGTTAACTAGCCACTGAGCTATTGCAGCTCTGATTCCTTACCGTACAAAGCATATATTAATATATAGAGGAGAAAGAAGAAGAACAAGAGGCAGACCCAGAGTAAGATGGACAGAGAACATCAAGGAAATGCTACAACAACAGCAAATGAGTGAGGCCGAGTGAATTTGTGATGATGACTTGGCCGATTTGTGTGAGTGACTTGCCCAATTTGTGTGAGTGACTTGCCAAATTTGTGATAGTGACTTGCCCAATTTGTGATGATGACTTGGCCAATTTGTGTGAGTGACTTGCCCAATTTGTGTGACTTGCCAAATTTGTGCGGGTGGCTTGCCCAATTTGTGTGAGTGACTTGCCCAATTTGTGTGAGTGACTTGCCAAATTTGTGCGGGTGGCTTGCCCAATTTGTGTGAGTGACTTGCCCAATTTGTGTGAGTGACTTGCCCAATTTGTGTGAGTGACTTGCCCAATTTGTGATGATGACTTGGCCAATTTGTGTGAGTGACTTGCCCAAATTGTGTGAGTGACTTGCCCAATTTGTGTGAGTGACTTGTCCAATTTGTGTGAGTGACTTGCCAAATTTGTGTGGGTGGCTTGCCCAATTTGTGTGAGTGACTTGCCCAATTTGTGTGAGTGACTTGCCCAATTTGTGTGAGTGACTTGCCCAATTTGTGTGAGTGACTTGCCAAATTTGTGTGGGTGGCTTGCCCAATTTGTGTGAGTGACTTGCACAATTTGTGTGGGTGGCTTGCCCAATTTGTGTGAGTGACTTGCCCAATTTGTGATGATGACTTGGCCAATTTGTGTGGGTGACTTGCCCAATTTGTGATGATGACTTGCCCAATTTGTGTGAGTGACTTGGCAAATTTGTGTGGGTGGCTTGCCCAATTTGTGTGAGTGACTTGCCCAATTTGTGTGAGCGACTTGCCCAATTTGTGATGATGACTTGGCCAATTTGTGTGAGTGACTTGCCCAATTTGTGTGAGTGACTTGCCCAATTTGTGTGAGTGACTTGCCCAATTTGTGTGACTTGCCCAATTTGTGATGATGACTTGGCCAATTTGTGTAAGTGACTTACCCAATTTGTGTGAGTGACTTGCCCAATTTGTGATGATGACTTGGCCAATTTGTGTGGGTGACTTGCCCAATTTGTGTGAGTGACTTGCCCAATTTGTGTGAGTGACTTGCCCAATTTGTGTGAGTGACTTGCCCAATTTGTGATGATGACTTGGCCAATTTGTGATGATGACTTGTCCAATTTGTGTAAGTGACTTACCCAATTTGTGTGAGTGACTTGCCCAATTTGTGATGATGACTTGGCCAATTTGTGTGGGTGACTTGCCCAATTTGTGTGAGTGACTTGGCCAATTTGTGTGGGTGGCTTGCCCAATTTGTGTGAGTGACTTCACCAATTTGTGATGATGACTTGGCCAATTTGTGTGAGTGGCTTGCCCAATTTGTGTGAGTGACTTGCCCAATTTGTGTGAGTGACTTGCCCAATTTGTGTGGGTGGCTTGCCCAATTTGTGTGAGTGACTTGCCCAATTTGTGTGAGTGACTTGCCCAATTTGTGTGAGTAACAAATATTTGATAATTAAATCACATATAAATATTTGATAATTAAATCACATATAAATATTTGATAATTAAACCACATATAAATATTTGATAATTAAATCACATATAAATATTTGATAATTAAATCACATATAAATATTTGATAATTAAATCACATATAAATATAACATAAAGATAATTTTAAAATATCAACATAAATATGTTACTTTGTATCAGTAAAGATTTGTGAGATGGCTTCATGCACTTTCACATCTTGGGGATAGAACCCTGGCTATCATCAACTGACTCCCTGGCAATAACATAAAGCCTTGTGTTAAGACAAGGAAGATAACAACCCACGGGCTCCTAATAGTAAACAAAGAAGATTTGTTTCCCTTGTCTAAGATATCTCTCTTTATCTGTTTGCATTTGTTGTCATCGACTTTTTATTCTTTATAATATCTTTGACCAAGAGTTATCTCCAACTTACTGTTTATTATATTGGAGACAAATAACAGACGACAGAATATACATGGAAAACAAACCAGTGGAAGAGATCAATCACTTTATCTAGCTTGGAAGTCACATTGATCGAGAAGGGGATACAAGTAAAGAAATTAGAATCAGAATAGCTAAAGAAGCAACGTCTTTCAGAAGCCTTGAAAAGTTGTGGAAATCAAAACTCATCAGCACAAACACAAAACTTAGACTATTCAAATCAAATGTATTATCAACCCTTACGTATGCATGTGAAAGCTGGAAAACAACAAGAGATATAGAAACAAAGTTGAACGCATTAGAAAATAAATGTCTAAGGAAAATACTTGGTATAGCATGGAACGAATTCAAAACAAACGAGGAAATTAGAGAAATCGCCAATCAACCACTAATATCTTCAGTAATAAAGAAAAGACGATGGTCATATGTTGGACATGTGATGAGAAGAGATAATAACCGAATAGCAAAGCAAGCCCTCATATGGGAAACAACAGGTAAAAGAAAAAAGAGGAAGACCCAGGGAGACACTGAGAAGAACATTGATGAGAGAGGCAAGAGCAGCAGGAATCGGCTCCCTCAATGAGATAGAGCTGCTTGCACAGAACAGAGACAAATGGCGAGATTTGATAAAATATCTTTAAAAGAATTGAAAACTGCTAGAACAAAATTCAGATAAGAGAAGGAGTATCTTGGTCTACGCCCTATGGGCCAGCTACGGCTCGAAAGGTCAATAGATAGATAGATAGACAAATAATAATCAATGAATATTATTATAGAGGGAAACTTCCGAGGCGATAATCAGTGAATCAATTCAGAGGAAGAGCTATGTTTACAGCACTGGGGGGGGGGGGGGGGAATGACAAATAATCAACAACAACAAAAAAACGAAGAACAATATATGGACCGAAGCAAGATCGAACCCGTACTCAATGGCACAGCGCCTGGCCACTTATTTATTATATTGTTTTGACCAACTCCTCATCTTTGATTGATACTTTTGTTCCTCCCCCACACCCCCTCATTTTCTCATCACTCAGGGGCCACACACTGTGGTTCATGTTTGGGTGTGGTTGTATGCCTCATAGTTGATAATGTTGCCATGAAGTGTGGTTAATGTCAGACATCACTCAGGGGCCACACACTGTGGTTCATGTTTGGGTGTGGTTGTATGCCTCATAGTTGATAATGTTGCCATGAAGTGTGGTTAATGTCAGACATCACTCAGGGGCCACACACTGTGGTTCATGTTTGGGTGTGGTTGTATGCCTCATAGTTGATAATGTTGCCATGAAGTGTGGTTAATGTCAGACATCACTCAGGGGCCACACACTGTGGTTCATGTTTGGGTGTGGTTGTATGCCTCATAGTTGATAATGTTGCCATGAAGTGTGGTTAATGTCAGACATCACTCAGGGGCCACACACTGTGGTTCATGTTTGGGTGTGGTTGTATGCCTCATAGTTGATAATGTTGCCATGAAGTGTGGTTAATGTCAGACATCACTCAGGGGCCACACACTGTGGTTCATGTTTGGGTGTGGTTGTATGCCTCATAGTTGATAATGTTGCCATGAAGTGTGGTTAATGTCAGACATCACTCAGGGGCCACACACTGTGGTTCATGTTTGGGTGTGGTTGTATGCCTCATAGTTGATAATGTTGCCATGAAGTGTGGTTAATGTCAGACATCACTCAGGGGCCACACACTGTGGTTCATGTTTGGGTGTGGTTGTATGCCTCATAGTTGATAATGTTGCCATGAAGTGTGGTTAATGTCAGACATCACTCAGGGGCCACACACTGTGGTTCATGTTTGGGTGTGGTTGTATGCCTCATAGTTGATAATGTTGCCATGAAGTGTGGTTAATGTCAGACATCACTCAGGGGCCACACACTGTGGTTCATGTTTGGGTGTGGTTGTATGCCTCATAGTTGATAATGTTGCCATGAAGTGTGGTTAATGTCAGACATCACTCAGGGGCCACACACTGTGGTTCATGTTTGGGTGTGGTTGTATGCCTCATAGTTGATAATGTTGCCATGAAGTGTGGTTAATGTCAGACATCACTCAGGGGCCACACACTGTGGTTCATGTTTGGGTGTGGTTGTATGCCTCATAGTTGATAATGTTGCCATGAAGTGTGGTTAATGTCAGACATCACTCAGGGGCCACACACTGTGGTTCATGTTTGGGTGTGGTTGTATGCCTCATAGTTGATAATGTTGCCATGAAGTGTGGTTAATGTCAGACATCACTCAGGGGCCACACACTGTGGTTCATGTTTGGGTGTGGTTGTATGCCTCATAGTTGATAATGTTGCCATGAAGTGTGGTTAATGTCAGACATCACTCAGGGGCCACACACTGTGGTTCATGTTTGGGTGTGGTTGTATGCCCCATAGTTGATAATGTTGCCATGAAGTGTGGTTAATGTCAGACATCACTCAGGGGCCACACACTGTGGTTCATGTTTGGGTGTGGTTGTATGCCCCATAGTTGATAATGTTGCCATGAAGTGTGGTTAATGTCAGACATCACTCAGGGGCCACACACTGTGGTTCATGTTTGGGTGTGGTTGTATGCCCCATAGTTGATAATGTTGCCATGAAGTGTGGTTAATGTCAGACATCACTCAGGGGCCACACACTGTGGTTCATGTTTGGGTGTGGTTGTATGCCTCATAGTTGATAATGTTGCCATGAAGTGTGGTTAATGTCAGACATCACTCAGGGGCCACACACTGTGGTTCATGTTTGGGTGTGGTTGTATGCCTCATAGTTGATAATGTTGCCATGAAGTGTGGTTAATGTCAGACATCACTCAGGGGCCACACACTGTGGTTCATGTTTGGGTGTGGTTGTATGCCTCATAGTTGATAATGTTGCCATGAAGTGTGGTTAATGTCAGACATCACTCAGGGGCCACACACTGTGGTTCATGTTTGGGTGTGGTTGTATGCCTCATAGTTGATAATGTTGCCATGAAGTGTGGTTAATGTCAGACATCACTCAGGGGCCACACACTGTGGTTCATGTTTGGGTGTGGTTGTATGCCTCATAGTTGATAATGTTGCCATGAAGTGTGGTTAATGTCAGACATCACTCAGGGGCCACACACTGTGGTTCATGTTTGGGTGTGGTTGTATGCCTCATAGTTGATAATGTTGCCATGAAGTGTGGTTAATGTCAGACATCACTCAGGGGCCACACACTGTGGTTCATGTTTGGGTGTGGTTGTATGCCTCATAGTTGATAATGTTGCCATGAAGTGTGGTTAATGTCAGACATCACTCAGGGGCCACACACTGTGGTTCATGTTTGGGTGTGGTTGTATGCCTCATAGTTGATAATGTTGCCATGAAGTGTGGTTAATGTCAGACATCACTCAGGGGCCACACACTGTGGTTCATGTTTGGGTGTGGTTGTATGCCTCATAGTTGATAATGTTGCCATGAAGTGTGGTTAATGTCAGACATCACTCAGGGGCCACACACTGTGGTTCATGTTTGGGTGTGGTTGTATGCCTCATAGTTGATAATGTTGCCATGAAGTGTGGTTAATGTCAGACATCACTCAGGGGCCACACACTGTGGTTCATGTTTGGGTGTGGTTGTATGCCTCATAGTTGATAATGTTGCCATGAAGTGTGGTTAATGTCAGACATCACTCAGGGGCCACACACTGTGGTTCATGTTTGGGTGTGGTTGTATGCCTCATAGTTGATAATGTTGCCATGAAGTGTGGTTAATGTCAGACATCACTCAGGGGCCACACACTGTGGTTCATGTTTGGGTGTGGTTGTATGCCTCATAGTTGATAATGTTGCCATGAAGTGTGGTTAATGTCAGACATCACTCAGGGGCCACACACTGTGGTTCATGTTTGGGTGTGGTTGTATGCCTCATAGTTGATAATGTTGCCATGAAGTGTGGTTAATGTCAGACATCACTCAGGGGCCACACACTGTGGTTCATGTTTGGGTGTGGTTGTATGCCTCATAGTTGATAATGTTGCCATGAAGTGTGGTTAATGTCAGACATCACTCAGGGGCCACACACTGTGGTTCATGTTTGGGTGTGGTTGTATGCCTCATAGTTGATAATGTTGCCATGAAGTGTGGTTAATGTCAGACATCACTCAGGGGCCACACACTGTGGTTCATGTTTGGGTGTGGTTGTATGCCTCATAGTTGATAATGTTGCCATGAAGTGTGGTTAATGTCAGACATCACTCAGGGGCCACACACTGTGGTTCATGTTTGGGTGTGGTTGTATGCCTCATAGTTGATAATGTTGCCATGAAGTGTGGTTAATGTCAGACATCACTCAGGGGCCACACACTGTGGTTCATGTTTGGGTGTGGTTGTATGCCTCATAGTTGATAATGTTGCCATGAAGTGTGGTTAATGTCAGACATCACTCAGGGGCCACACACTGTGGTTCATGTTTGGGTGTGGTTGTATGCCTCATAGTTGATAATGTTGCCATGAAGTGTGGTTAATGTCAGACATCACTCAGGGGCCACACACTGTGGTTCATGTTTGGGTGTGGTTGTATGCCTCATAGTTGATAATGTTGCCATGAAGTGTGGTTAATGTCAGACATCACTCAGGGGCCACACACTGTGGTTCATGTTTGGGTGTGGTTGTATGCCTCATAGTTGATAATGTTGCCATGAAGTGTGGTTAATGTCAGACATCACTCAGGGGCCACACACTGTGGTTCATGTTTGGGTGTGGTTGTATGCCTCATAGTTGATAATGTTGCCATGAAGTGTGGTTAATGTCAGACATCACTCAGGGGCCACACACTGTGGTTCATGTTTGGGTGTGGTTGTATGCCTCATAGTTGATAATGTTGCCATGAAGTGTGGTTAATGTCAGACATCACTCAGGGGCCACACACTGTGGTTCATGTTTGGGTGTGGTTGTATGCCTCATAGTTGATAATGTTGCCATGAAGTGTGGTTAATGTCAGACATCACTCAGGGGCCACACACTGTGGTTCATGTTTGGGTGTGGTTGTATGCCTCATAGTTGATAATGTTGCCATGAAGTGTGGTTAATGTCAGACATCACTCAGGGGCCACACACTGTGGTTCATGTTTGGGTGTGGTTGTATGCCTCATAGTTGATAATGTTGCCATGAAGTGTGGTTAATGTCAGACATCACTCAGGGGCCACACACTGTGGTTCATGTTTGGGTGTGGTTGTATGCCTCATAGTTGATAATGTTGCCATGAAGTGTGGTTAATGTCAGACATCACTCAGGGGCCACACACTGTGGTTCATGTTTGGGTGTGGTTGTATGCCTCATAGTTGATAATGTTGCCATGAAGTGTGGTTAATGTCAGACATCACTCAGGGGCCACACACTGTGGTTCATGTTTGGGTGTGGTTGTATGCCTCATAGTTGATAATGTTGCCATGAAGTGTGGTTAATGTCAGACATCACTCAGGGGCCACACACTGTGGTTCATGTTTGGGTGTGGTTGTATGCCTCATAGTTGATAATGTTGCCATGAAGTGTGGTTAATGTCAGACATCACTCAGGGGCCACACACTGTGGTTCATGTTTGGGTGTGGTTGTATGCCTCATAGTTGATAATGTTGCCATGAAGTGTGGTTAATGTCAGACATCACTCAGGGGCCACACACTGTGGTTCATGTTTGGGTGTGGTTGTATGCCTCATAGTTGATAATGTTGCCATGAAGTGTGGTTAATGTCAGACATCACTCAGGGGCCACACACTGTGGTTCATGTTTGGGTGTGGTTGTATGCCTCATAGTTGATAATGTTGCCATGAAGTGTGGTTAATGTCAGACATCACTCAGGGGCCACACACTGTGGTTCATGTTTGGGTGTGGTTGTATGCCTCATAGTTGATAATGTTGCCATGAAGTGTGGTTAATGTCAGACATCACTCAGGGGCCACACACTGTGGTTCATGTTTGGGTGTGGTTGTATGCCTCATAGTTGATAATGTTGCCATGAAGTGTGGTTAATGTCAGACATCACTCAGGGGCCACACACTGTGGTTCATGTTTGGGTGTGGTTGTATGCCTCATAGTTGATAATGTTGCCATGAAGTGTGGTTAATGTCAGACATCACTCAGGGGCCACACACTGTGGTTCATGTTTGGGTGTGGTTGTATGCCTCATAGTTGATAATGTTGCCATGAAGTGTGGTTAATGTCAGACATCACTCAGGGGCCACACACTGTGGTTCATGTTTGGGTGTGGTTGTATGCCTCATAGTTGATAATGTTGCCATGAAGTGTGGTTAATGTCAGACATCACTCAGGGGCCACACACTGTGGTTCATGTTTGGGTGTGGTTGTATGCCTCATAGTTGATAATGTTGCCATGAAGTGTGGTTAATGTCAGACATCACTCAGGGGCCACACACTGTGGTTCATGTTTGGGTGTGGTTGTATGCCTCATAGTTGATAATGTTGCCATGAAGTGTGGTTAATGTCAGACATCACTCAGGGGCCACACACTGTGGTTCATGTTTGGGTGTGGTTGTATGCCTCATAGTTGATAATGTTGCCATGAAGTGTGGTTAATGTCAGACATCACTCAGGGGCCACACACTGTGGTTCATGTTTGGGTGTGGTTGTATGCCTCATAGTTGATAATGTTGCCATGAAGTGTGGTTAATGTCAGACATCACTCAGGGGCCACACACTGTGGTTCATGTTTGGGTGTGGTTGTATGCCTCATAGTTGATAATGTTGCCATGAAGTGTGGTTAATGTCAGACATCACTCAGGGGCCACACACTGTGGTTCATGTTTGGGTGTGGTTGTATGCCTCATAGTTGATAATGTTGCCATGAAGTGTGGTTAATGTCAGACATCACTCAGGGGCCACACACTGTGGTTCATGTTTGGGTGTGGTTGTATGCCTCATAGTTGATAATGTTGCCATGAAGTGTGGTTAATGTCAGACATCACTCAGGGGCCACACACTGTGGTTCATGTTTGGGTGTGGTTGTATGCCTCATAGTTGATAATGTTGCCATGAAGTGTGGTTAATGTCAGACATCACTCAGGGGCCACACACTGTGGTTCATGTTTGGGTGTGGTTGTATGCCTCATAGTTGATAATGTTGCCATGAAGTGTGGTTAATGTCAGACATCACTCAGGGGCCACACACTGTGGTTCATGTTTGGGTGTGGTTGTATGCCTCATAGTTGATAATGTTGCCATGAAGTGTGGTTAATGTCAGACATCACTCAGGGGCCACACACTGTGGTTCATGTTTGGGTGTGGTTGTATGCCTCATAGTTGATAATGTTGCCATGAAGTGTGGTTAATGTCAGACATCACTCAGGGGCCACACACTGTGGTTCATGTTTGGGTGTGGTTGTATGCCTCATAGTTGATAATGTTGCCATGAAGTGTGGTTAATGTCAGACATCACTCAGGGGCCACACACTGTGGTTCATGTTTGGGTGTGGTTGTATGCCTCATAGTTGATAATGTTGCCATGAAGTGTGGTTAATGTCAGACATCACTCAGGGGCCACACACTGTGGTTCATGTTTGGGTGTGGTTGTATGCCTCATAGTTGATAATGTTGCCATGAAGTGTGGTTAATGTCAGACATCACTCAGGGGCCACACACTGTGGTTCATGTTTGGGTGTGGTTGTATGCCTCATAGTTGATAATGTTGCCATGAAGTGTGGTTAATGTCAGACATCACTCAGGGGCCACACACTGTGGTTCATGTTTGGGTGTGGTTGTATGCCTCATAGTTGATAATGTTGCCATGAAGTGTGGTTAATGTCAGACATCACTCAGGGGCCACACACTGTGGTTCATGTTTGGGTGTGGTTGTATGCCTCATAGTTGATAATGTTGCCATGAAGTGTGGTTAATGTCAGACATCACTCAGGGGCCACACACTGTGGTTCATGTTTGGGTGTGGTTGTATGCCTCATAGTTGATAATGTTGCCATGAAGTGTGGTTAATGTCAGACATCACTCAGGGGCCACACACTGTGGTTCATGTTTGGGTGTGGTTGTATGCCTCATAGTTGATAATGTTGCCATGAAGTGTGGTTAATGTCAGACATCACTCAGGGGCCACACACTGTGGTTCATGTTTGGGTGTGGTTGTATGCCTCATAGTTGATAATGTTGCCATGAAGTGTGGTTAATGTCAGACATCACTCAGGGGCCACACACTGTGGTTCATGTTTGGGTGTGGTTGTATGCCTCATAGTTGATAATGTTGCCATGAAGTGTGGTTAATGTCAGACATCACTCAGGGGCCACACACTGTGGTTCATGTTTGGGTGTGGTTGTATGCCTCATAGTTGATAATGTTGCCATGAAGTGTGGTTAATGTCAGACATCACTCAGGGGCCACACACTGTGGTTCATGTTTGGGTGTGGTTGTATGCCTCATAGTTGATAATGTTGCCATGAAGTGTGGTTAATGTCAGACATCACTCAGGGGCCACACACTGTGGTTCATGTTTGGGTGTGGTTGTATGCCTCATAGTTGATAATGTTGCCATGAAGTGTGGTTAATGTCAGACATCACTCAGGGGCCACACACTGTGGTTCATGTTTGGGTGTGGTTGTATGCCTCATAGTTGATAATGTTGCCATGAAGTGTGGTTAATGTCAGACATCACTCAGGGGCCACACACTGTGGTTCATGTTTGGGTGTGGTTGTATGCCTCATAGTTGATAATGTTGCCATGAAGTGTGGTTAATGTCAGACATCACTCAGGGGCCACACACTGTGGTTCATGTTTGGGTGTGGTTGTATGCCTCATAGTTGATAATGTTGCCATGAAGTGTGGTTAATGTCAGACATCACTCAGGGGCCACACACTGTGGTTCATGTTTGGGTGTGGTTGTATGCCTCATAGTTGATAATGTTGCCATGAAGTGTGGTTAATGTCAGACATCACTCAGGGGCCACACACTGTGGTTCATGTTTGGGTGTGGTTGTATGCCTCATAGTTGATAATGTTGCCATGAAGTGTGGTTAATGTCAGACATCACTCAGGGGCCACACACTGTGGTTCATGTTTGGGTGTGGTTGTATGCCTCATAGTTGATAATGTTGCCATGAAGTGTGGTTAATGTCAGACATCACTCAGGGGCCACACACTGTGGTTCATGTTTGGGTGTGGTTGTATGCCTCATAGTTGATAATGTTGCCATGAAGTGTGGTTAATGTCAGACATCACTCAGGGGCCACACACTGTGGTTCATGTTTGGGTGTGGTTGTATGCCTCATAGTTGATAATGTTGCCATGAAGTGTGGTTAATGTCAGACATCACTCAGGGGCCACACACTGTGGTTCATGTTTGGGTGTGGTTGTATGCCTCATAGTTGATAATGTTGCCATGAAGTGTGGTTAATGTCAGACATCACTCAGGGGCCACACACTGTGGTTCATGTTTGGGTGTGGTTGTATGCCTCATAGTTGATAATGTTGCCATGAAGTGTGGTTAATGTCAGACATCACTCAGGGGCCACACACTGTGGTTCATGTTTGGGTGTGGTTGTATGCCTCATAGTTGATAATGTTGCCATGAAGTGTGGTTAATGTCAGACATCACTCAGGGGCCACACACTGTGGTTCATGTTTGGGTGTGGTTGTATGCCTCATAGTTGATAATGTTGCCATGAAGTGTGGTTAATGTCAGACATCACTCAGGGGCCACACACTGTGGTTCATGTTTGGGTGTGGTTGTATGCCTCATAGTTGATAATGTTGCCATGAAGTGTGGTTAATGTCAGACATCACTCAGGGGCCACACACTGTGGTTCATGTTTGGGTGTGGTTGTATGCCTCATAGTTGATAATGTTGCCATGAAGTGTGGTTAATGTCAGACATCACTCAGGGGCCACACACTGTGGTTCATGTTTGGGTGTGGTTGTATGCCTCATAGTTGATAATGTTGCCATGAAGTGTGGTTAATGTCAGACATCACTCAGGGGCCACACACTGTGGTTCATGTTTGGGTGTGGTTGTATGCCTCATAGTTGATAATGTTGCCATGAAGTGTGGTTAATGTCAGACATCACTCAGGGGCCACACACTGTGGTTCATGTTTGGGTGTGGTTGTATGCCTCATAGTTGATAATGTTGCCATGAAGTGTGGTTAATGTCAGACATCACTCAGGGGCCACACACTGTGGTTCATGTTTGGGTGTGGTTGTATGCCTCATAGTTGATAATGTTGCCATGAAGTGTGGTTAATGTCAGACATCACTCAGGGGCCACACACTGTGGTTCATGTTTGGGTGTGGTTGTATGCCTCATAGTTGATAATGTTGCCATGAAGTGTGGTTAATGTCAGACATCACTCAGGGGCCACACACTGTGGTTCATGTTTGGGTGTGGTTGTATGCCTCATAGTTGATAATGTTGCCATGAAGTGTGGTTAATGTCAGACATCACTCAGGGGCCACACACTGTGGTTCATGTTTGGGTGTGGTTGTATGCCTCATAGTTGATAATGTTGCCATGAAGTGTGGTTAATGTCAGACATCACTCAGGGGCCACACACTGTGGTTCATGTTTGGGTGTGGTTGTATGCCTCATAGTTGATAATGTTGCCATGAAGTGTGGTTAATGTCAGACATCACTCAGGGGCCACACACTGTGGTTCATGTTTGGGTGTGGTTGTATGCCTCATAGTTGATAATGTTGCCATGAAGTGTGGTTAATGTCAGACATCACTCAGGGGCCACACACTGTGGTTCATGTTTGGGTGTGGTTGTATGCCTCATAGTTGATAATGTTGCCATGAAGTGTGGTTAATGTCAGACATCACTCAGGGGCCACACACTGTGGTTCATGTTTGGGTGTGGTTGTATGCCTCATAGTTGATAATGTTGCCATGAAGTGTGGTTAATGTCAGACATCACTCAGGGGCCACACACTGTGGTTCATGTTTGGGTGTGGTTGTATGCCTCATAGTTGATAATGTTGCCATGAAGTGTGGTTAATGTCAGACATCACTCAGGGGCCACACACTGTGGTTCATGTTTGGGTGTGGTTGTATGCCTCATAGTTGATAATGTTGCCATGAAGTGTGGTTAATGTCAGACATCACTCAGGGGCCACACACTGTGGTTCATGTTTGGGTGTGGTTGTATGCCTCATAGTTGATAATGTTGCCATGAAGTGTGGTTAATGTCAGACATCACTCAGGGGCCACACACTGTGGTTCATGTTTGGGTGTGGTTGTATGCCTCATAGTTGATAATGTTGCCATGAAGTGTGGTTAATGTCAGACATCACTCAGGGGCCACACACTGTGGTTCATGTTTGGGTGTGGTTGTATGCCTCATAGTTGATAATGTTGCCATGAAGTGTGGTTAATGTCAGACATCACTCAGGGGCCACACACTGTGGTTCATGTTTGGGTGTGGTTGTATGCCTCATAGTTGATAATGTTGCCATGAAGTGTGGTTAATGTCAGACATCACTCAGGGGCCACACACTGTGGTTCATGTTTGGGTGTGGTTGTATGCCTCATAGTTGATAATGTTGCCATGAAGTGTGGTTAATGTCAGACATCACTCAGGGGCCACACACTGTGGTTCATGTTTGGGTGTGGTTGTATGCCTCATAGTTGATAATGTTGCCATGAAGTGTGGTTAATGTCAGACATCACTCAGGGGCCACACACTGTGGTTCATGTTTGGGTGTGGTTGTATGCCTCATAGTTGATAATGTTGCCATGAAGTGTGGTTAATGTCAGACATCACTCAGGGGCCACACACTGTGGTTCATGTTTGGGTGTGGTTGTATGCCTCATAGTTGATAATGTTGCCATGAAGTGTGGTTAATGTCAGACATCACTCAGGGGCCACACACTGTGGTTCATGTTTGGGTGTGGTTGTATGCCTCATAGTTGATAATGTTGCCATGAAGTGTGGTTAATGTCAGACATCACTCAGGGGCCACACACTGTGGTTCATGTTTGGGTGTGGTTGTATGCCTCATAGTTGATAATGTTGCCATGAAGTGTGGTTAATGTCAGACATCACTCAGGGGCCACACACTGTGGTTCATGTTTGGGTGTGGTTGTATGCCTCATAGTTGATAATGTTGCCATGAAGTGTGGTTAATGTCAGACATCACTCAGGGGCCACACACTGTGGTTCATGTTTGGGTGTGGTTGTATGCCTCATAGTTGATAATGTTGCCATGAAGTGTGGTTAATGTCAGACATCACTCAGGGGCCACACACTGTGGTTCATGTTTGGGTGTGGTTGTATGCCTCATAGTTGATAATGTTGCCATGAAGTGTGGTTAATGTCAGACATCACTCAGGGGCCACACACTGTGGTTCATGTTTGGGTGTGGTTGTATGCCTCATAGTTGATAATGTTGCCATGAAGTGTGGTTAATGTCAGACATCACTCAGGGGCCACACACTGTGGTTCATGTTTGGGTGTGGTTGTATGCCTCATAGTTGATAATGTTGCCATGAAGTGTGGTTAATGTCAGACATCACTCAGGGGCCACACACTGTGGTTCATGTTTGGGTGTGGTTGTATGCCTCATAGTTGATAATGTTGCCATGAAGTGTGGTTAATGTCAGACATCACTCAGGGGCCACACACTGTGGTTCATGTTTGGGTGTGGTTGTATGCCTCATAGTTGATAATGTTGCCATGAAGTGTGGTTAATGTCAGACATCACTCAGGGGCCACACACTGTGGTTCATGTTTGGGTGTGGTTGTATGCCTCATAGTTGATAATGTTGCCATGAAGTGTGGTTAATGTCAGACATCACTCAGGGGCCACACACTGTGGTTCATGTTTGGGTGTGGTTGTATGCCTCATAGTTGATAATGTTGCCATGAAGTGTGGTTAATGTCAGACATCACTCAGGGGCCACACACTGTGGTTCATGTTTGGGTGTGGTTGTATGCCTCATAGTTGATAATGTTGCCATGAAGTGTGGTTAATGTCAGACATCACTCAGGGGCCACACACTGTGGTTCATGTTTGGGTGTGGTTGTATGCCTCATAGTTGATAATGTTGCCATGAAGTGTGGTTAATGTCAGACATCACTCAGGGGCCACACACTGTGGTTCATGTTTGGGTGTGGTTGTATGCCTCATAGTTGATAATGTTGCCATGAAGTGTGGTTAATGTCAGACATCACTCAGGGGCCACACACTGTGGTTCATGTTTGGGTGTGGTTGTATGCCTCATAGTTGATAATGTTGCCATGAAGTGTGGTTAATGTCAGACATCACTCAGGGGCCACACACTGTGGTTCATGTTTGGGTGTGGTTGTATGCCTCATAGTTGATAATGTTGCCATGAAGTGTGGTTAATGTCAGACATCACTCAGGGGCCACACACTGTGGTTCATGTTTGGGTGTGGTTGTATGCCTCATAGTTGATAATGTTGCCATGAAGTGTGGTTAATGTCAGACATCACTCAGGGGCCACACACTGTGGTTCATGTTTGGGTGTGGTTGTATGCCTCATAGTTGATAATGTTGCCATGAAGTGTGGTTAATGTCAGACATCACTCAGGGGCCACACACTGTGGTTCATGTTTGGGTGTGGTTGTATGCCTCATAGTTGATAATGTTGCCATGAAGTGTGGTTAATGTCAGACATCACTCAGGGGCCACACACTGTGGTTCATGTTTGGGTGTGGTTGTATGCCTCATAGTTGATAATGTTGCCATGAAGTGTGGTTAATGTCAGACATCACTCAGGGGCCACACACTGTGGTTCATGTTTGGGTGTGGTTGTATGCCTCATAGTTGATAATGTTGCCATGAAGTGTGGTTAATGTCAGACATCACTCAGGGGCCACACACTGTGGTTCATGTTTGGGTGTGGTTGTATGCCTCATAGTTGATAATGTTGCCATGAAGTGTGGTTAATGTCAGACATCACTCAGGGGCCACACACTGTGGTTCATGTTTGGGTGTGGTTGTATGCCTCATAGTTGATAATGTTGCCATGAAGTGTGGTTAATGTCAGACATCACTCAGGGGCCACACACTGTGGTTCATGTTTGGGTGTGGTTGTATGCCTCATAGTTGATAATGTTGCCATGAAGTGTGGTTAATGTCAGACATCACTCAGGGGCCACACACTGTGGTTCATGTTTGGGTGTGGTTGTATGCCTCATAGTTGATAATGTTGCCATGAAGTGTGGTTAATGTCAGACATCACTCAGGGGCCACACACTGTGGTTCATGTTTGGGTGTGGTTGTATGCCTCATAGTTGATAATGTTGCCATGAAGTGTGGTTAATGTCAGACATCACTCAGGGGCCACACACTGTGGTTCATGTTTGGGTGTGGTTGTATGCCTCATAGTTGATAATGTTGCCATGAAGTGTGGTTAATGTCAGACATCACTCAGGGGCCACACACTGTGGTTCATGTTTGGGTGTGGTTGTATGCCTCATAGTTGATAATGTTGCCATGAAGTGTGGTTAATGTCAGACATCACTCAGGGGCCACACACTGTGGTTCATGTTTGGGTGTGGTTGTATGCCTCATAGTTGATAATGTTGCCATGAAGTGTGGTTAATGTCAGACATCACTCAGGGGCCACACACTGTGGTTCATGTTTGGGTGTGGTTGTATGCCTCATAGTTGATAATGTTGCCATGAAGTGTGGTTAATGTCAGACATCACTCAGGGGCCACACACTGTGGTTCATGTTTGGGTGTGGTTGTATGCCTCATAGTTGATAATGTTGCCATGAAGTGTGGTTAATGTCAGACATCACTCAGGGGCCACACACTGTGGTTCATGTTTGGGTGTGGTTGTATGCCTCATAGTTGATAATGTTGCCATGAAGTGTGGTTAATGTCAGACATCACTCAGGGGCCACACACTGTGGTTCATGTTTGGGTGTGGTTGTATGCCTCATAGTTGATAATGTTGCCATGAAGTGTGGTTAATGTCAGACATCACTCAGGGGCCACACACTGTGGTTCATGTTTGGGTGTGGTTGTATGCCTCATAGTTGATAATGTTGCCATGAAGTGTGGTTAATGTCAGACATCACTCAGGGGCCACACACTGTGGTTCATGTTTGGGTGTGGTTGTATGCCTCATAGTTGATAATGTTGCCATGAAGTGTGGTTAATGTCAGACATCACTCAGGGGCCACACACTGTGGTTCATGTTTGGGTGTGGTTGTATGCCTCATAGTTGATAATGTTGCCATGAAGTGTGGTTAATGTCAGACATCACTCAGGGGCCACACACTGTGGTTCATGTTTGGGTGTGGTTGTATGCCTCATAGTTGATAATGTTGCCATGAAGTGTGGTTAATGTCAGACATCACTCAGGGGCCACACACTGTGGTTCATGTTTGGGTGTGGTTGTATGCCTCATAGTTGATAATGTTGCCATGAAGTGTGGTTAATGTCAGACATCACTCAGGGGCCACACACTGTGGTTCATGTTTGGGTGTGGTTGTATGCCTCATAGTTGATAATGTTGCCATGAAGTGTGGTTAATGTCAGACATCACTCAGGGGCCACACACTGTGGTTCATGTTTGGGTGTGGTTGTATGCCTCATAGTTGATAATGTTGCCATGAAGTGTGGTTAATGTCAGACATCACTCAGGGGCCACACACTGTGGTTCATGTTTGGGTGTGGTTGTATGCCTCATAGTTGATAATGTTGCCATGAAGTGTGGTTAATGTCAGACATCACTCAGGGGCCACACACTGTGGTTCATGTTTGGGTGTGGTTGTATGCCTCATAGTTGATAATGTTGCCATGAAGTGTGGTTAATGTCAGACATCACTCAGGGGCCACACACTGTGGTTCATGTTTGGGTGTGGTTGTATGCCTCATAGTTGATAATGTTGCCATGAAGTGTGGTTAATGTCAGACATCACTCAGGGGCCACACACTGTGGTTCATGTTTGGGTGTGGTTGTATGCCTCATAGTTGATAATGTTGCCATGAAGTGTGGTTAATGTCAGACATCACTCAGGGGCCACACACTGTGGTTCATGTTTGGGTGTGGTTGTATGCCTCATAGTTGATAATGTTGCCATGAAGTGTGGTTAATGTCAGACATCACTCAGGGGCCACACACTGTGGTTCATGTTTGGGTGTGGTTGTATGCCTCATAGTTGATAATGTTGCCATGAAGTGTGGTTAATGTCAGACATCACTCAGGGGCCACACACTGTGGTTCATGTTTGGGTGTGGTTGTATGCCTCATAGTTGATAATGTTGCCATGAAGTGTGGTTAATGTCAGACATCACTCAGGGGCCACACACTGTGGTTCATGTTTGGGTGTGGTTGTATGCCTCATAGTTGATAATGTTGCCATGAAGTGTGGTTAATGTCAGACATCACTCAGGGGCCACACACTGTGGTTCATGTTTGGGTGTGGTTGTATGCCTCATAGTTGATAATGTTGCCATGAAGTGTGGTTAATGTCAGACATCACTCAGGGGCCACACACTGTGGTTCATGTTTGGGTGTGGTTGTATGCCTCATAGTTGATAATGTTGCCATGAAGTGTGGTTAATGTCAGACATCACTCAGGGGCCACACACTGTGGTTCATGTTTGGGTGTGGTTGTATGCCTCATAGTTGATAATGTTGCCATGAAGTGTGGTTAATGTCAGACATCACTCAGGGGCCACACACTGTGGTTCATGTTTGGGTGTGGTTGTATGCCTCATAGTTGATAATGTTGCCATGAAGTGTGGTTAATGTCAGACATCACTCAGGGGCCACACACTGTGGTTCATGTTTGGGTGTGGTTGTATGCCTCATAGTTGATAATGTTGCCATGAAGTGTGGTTAATGTCAGACATCACTCAGGGGCCACACACTGTGGTTCATGTTTGGGTGTGGTTGTATGCCTCATAGTTGATAATGTTGCCATGAAGTGTGGTTAATGTCAGACATCACTCAGGGGCCACACACTGTGGTTCATGTTTGGGTGTGGTTGTATGCCTCATAGTTGATAATGTTGCCATGAAGTGTGGTTAATGTCAGACATCACTCAGGGGCCACACACTGTGGTTCATGTTTGGGTGTGGTTGTATGCCTCATAGTTGATAATGTTGCCATGAAGTGTGGTTAATGTCAGACATCACTCAGGGGCCACACACTGTGGTTCATGTTTGGGTGTGGTTGTATGCCTCATAGTTGATAATGTTGCCATGAAGTGTGGTTAATGTCAGACATCACTCAGGGGCCACACACTGTGGTTCATGTTTGGGTGTGGTTGTATGCCTCATAGTTGATAATGTTGCCATGAAGTGTGGTTAATGTCAGACATCACTCAGGGGCCACACACTGTGGTTCATGTTTGGGTGTGGTTGTATGCCTCATAGTTGATAATGTTGCCATGAAGTGTGGTTAATGTCAGACATCACTCAGGGGCCACACACTGTGGTTCATGTTTGGGTGTGGTTGTATGCCTCATAGTTGATAATGTTGCCATGAAGTGTGGTTAATGTCAGACATCACTCAGGGGCCACACACTGTGGTTCATGTTTGGGTGTGGTTGTATGCCTCATAGTTGATAATGTTGCCATGAAGTGTGGTTAATGTCAGACATCACTCAGGGGCCACACACTGTGGTTCATGTTTGGGTGTGGTTGTATGCCTCATAGTTGATAATGTTGCCATGAAGTGTGGTTAATGTCAGACATCACTCAGGGGCCACACACTGTGGTTCATGTTTGGGTGTGGTTGTATGCCTCATAGTTGATAATGTTGCCATGAAGTGTGGTTAATGTCAGACATCACTCAGGGGCCACACACTGTGGTTCATGTTTGGGTGTGGTTGTATGCCTCATAGTTGATAATGTTGCCATGAAGTGTGGTTAATGTCAGACATCACTCAGGGGCCACACACTGTGGTTCATGTTTGGGTGTGGTTGTATGCCTCATAGTTGATAATGTTGCCATGAAGTGTGGTTAATGTCAGACATCACTCAGGGGCCACACACTGTGGTTCATGTTTGGGTGTGGTTGTATGCCTCATAGTTGATAATGTTGCCATGAAGTGTGGTTAATGTCAGACATCACTCAGGGGCCACACACTGTGGTTCATGTTTGGGTGTGGTTGTATGCCTCATAGTTGATAATGTTGCCATGAAGTGTGGTTAATGTCAGACATCACTCAGGGGCCACACACTGTGGTTCATGTTTGGGTGTGGTTGTATGCCTCATAGTTGATAATGTTGCCATGAAGTGTGGTTAATGTCAGACATCACTCAGGGGCCACACACTGTGGTTCATGTTTGGGTGTGGTTGTATGCCTCATAGTTGATAATGTTGCCATGAAGTGTGGTTAATGTCAGACATCACTCAGGGGCCACACACTGTGGTTCATGTTTGGGTGTGGTTGTATGCCTCATAGTTGATAATGTTGCCATGAAGTGTGGTTAATGTCAGACATCACTCAGGGGCCACACACTGTGGTTCATGTTTGGGTGTGGTTGTATGCCTCATAGTTGATAATGTTGCCATGAAGTGTGGTTAATGTCAGACATCACTCAGGGGCCACACACTGTGGTTCATGTTTGGGTGTGGTTGTATGCCTCATAGTTGATAATGTTGCCATGAAGTGTGGTTAATGTCAGACATCACTCAGGGGCCACACACTGTGGTTCATGTTTGGGTGTGGTTGTATGCCTCATAGTTGATAATGTTGCCATGAAGTGTGGTTAATGTCAGACATCACTCAGGGGCCACACACTGTGGTTCATGTTTGGGTGTGGTTGTATGCCTCATAGTTGATAATGTTGCCATGAAGTGTGGTTAATGTCAGACATCACTCAGGGGCCACACACTGTGGTTCATGTTTGGGTGTGGTTGTATGCCTCATAGTTGATAATGTTGCCATGAAGTGTGGTTAATGTCAGACATCACTCAGGGGCCACACACTGTGGTTCATGTTTGGGTGTGGTTGTATGCCTCATAGTTGATAATGTTGCCATGAAGTGTGGTTAATGTCAGACATCACTCAGGGGCCACACACTGTGGTTCATGTTTGGGTGTGGTTGTATGCCTCATAGTTGATAATGTTGCCATGAAGTGTGGTTAATGTCAGACATCACTCAGGGGCCACACACTGTGGTTCATGTTTGGGTGTGGTTGTATGCCTCATAGTTGATAATGTTGCCATGAAGTGTGGTTAATGTCAGACATCACTCAGGGGCCACACACTGTGGTTCATGTTTGGGTGTGGTTGTATGCCTCATAGTTGATAATGTTGCCATGAAGTGTGGTTAATGTCAGACATCACTCAGGGGCCACACACTGTGGTTCATGTTTGGGTGTGGTTGTATGCCTCATAGTTGATAATGTTGCCATGAAGTGTGGTTAATGTCAGACATCACTCAGGGGCCACACACTGTGGTTCATGTTTGGGTGTGGTTGTATGCCTCATAGTTGATAATGTTGCCATGAAGTGTGGTTAATGTCAGACATCACTCAGGGGCCACACACTGTGGTTCATGTTTGGGTGTGGTTGTATGCCTCATAGTTGATAATGTTGCCATGAAGTGTGGTTAATGTCAGACATCACTCAGGGGCCACACACTGTGGTTCATGTTTGGGTGTGGTTGTATGCCTCATAGTTGATAATGTTGCCATGAAGTGTGGTTAATGTCAGACATCACTCAGGGGCCACACACTGTGGTTCATGTTTGGGTGTGGTTGTATGCCTCATAGTTGATAATGTTGCCATGAAGTGTGGTTAATGTCAGACATCACTCAGGGGCCACACACTGTGGTTCATGTTTGGGTGTGGTTGTATGCCTCATAGTTGATAATGTTGCCATGAAGTGTGGTTAATGTCAGACATCACTCAGGGGCCACACACTGTGGTTCATGTTTGGGTGTGGTTGTATGCCTCATAGTTGATAATGTTGCCATGAAGTGTGGTTAATGTCAGACATCACTCAGGGGCCACACACTGTGGTTCATGTTTGGGTGTGGTTGTATGCCTCATAGTTGATAATGTTGCCATGAAGTGTGGTTAATGTCAGACATCACTCAGGGGCCACACACTGTGGTTCATGTTTGGGTGTGGTTGTATGCCTCATAGTTGATAATGTTGCCATGAAGTGTGGTTAATGTCAGACATCACTCAGGGGCCACACACTGTGGTTCATGTTTGGGTGTGGTTGTATGCCTCATAGTTGATAATGTTGCCATGAAGTGTGGTTAATGTCAGACATCACTCAGGGGCCACACACTGTGGTTCATGTTTGGGTGTGGTTGTATGCCTCATAGTTGATAATGTTGCCATGAAGTGTGGTTAATGTCAGACATCACTCAGGGGCCACACACTGTGGTTCATGTTTGGGTGTGGTTGTATGCCTCATAGTTGATAATGTTGCCATGAAGTGTGGTTAATGTCAGACATCACTCAGGGGCCACACACTGTGGTTCATGTTTGGGTGTGGTTGTATGCCTCATAGTTGATAATGTTGCCATGAAGTGTGGTTAATGTCAGACATCACTCAGGGGCCACACACTGTGGTTCATGTTTGGGTGTGGTTGTATGCCTCATAGTTGATAATGTTGCCATGAAGTGTGGTTAATGTCAGACATCACTCAGGGGCCACACACTGTGGTTCATGTTTGGGTGTGGTTGTATGCCTCATAGTTGATAATGTTGCCATGAAGTGTGGTTAATGTCAGACATCACTCAGGGGCCACACACTGTGGTTCATGTTTGGGTGTGGTTGTATGCCTCATAGTTGATAATGTTGCCATGAAGTGTGGTTAATGTCAGACATCACTCAGGGGCCACACACTGTGGTTCATGTTTGGGTGTGGTTGTATGCCTCATAGTTGATAATGTTGCCATGAAGTGTGGTTAATGTCAGACATCACTCAGGGGCCACACACTGTGGTTCATGTTTGGGTGTGGTTGTATGCCTCATAGTTGATAATGTTGCCATGAAGTGTGGTTAATGTCAGACATCACTCAGGGGCCACACACTGTGGTTCATGTTTGGGTGTGGTTGTATGCCTCATAGTTGATAATGTTGCCATGAAGTGTGGTTAATGTCAGACATCACTCAGGGGCCACACACTGTGGTTCATGTTTGGGTGTGGTTGTATGCCTCATAGTTGATAATGTTGCCATGAAGTGTGGTTAATGTCAGACATCACTCAGGGGCCACACACTGTGGTTCATGTTTGGGTGTGGTTGTATGCCTCATAGTTGATAATGTTGCCATGAAGTGTGGTTAATGTCAGACATCACTCAGGGGCCACACACTGTGGTTCATGTTTGGGTGTGGTTGTATGCCTCATAGTTGATAATGTTGCCATGAAGTGTGGTTAATGTCAGACATCACTCAGGGGCCACACACTGTGGTTCATGTTTGGGTGTGGTTGTATGCCTCATAGTTGATAATGTTGCCATGAAGTGTGGTTAATGTCAGACATCACTCAGGGGCCACACACTGTGGTTCATGTTTGGGTGTGGTTGTATGCCTCATAGTTGATAATGTTGCCATGAAGTGTGGTTAATGTCAGACATCACTCAGGGGCCACACACTGTGGTTCATGTTTGGGTGTGGTTGTATGCCTCATAGTTGATAATGTTGCCATGAAGTGTGGTTAATGTCAGACATCACTCAGGGGCCACACACTGTGGTTCATGTTTGGGTGTGGTTGTATGCCTCATAGTTGATAATGTTGCCATGAAGTGTGGTTAATGTCAGACATCACTCAGGGGCCACACACTGTGGTTCATGTTTGGGTGTGGTTGTATGCCTCATAGTTGATAATGTTGCCATGAAGTGTGGTTAATGTCAGACATCACTCAGGGGCCACACACTGTGGTTCATGTTTGGGTGTGGTTGTATGCCTCATAGTTGATAATGTTGCCATGAAGTGTGGTTAATGTCAGACATCACTCAGGGGCCACACACTGTGGTTCATGTTTGGGTGTGGTTGTATGCCTCATAGTTGATAATGTTGCCATGAAGTGTGGTTAATGTCAGACATCACTCAGGGGCCACACACTGTGGTTCATGTTTGGGTGTGGTTGTATGCCTCATAGTTGATAATGTTGCCATGAAGTGTGGTTAATGTCAGACATCACTCAGGGGCCACACACTGTGGTTCATGTTTGGGTGTGGTTGTATGCCTCATAGTTGATAATGTTGCCATGAAGTGTGGTTAATGTCAGACATCACTCAGGGGCCACACACTGTGGTTCATGTTTGGGTGTGGTTGTATGCCTCATAGTTGATAATGTTGCCATGAAGTGTGGTTAATGTCAGACATCACTCAGGGGCCACACACTGTGGTTCATGTTTGGGTGTGGTTGTATGCCTCATAGTTGATAATGTTGCCATGAAGTGTGGTTAATGTCAGACATCACTCAGGGGCCACACACTGTGGTTCATGTTTGGGTGTGGTTGTATGCCTCATAGTTGATAATGTTGCCATGAAGTGTGGTTAATGTCAGACATCACTCAGGGGCCACACACTGTGGTTCATGTTTGGGTGTGGTTGTATGCCTCATAGTTGATAATGTTGCCATGAAGTGTGGTTAATGTCAGACATCACTCAGGGGCCACACACTGTGGTTCATGTTTGGGTGTGGTTGTATGCCTCATAGTTGATAATGTTGCCATGAAGTGTGGTTAATGTCAGACATCACTCAGGGGCCACACACTGTGGTTCATGTTTGGGTGTGGTTGTATGCCTCATAGTTGATAATGTTGCCATGAAGTGTGGTTAATGTCAGACATCACTCAGGGGCCACACACTGTGGTTCATGTTTGGGTGTGGTTGTATGCCTCATAGTTGATAATGTTGCCATGAAGTGTGGTTAATGTCAGACATCACTCAGGGGCCACACACTGTGGTTCATGTTTGGGTGTGGTTGTATGCCTCATAGTTGATAATGTTGCCATGAAGTGTGGTTAATGTCAGACATCACTCAGGGGCCACACACTGTGGTTCATGTTTGGGTGTGGTTGTATGCCTCATAGTTGATAATGTTGCCATGAAGTGTGGTTAATGTCAGACATCACTCAGGGGCCACACACTGTGGTTCATGTTTGGGTGTGGTTGTATGCCTCATAGTTGATAATGTTGCCATGAAGTGTGGTTAATGTCAGACATCACTCAGGGGCCACACACTGTGGTTCATGTTTGGGTGTGGTTGTATGCCTCATAGTTGATAATGTTGCCATGAAGTGTGGTTAATGTCAGACATCACTCAGGGGCCACACACTGTGGTTCATGTTTGGGTGTGGTTGTATGCCTCATAGTTGATAATGTTGCCATGAAGTGTGGTTAATGTCAGACATCACTCAGGGGCCACACACTGTGGTTCATGTTTGGGTGTGGTTGTATGCCTCATAGTTGATAATGTTGCCATGAAGTGTGGTTAATGTCAGACATCACTCAGGGGCCACACACTGTGGTTCATGTTTGGGTGTGGTTGTATGCCTCATAGTTGATAATGTTGCCATGAAGTGTGGTTAATGTCAGACATCACTCAGGGGCCACACACTGTGGTTCATGTTTGGGTGTGGTTGTATGCCTCATAGTTGATAATGTTGCCATGAAGTGTGGTTAATGTCAGACATCACTCAGGGGCCACACACTGTGGTTCATGTTTGGGTGTGGTTGTATGCCTCATAGTTGATAATGTTGCCATGAAGTGTGGTTAATGTCAGACATCACTCAGGGGCCACACACTGTGGTTCATGTTTGGGTGTGGTTGTATGCCTCATAGTTGATAATGTTGCCATGAAGTGTGGTTAATGTCAGACATCACTCAGGGGCCACACACTGTGGTTCATGTTTGGGTGTGGTTGTATGCCTCATAGTTGATAATGTTGCCATGAAGTGTGGTTAATGTCAGACATCACTCAGGGGCCACACACTGTGGTTCATGTTTGGGTGTGGTTGTATGCCTCATAGTTGATAATGTTGCCATGAAGTGTGGTTAATGTCAGACATCACTCAGGGGCCACACACTGTGGTTCATGTTTGGGTGTGGTTGTATGCCTCATAGTTGATAATGTTGCCATGAAGTGTGGTTAATGTCAGACATCACTCAGGGGCCACACACTGTGGTTCATGTTTGGGTGTGGTTGTATGCCTCATAGTTGATAATGTTGCCATGAAGTGTGGTTAATGTCAGACATCACTCAGGGGCCACACACTGTGGTTCATGTTTGGGTGTGGTTGTATGCCTCATAGTTGATAATGTTGCCATGAAGTGTGGTTAATGTCAGACATCACTCAGGGGCCACACACTGTGGTTCATGTTTGGGTGTGGTTGTATGCCTCATAGTTGATAATGTTGCCATGAAGTGTGGTTAATGTCAGACATCACTCAGGGGCCACACACTGTGGTTCATGTTTGGGTGTGGTTGTATGCCTCATAGTTGATAATGTTGCCATGAAGTGTGGTTAATGTCAGACATCACTCAGGGGCCACACACTGTGGTTCATGTTTGGGTGTGGTTGTATGCCTCATAGTTGATAATGTTGCCATGAAGTGTGGTTAATGTCAGACATCACTCAGGGGCCACACACTGTGGTTCATGTTTGGGTGTGGTTGTATGCCTCATAGTTGATAATGTTGCCATGAAGTGTGGTTAATGTCAGACATCACTCAGGGGCCACACACTGTGGTTCATGTTTGGGTGTGGTTGTATGCCTCATAGTTGATAATGTTGCCATGAAGTGTGGTTAATGTCAGACATCACTCAGGGGCCACACACTGTGGTTCATGTTTGGGTGTGGTTGTATGCCTCATAGTTGATAATGTTGCCATGAAGTGTGGTTAATGTCAGACATCACTCAGGGGCCACACACTGTGGTTCATGTTTGGGTGTGGTTGTATGCCTCATAGTTGATAATGTTGCCATGAAGTGTGGTTAATGTCAGACATCACTCAGGGGCCACACACTGTGGTTCATGTTTGGGTGTGGTTGTATGCCTCATAGTTGATAATGTTGCCATGAAGTGTGGTTAATGTCAGACATCACTCAGGGGCCACACACTGTGGTTCATGTTTGGGTGTGGTTGTATGCCTCATAGTTGATAATGTTGCCATGAAGTGTGGTTAATGTCAGACATCACTCAGGGGCCACACACTGTGGTTCATGTTTGGGTGTGGTTGTATGCCTCATAGTTGATAATGTTGCCATGAAGTGTGGTTAATGTCAGACATCACTCAGGGGCCACACACTGTGGTTCATGTTTGGGTGTGGTTGTATGCCTCATAGTTGATAATGTTGCCATGAAGTGTGGTTAATGTCAGACATCACTCAGGGGCCACACACTGTGGTTCATGTTTGGGTGTGGTTGTATGCCTCATAGTTGATAATGTTGCCATGAAGTGTGGTTAATGTCAGACATCACTCAGGGGCCACACACTGTGGTTCATGTTTGGGTGTGGTTGTATGCCTCATAGTTGATAATGTTGCCATGAAGTGTGGTTAATGTCAGACATCACTCAGGGGCCACACACTGTGGTTCATGTTTGGGTGTGGTTGTATGCCTCATAGTTGATAATGTTGCCATGAAGTGTGGTTAATGTCAGACATCACTCAGGGGCCACACACTGTGGTTCATGTTTGGGTGTGGTTGTATGCCTCATAGTTGATAATGTTGCCATGAAGTGTGGTTAATGTCAGACATCACTCAGGGGCCACACACTGTGGTTCATGTTTGGGTGTGGTTGTATGCCTCATAGTTGATAATGTTGCCATGAAGTGTGGTTAATGTCAGACATCACTCAGGGGCCACACACTGTGGTTCATGTTTGGGTGTGGTTGTATGCCTCATAGTTGATAATGTTGCCATGAAGTGTGGTTAATGTCAGACATCACTCAGGGGCCACACACTGTGGTTCATGTTTGGGTGTGGTTGTATGCCTCATAGTTGATAATGTTGCCATGAAGTGTGGTTGATGTCAGACATCACTCAGGGGCCACACACTGTGGTTCATGTTTGGGTGTGGTTGTATGCCTCATAGTTGATAATGTTGCCATGAAGTGTGGTTGATGTCAGACATCACTCAGGGGCCACACACTGTGGTTCATGTTTGGGTGTGGTTGTATGCCTCATAGTTGATAATGTTGCCATGAAGTGTGGTTGATGTCAGACATCACTCAGGGGCCACACACTGTGGTTCATGTTTGGGTGTGGTTGTATGCCTCATAGTTGATAATGTTGCCATGAAGTGTGGTTGATGTCAGACATCACTCAGGGGCCACACACTGTGGTTCATGTTTGGGTGTGGTTGTATGCCTCATAGTTGATAATGTTGCCATGAAGTGTGGTTGATGTCAGACATCACTCAGGGGCCACACACTGTGGTTCATGTTTGGGTGTGGTTGTATGCCTCATAGTTGATAATGTTGCCATGAAGTGTGGTTAATGTCAGACATCACTCAGGGGCCACACACTGTGGTTCATGTTTGGGTGTGGTTGTATGCCTCATAGTTGATAATGTTGCCATGAAGTGTGGTTAATGTCAGACATCACTCAGGGGCCACACACTGTGGTTCATGTTTGGGTGTGGTTGTATGCCTCATAGTTGATAATGTTGCCATGAAGTGTGGTTAATGTCAGACATCACTCAGGGGCCACACACTGTGGTTCATGTTTGGGTGTGGTTGTATGCCTCATAGTTGATAATGTTGCCATGAAGTGTGGTTAATGTCAGACATCACTCAGGGGCCACACACTGTGGTTCATGTTTGGGTGTGGTTGTATGCCTCATAGTTGATAATGTTGCCATGAAGTGTGGTTAATGTCAGACATCACTCAGGGGCCACACACTGTGGTTCATGTTTGGGTGTGGTTGTATGCCTCATAGTTGATAATGTTGCCATGAAGTGTGGTTAATGTCAGACATCACTCAGGGGCCACACACTGTGGTTCATGTTTGGGTGTGGTTGTATGCCTCATAGTTGATAATGTTGCCATGAAGTGTGGTTAATGTCAGACATCACTCAGGGGCCACACACTGTGGTTCATGTTTGGGTGTGGTTGTATGCCTCATAGTTGATAATGTTGCCATGAAGTGTGGTTAATGTCAGACATCACTCAGGGGCCACACACTGTGGTTCATGTTTGGGTGTGGTTGTATGCCTCATAGTTGATAATGTTGCCATGAAGTGTGGTTAATGTCAGACATCACTCAGGGGCCACACACTGTGGTTCATGTTTGGGTGTGGTTGTATGCCTCATAGTTGATAATGTTGCCATGAAGTGTGGTTAATGTCAGACATCACTCAGGGGCCACACACTGTGGTTCATGTTTGGGTGTGGTTGTATGCCTCATAGTTGATAATGTTGCCATGAAGTGTGGTTAATGTCAGACATCACTCAGGGGCCACACACTGTGGTTCATGTTTGGGTGTGGTTGTATGCCTCATAGTTGATAATGTTGCCATGAAGTGTGGTTAATGTCAGACATCACTCAGGGGCCACACACTGTGGTTCATGTTTGGGTGTGGTTGTATGCCTCATAGTTGATAATGTTGCCATGAAGTGTGGTTAATGTCAGACATCACTCAGGGGCCACACACTGTGGTTCATGTTTGGGTGTGGTTGTATGCCTCATAGTTGATAATGTTGCCATGAAGTGTGGTTAATGTCAGACATCACTCAGGGGCCACACACTGTGGTTCATGTTTGGGTGTGGTTGTATGCCTCATAGTTGATAATGTTGCCATGAAGTGTGGTTAATGTCAGACATCACTCAGGGGCCACACACTGTGGTTCATGTTTGGGTGTGGTTGTATGCCTCATAGTTGATAATGTTGCCATGAAGTGTGGTTAATGTCAGACATCACTCAGGGGCCACACACTGTGGTTCATGTTTGGGTGTGGTTGTATGCCTCATAGTTGATAATGTTGCCATGAAGTGTGGTTAATGTCAGACATCACTCAGGGGCCACACACTGTGGTTCATGTTTGGGTGTGGTTGTATGCCTCATAGTTGATAATGTTGCCATGAAGTGTGGTTAATGTCAGACATCACTCAGGGGCCACACACTGTGGTTCATGTTTGGGTGTGGTTGTATGCCTCATAGTTGATAATGTTGCCATGAAGTGTGGTTAATGTCAGACATCACTCAGGGGCCACACACTGTGGTTCATGTTTGGGTGTGGTTGTATGCCTCATAGTTGATAATGTTGCCATGAAGTGTGGTTAATGTCAGACATCACTCAGGGGCCACACACTGTGGTTCATGTTTGGGTGTGGTTGTATGCCTCATAGTTGATAATGTTGCCATGAAGTGTGGTTAATGTCAGACATCACTCAGGGGCCACACACTGTGGTTCATGTTTGGGTGTGGTTGTATGCCTCATAGTTGATAATGTTGCCATGAAGTGTGGTTAATGTCAGACATCACTCAGGGGCCACACACTGTGGTTCATGTTTGGGTGTGGTTGTATGCCTCATAGTTGATAATGTTGCCATGAAGTGTGGTTAATGTCAGACATCACTCAGGGGCCACACACTGTGGTTCATGTTTGGGTGTGGTTGTATGCCTCATAGTTGATAATGTTGCCATGAAGTGTGGTTAATGTCAGACATCACTCAGGGGCCACACACTGTGGTTCATGTTTGGGTGTGGTTGTATGCCTCATAGTTGATAATGTTGCCATGAAGTGTGGTTAATGTCAGACACACTCAGGGGCCACACACTGTGGTTCATGTTTGGGTGTGGTTGTATGCCTCATAGTTGATAATGTTGCCATGAAGTGTGGTTAATGTCAGACACCACTCAGGGGCCACACACTGTGGTTCATGTTTGGGTGTGGTTGTATGCCTCATAGTTGATAATGTTGCCATGAAGTGTGGTTAATGTCAGACACCACTCAGGGGCCACACACTGTGGTTCATGTTTGGGTGTGGTTGTATGCCTCATAGTTGATAATGTTGCCATGAAGTGTGGTTAATGTCAGACACCACTCAGGGGCCACACACTGTGGTTCATGTTTGGGTGTGGTTGTATGCCTCATAGTTGATAATGTTGCCATGAAGTGTGGTTAATGTCAGACACCACTCAGGGGCCACACACTGTGGTTCATGTTTGGGTGTGGTTGTATGCCTCATAGTTGATAATGTTGCCATGAAGTGTGGTTAATGTCAGACATCACTCAGGGGCCACACACTGTGGTTCATGTTTGGGTGTGGTTGTATGCCTCATAGTTGATAATGTTGCCATGAAGTGTGGTTAATGTCAGACATCACTCAGGGGCCACACACTGTGGTTCATGTTTGGGTGTGGTTGTATGCCTCATAGTTGATAATGTTGCCATGAAGTGTGGTTAATGTCAGACATCACTCAGGGGCCACACACTGTGGTTCATGTTTGGGTGTGGTTGTATGCCTCATAGTTGATAATGTTGCCATGAAGTGTGGTTAATGTCAGACATCACTCAGGGGCCACACACTGTGGTTCATGTTTGGGTGTGGTTGTATGCCTCATAGTTGATAATGTTGCCATGAAGTGTGGTTAATGTCAGACATCACTCAGGGGCCACACACTGTGGTTCATGTTTGGGTGTGGTTGTATGCCTCATAGTTGATAATGTTGCCATGAAGTGTGGTTAATGTCAGACATCACTCAGGGGCCACACACTATGGTTCATGTTTGGGTGTGGTTGTATGCCTCATAGTTGATAATGTTGCCATGAAGTGTGGTTAATGTCAGACATCACTCAGGGGCCACACACTGTGGTTCATGTTTGGGTGTGGTTGTATGCCTCATAGTTGATAATGTTGCCATGAAGTGTGGTTAATGTCAGACATCACTCAGGGGCCACACACTGTGGTTCATGTTTGGGTGTGGTTGTATGCCTCATAGTTGATAATGTTGCCATGAAGTGTGGTTAATGTCAGACATCACTCAGGGGCCACACACTGTGGTTCATGTTTGGGTGTGGTTGTATGCCTCATAGTTGATAATGTTGCCATGAAGTGTGGTTAATGTCAGACACCACTCAGGGGCCACACACTGTGGTTCATGTTTGGGTGTGGTTGTATGCCTCATAGTTGATAATGTTGCCATGAAGTGTGGTTAATGTCAGACACCACTCAGGGGCCACACACTGTGGTTCATGTTTGGGTGTGGTTGTATGCCTCATAGTTGATAATGTTGCCATGAAGTGTGGTTAATGTCAGACACCACTCAGGGGCCACACACTGTGGTTCATGTTTGGGTGTGGTTGTATGCCTCATAGTTGATAATGTTGCCATGAAGTGTGGTTAATGTCAGACACCACTCAGGGGCCACACACTGTGGTTCATGTTTGGGTGTGGTTGTATGCCTCATAGTTGATAATGTTGCCATGAAGTGTGGTTAATGTCAGACACCACTCAGGGGCCACACACTGTGGTTCATGTTTGGGTGTGGTTGTATGCCTCATAGTTGATAATGTTGCCATGAAGTGTGGTTAATGTCAGACATCACTCAGGGGCCACACACTGTGGTTCATGTTTGGGTGTGGTTGTATGCCTCATAGTTGATAATGTTGCCATGAAGTGTGGTTAATGTCAGACATCACTCAGGGGCCACACACTGTGGTTCATGTTTGGGTGTGGTTGTATGCCTCATAGTTGATAATGTTGCCATGAAGTGTGGTTAATGTCAGACATCACTCAGGGGCCACACACTGTGGTTCATGTTTGGGTGTGGTTGTATGCCTCATAGTTGATAATGTTGCCATGAAGTGTGGTTAATGTCAGACATCACTCAGGGGCCACACACTGTGGTTCATGTTTGGGTGTGGTTGTATGCCTCATAGTTGATAATGTTGCCATGAAGTGTGGTTAATGTCAGACATCACTCAGGGGCCACACACTGTGGTTCATGTTTGGGTGTGGTTGTATGCCTCATAGTTGATAATGTTGCCATGAAGTGTGGTTAATGTCAGACATCACTCAGGGGCCACACACTGTGGTTCATGTTTGGGTGTGGTTGTATGCCTCATAGTTGATAATGTTCCCATGAAGTGTGGTTAATGTCAGACATCACTCAGGGGCCACACACTGTGGTTCATGTTTGGGTGTGGTTGTATGCCTCATAGTTGATAATGTTGCCATGAAGTGTGGTTAATGTCAGACATCACTCAGGGGCCACACACTGTGGTTCATGTTTGGGTGTGGTTGTATGCCTCATAGTTGATAATGTTGCCATGAAGTGTGATTAATGTCAGACATCACTCAGGGGCCACACACTGTGGTTCATGTTTGGGTGTGGTTGTATGCCTCATAGTTGATAATGTTGCCATGAAGTGTGGTTAATGTCAGACATCACTCAGGGGCCACACACTGTGGTTCATGTTTGGGTGTGGTTGTATGCCTCATAGTTGATAATGTTCCCATGAAGTGTGGTTAATGTCAGACATCACTCAGGGGCCACACACTGTGGTTCATGTTTGGGTGTGGTTGTATGCCTCATAGTTGATAATGTTGCCATGAAGTGTGGTTAATGTCAGACATCACTCAGGGGCCACACACTGTGGTTCATGTTTGGGTGTGGTTGTATGCCTCATAGTTGATAATGTTGCCATGAAGTGTGGTTAATGTCAGACATTACTCAGGGGCCACACACTGTGGTTCATGTTTGGGTGTGGTTGTATGCCTCATAGTTGATAATGTTGCCATGAAGTGTGGTTAATGTCAGACATCACTCAGGGGCCACACACTGTGGTTCATGTTTGGGTGTGGTTGTATGCCTCAGAGCTGATAATGTTCCCATGAAGTGTGATTAATGTCAGACGAGTTCCTGAAAGATTGATGTCACAGAGAATACTTGCGGTCGGCATGGATGTCACCGAGAATACTTGCGGGTGGCATGGATGCCACCGAGAATACTTGCAGGCGGCATGGATGTCACCGAGAATACTTGCAGGCGGCATGGATGTCACCGAGAATACTTGCAGGCGGCATGGCTGATAATGTTGTCATGACCTGATTAATGTCAGGTGAGCTCCTCAAAAGTTGATGTCACTGATAATACTTGCGGATGGCATGGATGCCATTGATAATACTTGCGGATGTCACTGAGAATACTTGTGGATGACATGGATGTCATTGATAATACTTGTGGATGACATGGATGTCACTGATAATACTTGCGGATGTCACTGAGAATACTTGTGGATGACATGGATGTCATTGATAATACTTGTGGATGACATGGATGTCACTGATAATACTTGTGGATGACATGGATGTCACTGATAATACTTGCGGATGACATGGATGTCACTGATAATACTTGTGAATGACATGGATGTCATTGATAATACTTGTGGATGGCATGGATGTCACTGATAATACTTGTGGATGGCATGGATGTCATTGATAATACTTGCGGATGACATGGATGTCACTGATAATACTTGTGGATGGCATGGATGTCACTGATAATACTTGTGGATGGCATGGATGTCATTGATAATACTTGCGGATGACATGGATGTCACTGATAATACTTGTGGATGGCATGGATATCACTGAGAATACTTGTGGATGACATGTATGTCATTGATAATACTTGCGGATGACATGGATGTCACTGATAATACTTGCGGATGGCATGGATGTCACTGAGAATACTTGTGGATGGCATGGATGTCACTGATAATACTTGCGGATGACATGGATGTCATTGATAATACTTGCGGATGACATGGATGTCATTGATAATACTTGTGGATGACATGGATGTCCCTGAGAATATGTGCGGATGGCTTGGATGTCACTGAAAATACCTGCGGATGGCATGGATGTCACTGAGAATACTTGCGGATGACATGGATGTCCCTGAGAATACTTGCGGATGACATGGATGTCCCTGAGAATACTTGCGGATGGCATTGGTGTCACTGATAATACTTGCAGATGAAATGGATGTCCCTGAGAATACTTGCGGATGGCATGGATGTCACTGAGAATACTTGCGGATGACATAGATTTCATTGAGAATACTTGCGGATGGCATGGATGATAATGTTGATAAAAAATATGCAACTGATGGCATAAATGGAGACACAACCAACTCGACCCCAGAAGTCTGTGTCCTGGAAACAGAGTGGAGACAAGTTATGTGGTGCCACGAGGTTGATCTATGTGATATAAAGTTGATCTGTGTGATGTAAAGTTGATCTGTGTGATGTAAAGTTGATCTGTGTGATGTAAAGTTGATCTGTGTGATGTAAAGTTGATCTGTGTGATGTAAAGTTGATCTGTGTGATGTAAAGTTGATCTGTGTAATGTAAAGTTGATCTGTGCAATGTAAAGTTGATCTGTATGATGTAAAGTTGATCTGTGTGATGTAAAGTTGATCTGTGTAATGTAAAGTTGATCTGTGTAATGTAAAGTTGATCTGTGTAATGTAAAGTTGATCTGTGCAATGTAAAGTTGATCTTGGTAATGTAAAGTTGATCTGTATGATGTAAAGTTGATCTGTGTAATGTAAAGTTGATCTGTGTAATGTAAAGTTGATCTGTGCAATGTAAAGTTGGTGTGTGATGGATATTTTAAAGTAAAGTTGATGAATGATGTAAAGTTGATGTGTCAAATAAAGTTGATGAGTGATGTAAAGTTGATGTGTCAAATAAAGTTGATGAGTGATGTAAAGTTGATGTGTCAAATAAAGTTGATGAGTGATGTAAAGTTGATGTGTCAAATAAAGTTGATGAGTGATGTAAAGTTGATGTGTCAAATAAAGTTGATGAGTGATGTAAAGTTGATGGGTGATGTAAAGTTGATGAGTGATGTAAAGTTGATGTGTCAAATAAAGTTGATGAGTGATGTAAAGTTGATGAGTAATGTAAAGTTGATGTGTCAAATAAAGTTGATGAGTGATGTAAAGTTGATGAGTAATGTAAAGTTGATGAGTAATGTAAAGTTTATGTGTCAAATAAAGTTGATGAGTGATGTAAAGTTGATGTGTCAAATAAAGTTGATGAGTGATGTAAAGTTGATGTGTCAAATAAAGTTGATGAGTGATGTAAAGTTGATGTGTCAAATAAAGTTGATGAGTGATGTAAAGTTGATGAGTGATGTAAAGTTGATGAGTAATGTAAAGTTGATGAGTGATGTAAAGTTGATGAGTAATGTAAAGTTGATGAGTGATGTAAAGTTGATAAGTAATGTAAAGTTGATGTGTCAAATAAAGTTGATGAGTGATGTAAAGTTGATGTGTCAAATAAAGTTGATGAGTGATGTAAAGTTGATGAGTGATGTAAAGTTGATGAGTAATGTAAAGTTGATGAGTGATGTAAAGTTGATGAGTAATGTAAAGTTGATGAGTGATGTAAAGTTGATGAGTGATGTAAAGTTGATGAGTGATGTAAAGTTGATGAGTGATGTAAAGTACACCATTTCCGACATTCAACTAAAGGCTATTAATATATCCTCTTCATCATCATCATCGAGTGCCGTCTCCGCAACGAAGGTTGGCTACCATGAAGCGCCATTCTACTCAGTCTCTTGGTTTGATGGTGCAGGTTGTCATAGGCTGATTTGTCCATCTTTTGATGTTACTCGTCCATATTAGTCTTGGTCTGCCTCTGCCTCTTTTACCTTGTATTTTTCCCTGCAGGATTACTTTTAGTAGGCTGTTGTGTCTTTTAACATGGCCCAAAAATCGCATTTGTCTTGTTTGAATTGTGCTTAGTAGTTCTCTTTTCATTTTTAGTTGTTTTAAGACTTCATCGTTTGTTTTCTTTTCCTTCCATCCAATTCTACCTATTCTTCTATATATCCACATTTCAAAGGCTTCAATTCTCTTTTCTGTTTTCTTATCTAATGTCCATGTTTCTGCACCATATAGGAATATTGAGAAGATGTAACATTTTGCTATTCTTAGTTTTTGCCCTGGTATTATTTGTTTTGATGTTAGTATGTTTTTCATGGCATTAAAATTACTTTTTGCCATTCCTATTCTTTTGTTTATTTCAGTTGTACATTTTCCATCACTGGTTATAGTATGTCCAAGGTAGTTGTAGCTCCTCTTCATCATCCGCCCTTAAAAGGATGTTAGATGTGTTCAGTTAAGGTTTGCAGTAGCACTGTGATATTTATGCCTTTCTTCCATTTAGCACTGTGATATTTATGCCTTTCTTCCATTTAGCACTGTGATATTTGTGCCTTTCATCCATTTAGCACTGTGATATTTATGCCTTTCATCCATTTAGCACTGTGATATTTATGCCTTTCATCCATTTAGCACTGTGATATTTATGCCTTTCTTCCATTTAGCACTGTGATATTTGTGCCTTTCATCCATTTAGCACTGTGATATTTATGCCTTTCATCCATTTAGCACTGTGATATTTATGCCTTTCATCCATTTAGCACTGTGATATTTATGCCTTTCATCCATTTAGCACTGTGATATTTATGCCTTTCATCCATTTAGCACTGTGATATTTATGCCTTTCTTCCATTTAGCACTGTGATATTTGTGCCTTTCATCCATTTAGCACTGTGATATTTGTGCCTTTCATCCATTTAGCACTGTGATATTTGTGCCTTTCTTCCATTTAGCACTGTGGTATTTGTGCCTTTCTTCCATTTAGCACTGTGATATTTGTGCCTTTCATCCATTTAGCACTGTGATATTTGTGCCTTTCATCCATTTAGCACTGTGATATTTGTGCCTTTCTTCCATTTAGCACTGTGATATTTGTGCCTTTCATCCAAACACATCCGACTTCCCCATGGCATTTTGAAGTACCACATTGATTAGCCTGTTAGCGTCAACACAACGAGAGATATAGTTACTATCACTGATGGATGAAGCACTTATACTGTTAGCATCAACACAACGAGAGATATAGTTACTATCACTGATGGATGAAGCACTTATACTGTTAGCATCAAGACAACGAGAGATATAGTTACTACCACTGATGGATGAAGCACTTATACTGTTAGCATCAACACAACGAGAGATATAGTTACTATCACTGATGGATGAAGCACTTATACTGTTAGCATCAACACAACGAGAGATATAGTTACTACCACTGATGGATGAAGCACTTATACTGTTAGCATCAACACAACGAGAGATATAGTTACTATCACTGATGGATGAAGCACTTATACTGTTAGCATCAAGACAACGAGAGATATAGTTACTACCACTGATGGATGAAGCACTTATACTGTTAGCATCAACACAACGAGAGATATAGTTACTACCACTGATGGATGAAGCACTTATACTCTTGCAGTGTGGTATGATATGTGACTGTGTTTACCTTTTATATGTAAACAAATAATAAATATGACACGTATACCTGCTGGAAGTATGAGTATAAGAAATATGATCCTAGCCCAATACGAATGAAGCCAAATGAGAGCATGAACAGCCAGTCTGTAACATCAGCCAGGATTGACTTGCGGTGGCCACTCTTACGGAGGAACCAGCGAAGTTGCAGCAGGGGGTTGGTGATCTCAGCTCCCGCTAGTGTCACTACAATTTCTGTTCCATAGAATCCTCCAAATAAACACCAAGCCAGGCCTAGTATACTCAGGCAATGATGAGCTATCATGACAGGTCCTGCGGTGACCAGTCATTGGGGTAGAGCAATGATAATTTAGGGGGAAAAATGGTACTATTATTATTAGTATCACAAGATTATATCATTATTAATAGTATCACAAGATGATATCATTATTATTATTAGTATCACAAGATTATATCATTATTATTAGTATCACAAGATTATATCATTATTAATAGTATCACAAGATGATATTATTATTATTAGTATCACAAGATTATATCATTATTATTAGTATCACAAGATTATATCATTATTATTAGTATCACAAGATTATGTCATTTTAATAGTATCACAAGATTATATCATTATTATTATTAGTATCACAAGATTATATCATTATTATTATTAGTATCACAAGATTATGTCATTATTAATAGTATCACAAGATTATATCATTATTATTAGTATCACAAGATTATGTCATTATTAATAGTATCACAAGATTATATCATTATTATTAGTATCACAAGATTATGTCATTATTAATAGTATCACAAGATTATATCATTATTATTAGTATCACAAGATTATATCATTATTATTATTAGTATCACAAGATTATGTCATTATTAATAGTATCACAAGATTATATCATTATTATTAGTATCACAAGATTATATCATTATTATTATTAGTATCACAAGATTATGTCATTATTAATAGTATCACAAGATTATATCATTATTATTAGTATCACAAGATTATGTCACTATTAATAGTATCACAAGATTATATCATTATTATTAGTATCACAAGATTATATCATTATTATTAGTATCACAAGATTATATCATTATTATTAGTATCACAAGATTATATCATCATTATTAGTATCACAAGATGATATCATCATTATTAGTATCACAAGATTATATCATCATTATTAGTGACAACATGATGCCGTTATTTGATGGATATAACTGTCATTGTTAAAAGTGTCAGTAAAAGTTGTGAGATATAACTGTCATTGTTAAAAGTGTCAGTAAAAGTTGTGAGATAAAACTGTCATTGTTAAAAGTGTCAGTAAAAGTTGTGAGATAAAACTGTCATTGTTAAAAGTGTCAGTAAAAGTTGTGAGATAAAACTGTCATTGTTAAAAGTGTCAGTAAAAGTTGTGAGATATAACTGTCATTGTTAAAAGTGTCAGTAAAAGTTGTGAGATATAACTGTCATTGTTAAAAGTGTCAGTAAAAGTTGTGAGATAAAAATATTGTTAAAAGTGTCAGTAAAAGTTGTGAGATAAAACTGTCATTGTTAAAAGTGTCAGTAAAAGTTGTGAGATATAACTGTCATTGTTAAAAGTGTCAGTAAAAGTTGTGAGATATAAATATCAATGTTAAAAGTGTCAGTAAAAGATGTAAGATATAAATATCAATGTTAAAAGTGTCAGTAAAAGATGTAAGATACAAATATCAATGTTAAAAGTGTCAGTAAAAGATGTAAGATAAAACTGTCATTGTTAAAAGTGTCAGTAAAAGATGTAAGATAAAACTGTCATTGTTAAAAGTGTCAGTAAAAGATGTAAGATAAAACTGTCATTGTTAAAAGTGTCAGTAAAAGATGTAAGATATAAATATCAATGTTAAAAGTGTCAGTAAAAGTTGTGAGATAAAACTGTCATTGTTAAAAGTGTCAGTAAAAGTTGTGAGATAAAACTGTCATTGTTAAAAGTGTCAGTAAAAGTTGTGAGATAAAACTGACATTGTTAAAAGTGTCAGTAAAAGTTGTGAGATAAAACTGTCATTGTTAAAAGTGTCAGTAAAAGTTGTGAGATAAAACTGTCATTGTTAAAAGTGTCAGTAAAAGTTGTGAGATATAACTGTCATTGTTAAAAGTGTCACAAAAAGTTGTGAGATATAACTGTCATTGTTAAAAGTGTCAGTAAAAGTTGTGAGATATAAATATCAATGTTAAAAGTGTCAGTAAAAGATGTAAGATATAAATATCAATGTTAAAAGTGTCAGTAAAAGATGTAAGATACAAATATCAATGTTAAAAGTGTCAGTAAAAGATGTAAGATAAAACTGTCATTGTTAAAAGTGTCAGTAAAAGATGTAAGATAAAACTGTCATTGTTAAAAGTGTCAGTAAAAGATGTAAGATAAAACTGTCATTGTTAAAAGTGTCAGTAAAAGATGTAAGATATAAATATCAATGTTAAAAGTGTCAGTAAAAGTTGTGAGATAAAACTGTCATTGTTAAAAGTGTCAGTAAAAGTTGTGAGATATAACTGTCATTGTTAAAAGTGTCAGAAAAAGTTGTGAGATATAACTGTCATTGTTAAAAGTGTCAGTAAAAGTTGTGAGATATAAATATCAATGTTAAAAGTGTCAGTAAAAGATGTAAGATATAAATATCAATGTTAAAAGTGTCAGTAAAAGATGTAAGATACAAATATCAATGTTAAAAGTGTCAGTAAAAGATGTAAGATAAAACTGTCATTGTTAAAAGTGTCAGTAAAAGATGTAAGATAAAACTGTCATTGTTAAAAGTGTCAGTAAAAGATGTAAGATAAAACTGTCATTGTTAAAAGTGTCAGTAAAAGATGTAAGATATAAATATCAATGTTAAAAGTGTCAGTAAAAGTTGTGAGATAAAACTGTCATTGTTAAAAGTGTCAGTAAAAGTTGTGAGATAAAACTGTCATTGTTAAAAGTGTCAGTAAAAGTTGTGAGATAAAACTGTCATTGTTAAAAGTGTCAGTAAAAGATGTGAGATAAAACTGTCATTGTTAAAAGTGTCAGTAAAAGTTGTGAGATAAAACTGTCATTGTTAAAAGTGTCAGTAAAAGTTGTAAGATAAAACTGTCATTGTTAAAAGTGTCAATAAAAAATGTAGGATATTCTTCTTATTTTGCGATCAGCTATTGCTATAAGTTTAGACATTTAGACCAGCTTGGGTCACCAACAAGATGGTACGTTTGAGGTCATCACCAGTTCCCCATAACTTGTCATGTAGGCTTGTTTCTGTGGGCCATATTTGTGTTCTTAGGGTGTTGAGAGTGCTGCAGTCTTTTAGGATATGTTCTGGAGTTTGTCTGGATGCTCTACAGTCACATGTTGCAAAGTCACTGAGTCCTATCTTATGTAGATGTGCTCTGAGGCTATAACACTAGTGGAAATAGGTGACATGTAAAGATACGGCTATAACGTGAGCAGAAATAGGTGACATGAAAAGATACGGCTATAACGTGAGCAGAAATAGGTGACATGAAAAGATACGGCTATAACGTGAGCAGAAATAGGTGACATGAAAAGATATGGCTATAACGTGAGCAGAAATAGGTGACATGAAAAGATATGTCAATAACGTGAGCAGAAATAGGTGCCATGAAAAGATATGTCAATAACGTGAGCAGAAATAGGTGACATGAAAAGATATGGCTATAACGTGAGCAGAAATAGGTGACATGAAAAGATATGGCTATAACGTGAGCAGAAATAGGTGACATGAAAAGATATGGCTATAACGTGAACAGAAATAGATTAAATGAAAAGATACGGCTATAACGTGAGCAGAAATAGGTGACATGAAAAGATACGGCTATAACGTGAGCAGAAATAGGTGACATGAAAAGATATGTCAATAACGTGAGCAGAAATAGGTGACATGAAAAGATATGGCTATAACGTGAGCAGAAATAGGTGACATGAAAAGATATGACTATAACGTGAGCAGAAATAGGTGACATGAAAAGATATGTCAATAACGTGAGCAGAAATAGGTGACATGAAAAGATATGGCTATAACGTGAGCAGAAATAGGTGACATGAAAAGATATGGCTATAACGTGAGCAGAAATAGGTGACATGAAAAGATACGGCTATAACGTGAGCAGAAATAGGTGACATGAAAAGATATGTCAATAACGTGAGCAGAAATAGGTGACATGAAAAGATATGTCAATAACGTGAGCAGAAATAGGTGACATGAAAAGATATGGCTATAACGTGAGCAGAAATAGGTGACATGAAAAGATATGGCTATAACGTGAGCAGAAATAGGTGACATGAAAAGATATGGCTATAACGTGAGCAGAAATAGATTAAATGAAAAGATACGGCTATAACGTGAGCAGAAATAGGTGACATGAAAAGATACGGCTATAACGTGAGCAGAAATAGGTGACATGAAAAGATATGTCAATAACGTGAGCAGAAATAGGTGACATGAAAAGATACGGCTATAACGTGAGCAGAAATAGGTGACATGAAAAGATATGGCTATAACGTGAGCAGAAATAGGTGACATGAAAAGATATGTCAATAACGTGAGCAGAAATAGGTGACATGAAAAGATATGGCTATAACGTGAGCAGAAATAGGTGACATAAAAAGATATGGCTATAACGTGAGCAGAAATAGGTGACATGAGAAAATATGGCTATAACGTGAGCAGAAATAGATGACACGAGAAGATATGGCTATAACGTGAGCAGAAATAAATGTAGTATTGTTAGAGCTCATCCAATCCTGATAGTTTATGTATATAAGCAGCTGCAGTTGTGTATTTCAAACATGGTTGTAGCACACCCAACATTCATACTGTTCCTCTCTGTTACAGCTCACTAGAGCATCTGAGATCACACACCAGCAGCTTAATGTGCACCAACCTCCCAGCTAAATGTGCACCAACCTCCCAGCTAAGTGTGCACCAACCTCCCAGCTAAATGTGCACCAACTTCCCAGCTTAATGTGCACCAACCTCCCAGCTAAATGTGCACCAACCTCCCAGCTACATGTGCACCAACTTCCCAGACAAATATGCACCAACCTCCCAGCTTAATATGCACCAACCTCCCAGAGAAATGTGCATCAACCTCCCAGCTTAATATGCACCAACCTCCCAGCCATATCTGCACCAACCTCCCAGCTAAATGTGCACCAACATCCCAGGCAAATGTGCACCAACTTTCCAGCTAAATGTGCACCAACCTCCCAGACTAATGTGCACCAACCTCCCAGACAAATGTGCACCAACCTACCAGCTAAATGTGCACCAACTTCCCAGACAAATGTGCACCAACCTCCCAGACAAATGTGCACCAACCTCCCAGACAAATATGCACCAAACTCCCAGACAAATGTGCACCAACGTCCCAGCTAAATGTGCACCAACCTCCCAGCTAAATGTGCACCAACCTCCCAGACAAATATGCACCAACCTCCCAGCTAAATGTGCACCAACCTCCCATACAAATGTGCACCAACCTCCCAGCTAAATGTGCACCAACCTCCCAGCTAAATGTGCACCAACCTCACAGACAAATGCGCACCAACCTCCCAGCTAAATGTGCACCAACCTCCCAGACAAATGCGCACCAACCTCCCAGCTAAATGTGCACCAACCTCCCAGACAAATGTGCACCAACCTCCCAGCTAAATGTGCACCAACCTCCCAGACAAATGTGCACCAACCTCCCAGCTAAATGTGCACCAACCTCCCAGACAAATGTGCACCAACCTCCCAGCTAAATGTGCACCAACCTCCCAGACAAATGTGCACCAACCTCGCAGCTAAATGTGCACCAACCTCCCAGACAAATGTGCACCAACCTCCCAGACAAATGTGCACCAACCTTCAGTCCTGAAGTACAAACACCACATGAGATCAAAGAGAAAGTAACCCAGACTGACACTGACGGTTTGTATCTGTAATGGAGAGTTAGGTCCCCCTGGTAGGAAGATATAAGTTTTAATGTTATCATTTATTCTTCTTCTTTACTTCTTCTTCTTTACTTCTTCTTCTTTACTTCTTCTCCTTTTCTTTTTCTTCATCATCTTCTTCTTAATATTCTTTTTCTTTTCTTCTTCTTCTCTGTTCTTTTTCTTCCTCCTCCTCACATTCTTTTCTGGAATACAAATAATAATCGGATAGTATGACCCTTTTCGTCTTGTCAGACGGTCTAGTGGAGGCTATTGTGTATTTTTTTGTAGGTTTTGTTTTTGTCGAACAGCTTCTCTCGTGGCTAATTCTACCAATGTTTGACAAACACACACGGTCACAGAATGAACAAGTCATGTCCACTGGTCCACAGGGTTTTCCATCCTTTTTCATGAGTCTTTTCTCTTCTAAGTTTTGCCTCAGCACAGTTTCAAATGATGTTATTATTGTTATACCATTCCTTATACAAGTTCTCCATGATGTGCGATTACTTGCCAGATGTTCCAGGTCACTTTCACAGATGGAGTTGTCATTCAGAGATGATTTACAGATATCTCATTATCGTAGTTTAGGTCTGCTGACTTGTCTGTTTCCGTGTGTTAGTTCACCATATCGTAGTTTAGGTCTGCTGACTTGTCTGTTTCCGTGTGTTAGTTCACCATATCGTAGTTTAGGTCTGCTGACTTGCCTGTTTCCGTGTGTTAGTTCACCATATCGTAGTTTAGGTCTGCTGACTTGTCTGTTTCCGTGTGTTAGTTCACCATATAGTAGTTTAGGTCTGCTGACTTGTCTGTTTCCGTGTGTTAGTTCACCATATCGTAGTTTAGGTCTGCTGACTTGTCTGTTTCCGTGTGTTAGTTCACCATATCGTAGTTTAGGTCTGCTGACTTGCCTGTTTCCGTGTGTTAGTTCACCATATCGTAGTTTAGGTCTGCTGACTTGCCTGTTTCCGTGTGTTAGTTCACCATATCGTAGTTTAGGTCTGCTGACTTGTCTGTTTCCGTGTGTTAGTTCACCATATCGTAGTTTAGGTCTGCTGACTTGTCTGTTTCCGTGTGTTAGTTCACCATATCGTAGTTTAGGTCTGCTGACTTGTCTGTTTCCGTGTGTTAGTTCACCATATCTTAGTTTAGGTCTGCTGACTTGTCTGTTTCCGTGTGTTAGTTCACCATATCGTAGTTTAGGTCTGCTGACTTGTCTGTTTCCGTGTGTTAGTTCACCATATCGTAGTTTAGGTCTGCTGACTTGTCTGTTTCCGTGTGTTAGTTCACCATATCGTAGTTTAGGTCTGCTGACTTGTCTGTTTCCGTGTGTTAGTTCACCATATCTTAGTTTAGGTCTGCTGACTTGCCTGTTTCCGTGTGTTAGTTCACCATATCTTAGTTTAGGTCTGCTGACTTGTCTGTTTCCGTGTGTTAGTTCACCATATCGTAGTTTAGGTCTGCTGACTTGTCTGTTTCCGTGTGTTAGTTCACCATATCTTAGTTTAGGTCTGCTGACTTGTCTGTTTCCGTGTGTTAGTTCACCATATCTTAGTTTAGGTCTGCTGACTTGCCTGTTTCCGTGTGTTAGTTCACCATATCTTAGTTTAGGTCTGCTGACTTGTCTGTTTCCGTGTGTTAGTTCACCATATCGTAGTTTAGGTCTGCTGACTTGCCTGTTTCCGTGTGTTAGTTCACCATATCTTAGTTTAGGTCTGCTGACTTGTCTGTTTCCGTGTGTTAGTTCACCATATCTTAGTTTAGGTCTGCTGACTTGTCTGTTTCCGTGTGTTAGTTCACCATATCGTAGTTTAGGTCTGCTGACTTGTCTGTTTCCGTGTGTTAGTTCACCATATCGTAGTTTAGGTCTGCTGACTTGTCTGTTTCCGTGTGTTAGTTCACCATATCTTAGTTTAGGTCTGCTGACTTGCCTGTTTCCGTGTGTTAGTTCACCATATCGTAGTTTAGGTCTGCTGACTTGTCTGTTTCCGTGTGTTAGTTCACCATATCGTAGTTTAGGTCTGCTGACTTGTCTGTTTCCGTGTGTTAGTTCACCATATCGTAGTTTAGGTCTGCTGACTTGCCTGTTTCCGTGTGTTAGTTCACCATATCGTAGTTTAGGTCTGCTGACTTGCCTGTTTCCGTGTGTTAGTTCACCATATCGTAGTTTAGGTCTGCTGATTTGTCTGTTTCCGTGTGTTAGTTCACCATATAGTAGTTTAGGTCTGCTGACTTGCCTGTTTCCGTGTGTTAGTTCACCATATAGTAGTTTAGGTCTGCTGACTTGCCTGTTTCCGTGTGTTAGTTCACCATATCGTAGTTTAGGTCTGCTGACTTGCCTGTTTCCGTGTGTTAGTTCACCATATCGTAGTTTAGGTCTGCTGACTTGCCTGTTTCCGTGTGTTAGTTCACCGTATCGTAGTTTAGGTCTGCTGACTTGTCTGTTTCCGTGTGTTAGTTCACCGTATCGTAGTTTAGGTATGCTGCTGACTTGCCTGTTTCCGTGTGTTAGTTCACCGTATCGTAGTTTAGGTCTGCTGACTTGCCTGTTTCCGTGTGTTAGTTCACCGTATCGTAGTTTAGGTCTGCTGACTTGCCTGTTTCCGTGTGTTAGTTCACCGTATCGTAGTTTAGGTCTGCTGACTTGCCTGTTTCCGTGTGTTAGTTCACCGTATCGTAGTTTAGGTCTGCTGGCTTGCCTGTTTCCGTGTGTTAGTTCACCGTATCGTAGTTTAGGTCTGCTGACTTGTCTGTTTCCGTGTGTTAGTTCACCGTATCGTAGTTTAGGTATGCTGACTTGCCTGTTTCCGTGTGTTAGTTCACCGTATCGTAGTTTAGGTCTGCTGACTTGCCTGTTTCCGTGTGTTAGTTCACCGTATCGTAGTTTAGGTCTGCTGACTTGCCTGTTTCCGTGTGTTAGTTCACCATATCGTAGTTTAGGTCTGCTGACTTGCCTGTTTCCGTGTGTTAGTTCACCATATCGTAGTTTAGGTCTGCTGACTTGCCTGTTTCCGTGTGTTAGTTCACCATATCGTAGTTTAGGTCTGCTGACTTGTCTGTTTCCGTGTGTTAGTTCACCATATCGTAGTTTAGGTCTGCTGACTTGTCTGTTTCCGTGTGTTAGTTCACCATATCGTAGTTTAGGTCTGCTGACTTGTCTGTTTCCGTGTGTTAGTTCACCATATCGTAGTTTAGGTCTGCTGACTTGCCTGTTTCCGTGTGTTAGTTCACCATATCGTAGTTTAGGTCTGCTGACTTGTCTGTTTCCGTGTGTTAGTTCACCGTATCGTAGTTTAGGTCTGCTGACTTGTCTGTTTCCGTGTGTTAGTTCACCGTATCGTAGTTTAGGTCTGCTGACTTGTCTGTTTCCGTGTGTTAGTTCACCGTATCGTAGTTTAGGTCTGCTGACTTGTCTGTTTCCGTGTGTTAGTTCACCGTATCGTAGTTTAGGTCTGCTGACTTGTCTGTTTCCGTGTGTTAGTTCACCGTATCGTAGTTTAGGTCTGCTGACTTGTCTGTTTCCGTGTGTTAGTTCACCGTATCGTAGTTTAGGTCTGCTGACTTGTCTGTTTCCGTGTGTTAGTTCACCGTATCGTAGTTTAGGTCTGCTGACTTGTCTGTTTCCGTGTGTTAGTTCACCGTATCGTAGTTTAGGTCTGCTGACTTGTCTGTTTCCGTGTGTTAGTTCACCGTATCGTAGTTTAGGTCTGCTGACTTGTCTGTTTCCGTGTGTTAGTTCACCGTATCGTAGTTTAGGTCTGCTGACTTGTCTGTTTCCGTGTGTTAGTTCACCATATCGTAGTTTAGGTCTGCTGACTTGTCTGTTTCCGTGTGTTAGTTCACCATATCGTAGTTTAGGTCTGCTGACTTGTCTGTTTCCGTGTGTTAGTTCACCATATCGTAGTTTAGGTCTGCTGACTTGTCTGTTTCCGTGTGTTAGTTCACCATATCGTAGTTTAGGTCTGCTGACTTGTCTGTTTCCGTGTGTTAGTTCACCATATCGTAGTTTAGGTCTGCTGACTTGTCTGTTTCCGTGTGTTAGTTCACCATATCTTAGTTTAGGTCTGCTGACTTGCCTGTTTCCGTGTGTTAGTTCACCATATCGTAGTTTAGGTCTGCTGACTTGCCTGTTTCCGTGTGTTAGTTCACCATATCGTAGTTTAGGTCTGCTGACTTGCCTGTTTCCGTGTGTTAGTTCACCATATCTTAGTTTAGGTCTGCTGACTTGCCTGTTTCCGTGTGTTAGTTCACCATATCGTAGTTTAGGTCTGCTGACTTGCCTGTTTCCGTGTGTTAGTTCACCATATCGTAGTTTAGGTCTGCTGACTTGCCTGTTTCCGTGTGTTAGTTCACCATATAGTAGTTTAGGTCTGCTGACTTGGCTGTTTCCGTGTGTTAGTTCACCATATAGTAGTTTAGGTCTGCTGACTTGGCTGTTTCCGTGTGTTAGTTCACCATATAGTAGTTTAGGTCTGCTGACTTGCCTGTTTCCGTGTGTTAGTTCACCATATCGTAGTTTAGGTCTGCTGACTTGCCTGTTTCCGTGTGTTAGTTCACCATATAGTAGTTTAGGTCTGCTGACTTGCCTGTTTCCGTGTGTTAGTTCACCATATCGTAGTTTAGGTCTGCTGACTTGTCTGTTTCCGTGTGTTAGTTCACCATATAGTAGTTTAGGTCTGCTGACTTGTCTGTTTCCGTGTGTTAGTTCACCATATCGTAGTTTAGGTCTGCTGACTTGTCTGTTTCCGTGTGTTAGTTCACCATATCGTAGTTTAGGTCTGCTGACTTGTCTGTTTCCGTGTGTTAGTTCACCATATCGTAGTTTAGGTCTGCTGACTTGCCTGTTTCCGTGTGTTAGTTCACCATATAGTAGTTTAGGTCTGCTGACTTGCCTGTTTCCATGTGTTAGTTCACCATATAGTAGTTTAGGTCTGCTGACTTGCCTGTTTCCGTGTGTTAGTTCACCATATCGTAGTTTAGGTCTGCTGACTTGCCTGTTTCCGTGTGTTAGTTCACCGTATCGTAGTTTAGGTCTGCTGACTTGCCTGTTTCCGTGTGTTAGTTCACCGTATCGTAGTTTAGGTCTGCTGACTTGCCTGTTTCCGTGTGTTAGTTCACCGTATCGTAGTTTAGGTCTGCTGACTTGCCTGTTTCCGTGTGTTAGTTCACCATATCGTAGTTTAGGTCTGCTGACTTGCCTGTTTCCGTGTGTTAGTTCACCATATCGTAGTTTAGGTCTGCTGACTTGCCTGTTTCCGTGTGTTAGTTCACCATATCGTAGTTTAGGTCTGCTGACTTGCCTGTTTCCGTGTGTTAGTTCACCGTATCGTAGTTTAGGTCTGCTGACTTGCCTGTTTCCGTGTGTTAGTTCACCGTATCGTAGTTTAGGTCTGCTGACTTGTCTGTTTCCGTGTGTTAGTTCACCGTATCGTAGTTTAGGTCTGCTGACTTGCCTGTTTCCGTGTGTTAGTTCACCGTATCGTAGTTTAGGTCTGCTGACTTGCCTGTTTCCGTGTGTTAGTTCACCGTATCGTAGTTTAGGTCTGCTGACTTGTCTGTTTCCGTGTGTTAGTTCACCGTATCGTAGTTTAGGTCTGCTGACTTGCCTGTTTCCGTGTGTTAGTTCACCATATCGTAGTTTAGGTCTGCTGACTTGTCTGTTTCCGTGTGTTAGTTCACCATATCGTAGTTTAGGTCTGCTGACTTGTCTGTTTCCGTGTGTTAGTTCACCATATCGTAGTTTAGGTCTGCTGACTTGTCTGTTTCCGTGTGTTAGTTCACCATATAGTAGTTTAGGTCTGCTGACTTGTCTGTTTCCGTGTGTTAGTTCACCATATCGTAGTTTAGGTCTGCTGACTTGTCTGTTTCCGTGTGTTAGTTCACCATATCGTAGTTTAGGTCTGCTGACTTGCCTGTTTCCGTGTGTTAGTTCACCATATTGTTGTTGCCTGGGGATGAGTTTTCCTGACATCAATATCGACATGTAGCCTATTTAGTTCTTTATCTATGAGGGCTGTTGTTCTAATTTGCTCTTCTTTCAGTGTGTTTGCTTTAACAAGTCCAGGACACATTGTCCTTACTTTCCATGTGCCAAGTTTAGACATTGATGCTTTCTTCCTCATTTCACTTTGCCTACTCTGCCTGGGCACGGAATATGGAGAGATTGCTTTACCCAGTCGCACTATCGCCCTCTCGACTTCGTTTCAAGAATTTCCGAAGGAGGGATGTAGTCTATACGTTGGGAATTGAAAGAAGGTGAATGGGAAATATAATAAACATGACAAGCAAGAAATTGGACTATATAGATATGAATATCAAAAAGACTAAAACTATGATCATAAACAAAGACAATTGTCAAGACCTACAAATAAATATCAAAGTTGAGGGAATACATCTGGAGACAGTTCAGAGCTACAACTACCTGGGACATACTATAACCAATGATGGAAAATGCAAAACTGAAATAAACAAAAGAATAGGAATGGCAAAAAGTAATTTTAATGTTATGAAGAACATACTAACATCAAAACAAATAACACCATGGCTAAAACTAAGAATAAAAAAATGTTACATCTTCTCAATATTCCTGTATGGTGCAGAAACATGGATATTACACAAGAAAACAGAAAACTGAAGCCCTTGAAATGTGGATTTATAGAAGAATAGGTAGAATTGGATGGAAAGAAAAGAAAACAAACGATGAAGTTTTAAAACAACTAAAAATGAAAAGAGAACTACTAAACACAATTCAAACAAGACAAATGAAATTTTAGGGGCATGTTAAAAGACACATTAGCCTATTAAAAGTAATTTTGGAAGGGAAAATACAAGGTAAAAGAGGCAGAGGCAGACCAAGACCAATATGGACGAGTAACATCAAAAGATGGACAAGTCAACCTATGACAGTCAGCACCATCAAAGCAGGGAGCCGCGATAGCTCAGTGGTTAGTGAACTGGACTACAAAGGACAAGAGATAGGGTTCGATCCCAACCGACGGCTTCCGGGTTCACCCAGCCTTTAATGGGTACCTGATTTTTTTCAGGGAAAGTGAAGCGGCACGGGCGTAATACCGACCACATTACCCCAAAAATCATGTGCCGAAGGTCTGTAAAATATATGGTCACTAACACCATATTCCCTATACGCCACTTGGCGTGATGGGGGTACTTTACTCACATTTTTTTACCATCAAAGCAAGAGACTGAGTGGAATGGCGATCCATGGTAGCCAACCTTCGATGCAGAGACGGCACTCAATGATGATGATGATGATGATGCAGGGGAAATAATTTAATCAATCATCGAATAAATATGGATTGTCTTTTCCTTATGATTTTGATATTTCTGGTTTCTCCAGCTCGTTTTAAACTTTCTTCATTTATCATTTTTGCTGTCCATGGAATTCGCATCATTCTTCTGATAAACCACATCTCAGCTGCCTCAAATGTTCTCTGTATCGTCTGACTTATCGTCCATGACTCACTTCACTAAAGTAGAGCAGGTTCGGTGTAGCACTTTGGGACTCGTGTAGAAAACTATAACTGTGACTCAATAGACTCAGGTATCGTATGAACTCTGGTGGGATAAGTGGGACGTTACCGGAGCATCAATTCTGTGAGAAACGTCACGATCGTGAACACTGCGCGGCCACACAGTCGCCTGACCTCGGTACTTGATGATTGGAAACACTTATTAAAAAAAAAGGGCTGACTCAATCAGGTATTTGATCAAAGAAAGTAGTTATTTAGTGAAAGGAGCCACTGACGCTTGCACTTGATGGCAGAAGTGTCCCTTCTGTAATCTCTGTGGATGTTGAGGGGAATTCAAGGGTCTAGCTCTCAATCCTGTGGTAATTTTGAGACGAATACAAAATTCTAGCTTTCAATCCTCTGATAGCTTTGACCAATTTCACGTGATGCTGGTGTCTCCTAGATACTGCTCTCTCAATCCTGTGGTAGCTTTGACCAATTTCACGTGATGCTGGTGTCTCCTAGATACTGCTCTCTCAATCCTGTGGTAGCTTTGACCAATTTCACGTGATGCTGGTGTCTCCTAGATACTGCTCTCTCAATCCTGTGGTAGCTTTGACCAATTTCACGTGATGCTGGTGTCTCCTAGATACTGCTCTCTCAATCTTACTCTGGAACTGCCTCACGTTCTACGAGATTCTTCAACAAGCCGCTGTATGAAACTACACGCCACCCTCACAGCGAACAAACCATTCAAGTGTTGTCTGGCTGAGTCGTTAGTCTGCTCGCTCCCTGATAGGAAGGTTCACTTCTCCAAACTGGCGTTTTGTCGGACTATCAAAGCTCCAGGGTTCACCCAGCCTCTAAAAATGGATATTTGAGATTTTTCTGGAAAGTAAAGGCGGCCTGGCGTGATACCGACCACATCACCCAAAAATGTGCTGTGGTCATGGAGAGATCTGGTCGATATTCCCCATGCGCCTAGCTGTGGTCATGGAGAGATCTGGTCACTAACACAATATTCCCCATGCGCCTAGCTGTGGTCATGGAGAGATCTGGTCACTAACACAATATTCCCCATGCGCCTAGTTGTGGTCATGGAGAGATCTGGTCACTAACACAATATTCCCCATGCGCCTAGCTGTGGTCATGGAGAGATCTGGTCACTAACACGATATTCCCCATGCGCCTAGTTGTGGTCATGGAGAGATCGGGTCACTAACACAATATTCCCCATGCGCCTAGCTGTGGTCATGGAGAGATCTGGTCACTAACACGATATTCCCCATGCGCCTAGTTGTGGTCATGGAGAGATCTGGTCACTAACACGATATTCCCCATGCGCCTAGCTGTGGTCATGGAGAGATCTGGTCACTAACACGATATTCCCCATGCGCCTAGCTGTGGTCATGGAGAGATCTGGTCACTAACACGATATTCCCCATGCGCCTAGCTGTGGTCATGGAGAGATCTGGTCACTAACACGATATTCCCCATGCGCCTAGTTGTGGTCATGGAGAGATCTGGTCACTAACACAATATTCCCCATGCGCCTAGCTGTGGTCATGGAGAGATCTGGTCACTAACACGATATTCCCCATGCGCCTAGCAAGGCAAGAGAGGTAACCTTTTGCCATATATTTATAACGAATCTGACATCTATCCGGGCAGTAATATAGACAAAGAAGAAGAAACAGAGAATGATACCACAATAAGGATACAAACAGCAAAAGCAGCCTTCGTTGCACTAGAAAATGTGGAAATCCAAAGAAATTTGGTTCAATACAAAAATTAATATGTTCATTTTAGTTGGAAATACATCGGCCATGTGCTGAGAATGAACGATGAAAACGTCCCCGTCAAGTATTGCATGTGCAAACTATCTGGTAAAAGAAAACAAGGCAGACCCAGAGAATCGCTACGCAGAACAATTACTAGGGAAGGATCACCTATGGGACAAACAAACAACCAAGAACTACAAGAACTACAAGAACTAGCAGCAGATCGTCAATCTTGGACAACTATGACTTCCGCCCTTTGTGACGTATTCAGCGCCTAGGAAAAATTGAATGAATGTTTAGTTTTAGTTTAGTTTAGTTTAGTTTAGTTTAGTTTAGTTTAGTTTAGTTTAGTTTAGTTTAGTTTGGTTTTAGTTTAGTTTAGTTCAGTTCAGTTTAGTTTAGTTCAGTTTAGTTAAGTTTCGTTTAGTAGTTTAGTTTAGTTTAGTTTAGTTTAGTTCAGTTCAGTTTAGTTTAGTTTAGTTCAGTTCAGTTTAGTTCAGTTCAGGTCATTTCAGTTCAGTTCAGTTTAGTTTAGTTTAGTTTAGTTTAGGTTAGCTTAGTTTAGTTTAGTTTAGTTTAGTTTAGTTTAGTTTAGTTTAGTTTAGTTTAGCTTAGTTTAGTTTAGTTTTAGTTTAGTTTAGTTCAGTTCAGTTTAGTTTAGTTCAGTTCAGTTAAGTTTAGTTTAGTAGTTTAGTTTAGTTTAGTTTAGTTTAGTTTAGTTCAGTTTAGTTCAGTTCAGCTCAGCTCAGTTCAGTTCAGTTCAGTTTAGTTCAGTTTAGTTTAGTTTAGTTTAGTTTAGTTCAGTTCAGTTCAGTTTAGTTCAGTTCAGGTCATTTCAGTTCAGTTCAGTTTAGTTTAGTTTAGTTTAGTTTAGTTTAGTTTAGTTTAGTTTAGGTTAGCTTAGTTCAGTTCAGTTCAGCTCAGCTCAGTTCAGTTTATTTTAGTTTAGTTCAGTTCAGTTTAGTTTAGTTTAGTTTAGTTCAGTTCAGTTCAGTTCACTTTAGTTTAGTTTAGTTTAGTTCAGTTCAGCTCAGCTCAGTTCAGTTTAGTTTAGTTTAGTTTAGTTTAGTTTAGTTTAGTTTAGGTTAGGTTAGGTTAGGTTAGTTTAGTTTAGTTTAGTTTAGTTTAGTTTAGTTCAGTTCAGTTCAGTTCAGCTCAGCTCAGCTCAGTTTAGTTTAGTTCAGTTCAGTTCAGTTTAGTTTAGTTTAGTTTAGTGTAGTGTAGTTTAATTTAGCTTAGTTTAGTTTAGTTTAGTTTAGTTGTTTAGTTTACTTTAGTTTACTTTAGTTTAGTTTAGTTGTTTAGCTTAGTTTAGTTTAGCTTAGCTTAGCCTAGTTTAGTTTAGCTTAGCTTAGCTTCGCTTAGTTTAGTTTAGTTGTTTAGTTTAGTTTAGTTTAGTTGTTTAGTTTAGTTTAGTTTAGTTTAGTTGTTTAGGTTAGTTTAGTTTAGTTGTTTAGTTTAGTTGTTTAGTTTAGTTTTGTTTAGTTTACTTTAATTTAGTTTAGTTTAGTTTAGTTTAGTTTAGTTTAGTTTAGTTTAGTTTAGTTTAGTTTAGTTTAGTTTAATTTAGTTTAGTAGTTTAGTTTACTTTAGTTTACTTTAGTTTTCTTAGTTTAATTGTTTAGTTCAGTTTAGCTTAGTTTAGTTTAGTTTAGTTTAGTTGTTTAGTTTAGTTTAGTTTACACTACTTTACTTTAGTTTAGTTTAGTTTACTTTAGTTTTCTTAGTTTAATTGTTTAGTTCAGTTCAGTTTAGTTTAGTTTAGTTTAGTTTAGTTTAGTTTAGTTTAGTTTAGTTTAGTTTAGTCGACAGGTCATCATCATTACACATCTGACTAGCCCATCAGTGCTCAGATCTCCACCGAAGTATATCCCACAACGTGTAGCGACTAACGTCACTGGTGTTGTGTTGGTTGACAAGCCTTCCTTTCCCTTCTGACATCTCCCACCTTGACATTCTGTTCATGGCTGCGGATTCTGGCTCATTTTTGAATGAATGATTAATGAATGAATGATTAATGAATGAATGAATAAACGAACGTACAGAGCAACCAACATCGACACAAACATAATGATCTGTTGTACTGACCTAAACCTGTAAACGGCGACGGTCCCACGAGGCAGGTGCTGTAGACTGCCAGAGAACTGACAGAGAGAGCGTGGAGCACGGTGACTGACCTGCAGCTCCACTCATAGCTCCGCGCCCACTGACAGAAGAGAAGGTAGATCAATGACCACATGGAGAAATACAACATGACCTCTGACAGGTCAAAGGTGTTGACCTTCAGCATGGTGGCAGGTCAAGTTCTTCTTCTGTAACGGAATGGAGACATTAGTGGATATAGGGATGTGGAAAGAGGTGGGGGGGGGGGGGAGAATAGGGAATGAGGGGAGTACTTTTAACTGGAGGAGTAAGGGAATGGTGAACTAAAATCACAGTGGTTGAAGTGACACATACAACAATATCCATCATCATGTGCCATACCGGTATGCGTAGGCGATCATGTCCCTCCACAATCTTCTATCTACAGTGCATCGTATCAGTTCTGTTGTTGACTGTTTTCCATGCCATGACACCAAGCTATCCAGTATTTTCTCTCTTTGTCGTCCGCGATCTCTCTTTCCTTTTATTTTGCCAGTTGTAACCAAGTATTCCAACTTTCCTCTTCTCATGATGTGCCCAGGAAAATGTCGATTGTTTCTTTCTGATGTTTTTTATGAGCTCCCTTTTTGTGTTGGCCTCTTTGAGAATGCCCTGGTTGGTCTTTTTAGCTGTCCAGGGAACTTTTAACATTCTTCTGAGAAATCCCATCTCTGTGGCCTTTAGTTGTCTTTTCGTTTGTTTGTTTGTTTACAGTCCACGATTCGCTTCCATAGGTCAGAATTGGCTATATAAAGCACCGATGAGCTGTCTTTCTCACTTCTATTCACATATAATAGCAGAGTCGCTCAGGCCAAAATAACATTTCAGAAAATGAGAAACATCGTATGCAACACATTTATGTCAATATATAATTGGAATATCGAAACACAATCGAAACGGATGAAACGCACAGCTCACGGTGTGCACAGAGCACTTAACTCAGTAGCTCCTGCATCAAGCCGGGCTTGGAATATGAGGAAACTGCAACAAGGAACAGTTTTCAGACACAGCCTTTAACGGTTCCTGCCGCCAATCCACCATATTGACCGGAAGTTAACTTCCTCCTGAAAATGTTGATCGTTCTATTGGTTTTTGATGTATAGCGCTTGATGATGTTAGGACATTGTTTTTGTCTCCAAATCCGAACATATGAAACACAGGTATTCGTCGGATTATCCACATCGGACATCGAACAACAGTCCGTAAGCGCTGAGATCCCTCCTGTAATGTGAATCTGTGAAATGATAAACCAGTCCACAAGTCTACCCTCGATCTCACAGCCTTGAATGTAGGCAACATGCAACCTGAACAAAATTGTTATTTTTGTTTCTGTGAAACAGGGGAAAGGGGGCACAATATACACGGAAACAAGAGGCATAACCTAACGCAGTTTAAAATCTGAAAGGCCGGGCATTGAGCTCAGTATAAATCAGTGAGAATGAGTCAGTTGGCGGGAAATAAATTAAACTATAAAATTTGCATACAGCCCTTGTGACAACATAAAGTAGTTAAAAAGACAGTTAGCGGTTTTCAACTTTAAGCAGTTAGGACAGACAAGTTAGTCAGTCAAGTACATGAGTCAGTCAAGTACATGAGTCAGTCAAGTACATGAGTCAGTAAAGTACATGAGTCAGTCAAGTACATGAGTCAGTCAAGTACATGAGTCAGCCAAGTACATGAGTCAGTCAAGTACATGAGTCAGTCAAGTCACTTGACTGACACATGTCAAGTTAGTAAGGAACAGATAAGAGAGTTAGGAAGTAAGAAGAGTAAGCCACAGAGTTAATAGAATAGTAACAATTAGTTGGGCAGTAGACAGAACCAGAACAAGTGAATTAGAACATAGGGAACATTTAGTTGTGAACGTGTTTTTGAGAGTGTTTCAAAGTTGTGCTTCATAGAACAAGTCAGAACAAGTCGTAAGTAAGTTGTGAGAGAAATGTAATATTACATGTTACAATATGCACTTGTGGATACAACATATTCATCGGCGGTAACCTCCTGAATGTCCAGAATTAAAGAACAATAATTCTAAGAGAAGTGCTTCCACTATTATGTATCGCGTGTCAGGTTAAATATTAATAAACTTGATAATGTATTATAACTGAGAATAGTCTGTGATGATTCACTTTGTTGACTATAAATTGTCTGCTGTGATGAATCTAAATATAAAGTCTAATATAAACAGGAAAGATAAATAACATTGTTACAGTGCAAACATCACAAATAAATATCAACCGTGTGGTACAACCATCACAAATAAATATCAACCGTGTGGTACAACCATCACAAATAAATATCATCCGTGTGGTACAACCATCAAAATGGATATCATCCGTGTGGTACAACCATCACAAATAAATATCATCCGTGTGGTACAACCATCACAAATAAATATCAACCGTGTGGTACAACCATCACAAATAAATATCAACCGTGTGGTACAACCATCAAAATGGATATCATCCGTGTGGTACAACCATCACAAATAAATATCATCCGTGTGGTACAACCATCACAAATAAATATCAACCGTGTGGTACAACCATCACAAATAAATATCAACCGTGTGGTACAACCATCACAAATAAATATCATCCGTGTGGTACAACCATCAATAAATGATGATAATCCTGTGTAAGCAACATGTAATAAACAAGAAACAAAGTTCATTTGCTATAAAACATTGCTTCAGTTGAAAGAAATCATGGACATCAAACTGTAGAGACCTCACACAACACTGTCGGTGTAACGATATCACCTGGAGTTGTCTGTCTCCAGAGTTGAACTTCCCACTGGGTCAAGTTCTCACAGATTTATCTGCCCACTGACCTCCCTTATCTAATCACCGAATTGGTTGTGTTCTCACTGACACAGGTAAAACAAGAACGGGACATTGCTACAGCAAAAACGGGACATTGGTACAGCAAAAACGGGACATTAGGACAGCAACAACGGGACATTAGGACAGCAACAACGGGACATTGGTACAGCAACAACGGGACATTGGGACAGCAACAACGGAAATCTGGGACAGTAACAACGGGACATTGGGACAGCAACAACGGGACATTAGGACAGCAACAACGGAAATCTGGGACAGTAACAACGGGACATTGGGACAGCAACAACGGGACATTGGGACAGCAACAACGGGACATTAGGACAGCAACAACGGGACATTGGGACAGCAACAACGGGACATTGGGACAGCAACAACGGAAATCTGGGACAGTAAGAACGGGACATTAGGACAGCAACAACGGGACATTGGGACAGCAAAAACGGAAATCTGGGACAGTAAGAACGGGACATTAGGACAGCAACAACGGGACATTGGGACAGCAACAACGGAAATCTGGGACAGTAAGAACGGGACATTGGGACAGCAAAAACGGAAATCTGGAACAGTAAGAACGGGACATTAGGACAGCAACAACGGGACATTGGGACAGCAACAACGGGACATTGGGACAGCAACAACGGGACATTGGGACAGCAAAAACGGAAATCTGGGACAGTAAGAACGGGACATTGGTACACCAAAAACGGAAATCTGGGACAGTAAGAACGGGACATTGGGACAGCAAAAACGGAAATCTGGGACAGTAAGAACGGGACATTGGGACAGCAAAAACGGAAATCTGGGACAGTAAGAACGGGACATTGGGACAGCAAAAACGGAAATCTGGGACAGTAAGAACGGGACATTAGGACAGCAACAACGGGACATTGGGACAGCAAAAACGGGACATTAGGACAGCAACAACGGGACATTAGGACAGCAACAACGGGACATTGGGACAGCAACAACGGGACATTAGGACAGCAACAACGGGACATTGGTACAGCAACAACGGGACATTGGGACAGCAACAACGGGACATTAGGACAGCAACAACGGGACATTAGGACAGCAACAACGGCACATTGGGACAGCAAAAACGGGACATTAGGACAGCAACAACGGGACATTAGGACAGCAACAACGGGACATTGGGACAGCAACAACGGGACATTAGGACAGCAACAACGGGACATTAGGACAGCAACAACGGGACATTAGGACAGCAACAACGGGACATTAGGACAGCAACAACGGGACATTAGGACAGCAACAACGGGACATTGGGACAGCAACAAGGGACATTGGGACAGCAAAAACGGAAATCTGGGACAGTAAGAACGGGACATTTGGACAGCAACAACGGGACATTGGGACAGCAAAAACGGAAATCTGGGACAGTAAGAACGGGACATTAGGACAGCAACAACGGGACATTGGGACAGCAAAAGCGGAAATCTGGGACAGTAAGAACGGGACATTAGGACAGCAACAACGGGACATTGGGACAGCAACAACGGGACATTGGGACAGCAACAACGGGACATTAGGACAGCAACAACGGGACATTAGGACAGCAACAACGGGACATTGGGACAGCAACAACGGGACATTAGGACAGCAACAACGGGACATTGGTACAGCAACAACGGGACATTAGGACAGCAACAACGGGACATTGGTACAGCAACAACGGGACATTAGGACAGCAACAACGGGACATTGGTACAGCAACAACGGGACATTAGGACAGCAACAACGGGACATTAGGACAGCAACAACGGGACATTGGGACAGCAACAACGGGACATTAGGACAGCAACAACGGGACATTAGGACAGCAACAACGGGACATTAGGACAGCAACAACGGGACATTAGGACAGCAACAACGGGACATTAGGACAGCAACAACGGGACATTAGGACAGCAACAACGGGACATTGGGACAGCAACAACGGGACATTGGTACAGCAAAAACGGAAATCTGGGACAGTAAGAACGGGACATTGGTACAGCAACAACGGGACATTGGTACAGCAACAACGGGACATTGGGACAGCAACAACGGGACATTGGTACAGCAACAACGGGACATTGGGACAGCAACAACGGGACATTGGTACAGCAACAACGGGACATTGGGACAGCAAAAACAGGACATTGGTACAGCAACAACGGGACATTGGTACAGCAACAACGGGACATTGGTACAGCAACAACGGGACATTGGGACAGCAACAACGGGACATTGGTACAGCAACAACGGGACATTGGGACAGCATCAACGGGACATTGGTACAACAACAACGGGACATTGGTACAGCAACAACGGGACATTGGTACAGCAACAACGGGACATTGGGACAGCAACAACGGGACATTGGGACAGCAACAACGGGACATTAGGACAGCAAAAACGGGACATTGGTACAACAAAAACGGAACATTGGTACAACAAAAACGGAACATTGGTACAACAAAAACGGAACATTGGTACAACAAAAACGGGACATTGGTACAACAAAAACGGAACATTGGTACAACAAAAACGGGACATTGGTACAACAAAAACGGAACATTGGTACAACAAAAACGGGACATTGGTACAACAAAAACGGAACATTGGTACAACAAAAACGGAACATTGGTACATCTAAAACGGAACATTGGTACAACAAAAAC